>JAHWFO010065097.1:2572-71790 GCA_023313115.1 Rhysida immarginata
AATATTAACAGGAAGACAATTATAAGCAATTGGCTATTATAAAGAGCAATGGCTATTATATCCGGGGTGACGCCATTCCCCTTTATATGGACTCATTAATATGGACTCGTTTCCTAATAATATTAAGCCCCCCCCTTTTTGTATTTTTTGTAGTGTGTTTATTTTTTCTTGTAAACAAATCAGGATATTTACCACTAGCCTGGTATCCTGACTGGTTCCAAAACCTTATGAAAGCTGTATCTTTGCTGATAACATTGAGACATACTGAAGATGGCTACTTGGTAGCCGAAATGTATACATATACTGTATGATACATATTAAACTTATTGCTCACGAATTTAGGGGCGATGGATACTGATGATAACATTGATCATCATCCGCCCACCCCCGTTGCGAGATGTGGAACCAGCGAGCGACGATTGGCAGAAAGAACTGAGAATGAGCCAATGAGGAGAAGGAGCGAGCGACGCGGGAGATACGGTTTTTCACGAGAGGGGTACGAGAGTAAAAGAGAGTAGAAAAAGTATGGCCGTGATGGTAAGAGGACGGGGAAAAGCGAAGCTGGTTTTCCCAAACGAAAAAGTGGAAAGGCGACGAGGCAACTGAAGCCAACGAGGAGCGAGACGAAGAAACCGTCGGGTTACGTTAACAAGGACGGTCGCCCGCCGCCACGAAGGAGGAACGGAAGAGGTTCCACGACGCAATAACAAGGGCCGACGCAGTAACGAGGGGAAGCCCGAAACGAAGGAGCCGAATTATAACCAGCCCGCCGCAACGTCGGAGACATTGGGAATCGGAGGCCAGGTGACCTCCTCAACAAAGAGTCCGCCACACGCCAGGCCAAGACGACGGCAACGACTAAACGAGGGACGATAGGAAGGCCCGTCGTTCGCCAGCCGCATCAGCTCGCCGCGAGGAAGACGACGGTACGGAAGCCGCATATTCCGCAGAACAACGGAGCCACGTATCGCCGCCGAAGCAGTGACTAACGCCCGCAACGAGGGACGGACGGACGAGAGGATAATCACGGAAAATATAGCAGGTAACGGGGGGCTTACGTTGTCACGTGATACGCGGCCGCTTCGTTCCTGGCTATCCAGGAAACCTTTTACTTGTAAGAGGATACTTATCGTTAACAAATCTATTCATAAGTAGACATTAAGTTATTTAAGTATCCTTGTCTTTCGCCCCTCAAAATTTAACGCTGCCTTCTGTTTGTCTTTCTCTACTTACAGCAGCAGCGCCCATTGCTCTCACAACGATACTGCCTTACGATATGAAAGAATACCCCGAGCCCGTCATACAAATAGTACCACAGGTTACGAAAGGCCGCTATACCGTCGAAGTGGTATAGTTAATTCCCCGGACTAAAACTTTATGGATTGGCATAAGTTTCTGCCTGTTTTACTTTTGTTTGTCACAAGTATAATTTTAGTCAGCCGAAATTACTTTATTAAAGTTTTGATGACATTTAATTTTGTAGGCTGTTTGTTCCCCCTCTCCTCACAAACGTAAGCGTGACTAATTTTACGTATCTTAAACTCTCTAAAATCCTCCATTCTACGTATTCCACTGCGTACGTGAGACTTATTTTGTAGACAAGTGGAGTTTCCTTCCTCTCTTTCTTTGATACAAGCATCCACAGATTCCTAAGATCAGTGTATTTTATTTCTTTATTAATGATCATTTATTGTCGGTAGCGTTCAGGATAAACGGTTTCGCCAGGTTTCAGCAGCTCATAATACTCGTAGATCACGCCCTTTTTCGGCGGTCTTCCACGTTCTTCGTTTCTCACGTCATAATAAGCACTTTGGAATATCTTAAACCACTCAAAGCACTGTGATTTACCAAGAGCATGCTTTGACAAGCATGCGATGCGATTCTGCAGAAGTTAACTTCAAATGGTAACAGAAAATCAATGCTGTCTGAAAATCGTAGTTTCCATCCTCAAAATTCGACAAGTTCAACGCTGTTACAAACAATGCTGTTGTACGATACTTGTCCTGTTGTGAGTTGAAAATCTTTGTCAGAGATCATAGCAAGAACCTTGCGCCAACGACGCGGTTTGACGGTAAATACATTGACACCTATGGCCATTTGTAGGCAAGTTTCAGTTTCATATTTACAGACCTGGGACCGAACACTCCAGGGACCGAACACTCCAGTACCTGCGAACATCATTGATTCAGGAATGAGATGCCATTCCCCAACCACTGTTGGATACCTTGGTTTTCAGCATGCCAGCACGTTGTGCCGAGTGTGTTTCTGTGCGGGGGATCACACAGCATACTAGACGTCGCCTACAGTTTACAAAACTAGAGAGAGGTTGCCTTAAGTTTTAGTGTCAGGAGTGTCATGCAGTTTTTATATTGTTCTTTTCGCAGCGATGCTGCCACCTTTGTGTTCAGTGACTGAATTTGGATGTGCAGAAAGGTCACTGAAATCATGGATAAAAACTATAGAAAAAGAAATTATAAAAAGGAGAAAACACTTGTCTATTTTAAAGCCTAAAGCGCGAATTCTTTTCAAATTTTAGATTAAGTTGGAATAAATTTGCTATTTACGCATAATTGCAGACATTTTTCGAAGTGTAAGGTAGTAGACTTTACAGCTGACTTAAACTTTCTTTCTTCTAAGTGCTGGGAAAGCCTAAAAACCGCTGGGGTTGTAACGAGAATGGTCTTTAACGAGAATGGTCTAAGACTTTAGCTTAACTTGATATAAAATTTCAATAGGGATCCTTTGTCCGGTTCTTATGTCTTTCTAGTTCTTCATTGAAATATAAACTGCAGTTCAATTTTATAGAAAAAAAAGGAAACGACAATTTCGTATTGGTTTTTTTCACATAAACAAAACACGCCGCAGATTGTCTTTGCGGACGACAATCACAAAATCGCTTACACAGAATCGGGGCATTGCTGCCAGTCCACAAATTTTCGAACAGCTCTCGTACATACAGTAGGTGGAGTGATACAAGGAAAAACACTATTTAAATATAACTTCGTCGCTACTTTTTAATTTTTCTAATGTAGTCAAATTGAACCCTATATTTATGCTCTGAATTATAGACAGAATTTTTGTCGCTATGAAAATCTGTTTACTTCTAACATTAATAATCTTATTATTCATGGTATATCCACGGAATACCTGAAGTTTGGTTAGAGATTTAGTCCAATTAAAAACAGTTTCAAACAAGTGCATAACATGCTTAAAATGATTTCGTTTTAATTATTGTGATTTATGCTATTTATTACCTGACGGGGCACCAATACTTCCATTTCTTCGTCTCATAACAACACAAACGACAACAGTCGCTATAATTACAACAATCAACAAAGCCACAGCAGGAACAAAAATTAAGGGATCCAAATGGAAAATATAGACTGGCTGCACTCCATCATACACATCTTTAGAAACAGTTTCTGTGTTAATAAATTAGGATGCATTCTATAGTATTCTTAATGGCTTTTAATACTTTTTTCAAATTTTTAAATTTATTTACCTCCAGAAATGGTAAGTGTAGCAAAAGTGTATTCCAAAACATCGGATCCACCGGCTCCTTCTACTATCAAACGCAGCATATACCAGGTGGCCGGGGTTAATCCAGATATCACCATTTTCTTCTGAGAAGGAGAAATATTTGTACCTAAAACAGTCCATTCTTTAGCAGTGACTGCTTTATATTCAATTCCAAAATGTTGAACAGCGCATCCTGTTGAAGGCCACGTATCCAAATGCACCGTAGCGAATGTCGAACCTTCATGGATCAATAAGTTCTTTGTTGGAAGATCTACGTCTAAAGGAAATATATTTATTAAGAGATCCTAACAGTAAATAAACAAAATATTAAAAAGTGTTATTTTATAAGGTCGGTAAAAAGTTTGATTTCTTAAAAGAAAATTTCCTAACTTGCGCCTTCAGTGGACACAGTAATAACGTCGGATGGTTCTCCAGTTCCAATATAATTAAAAGCTTCCATAAATATTTGGTAGGTAGTGCCACATAGTAAACCATCCAGAGTAAAAATTCCATATTCTGGGCGTAATTCTTTGGTCGTCCAAGATTCAGTTTCTTTCTTGAAATATAAAAGGTAACCTGGAATGAGATACTACTGTTTGGAATAATACACTCCTAATTCGCAATTTCAATATAGAGCAAGACAATATGGCTACTACATATCAATTCCATTAAAGTGATTTCATTATTTTCTCCCTAATACACTGAGTTAGCAAAACTCATGGGATAGTTACTTAATATCTGGTCGGGCCACCTCTGGCCCTGTGGAGTGCAGCAATACGGCGTGGTAGTGAGTCTGCAAGTCCCTGGTACACTTCTGGAGGCAGTTGACACCAGATAGTCTGCAGAGCCGAAGATAGTTGCTGCCCGTTCGTGGGCGGATGATCCAGTGCCCGGAGCCTAACTTCAACAGCATCTCAGATATGCTCGATGGGATTCATGTCAGGGCTCCGGGCTGGCCAGCTCAGTCGTTGGACCTCTCCTGCATGCTCCTCGAACCATTCGCAGACGACATTGGAGCGATGTGGTGGAGCATTGTCATCTTGAAAGACTGCTACGTCGTCAGGGTGTTGAAATGTCAAAAACGGGTGCAGATGGTCTCCGATGAGTTGACGATACCGTGGACCATTCAATGTTTGGTCCAGGATAACCAGAGGGCCCATTCCAAACCAGGAAAATGCACCCCAGACCATCACTGACGCCCCACCACCCTGCACCACCACCTGTTGGCATGCGGGATCCATCGTTTCGTGAGGTCTGCGCCACACACGGTGCCTCCCATCAGACTGGTACAGTTGATATCGTGACTCATCTGACCATATGACGTTACGCCACTGTTGCGGAGTCCAGCCAAGATGGTTGGTGGCAAATGCACGCCGGAGTGTCCGATGACGCTGGGTAAGCATTGGCACCCGTGTAGGGCGACGGTTGCCAAACCCGAGGGCATGCAGATTCCGACGGATTGTCCACCGAGCGACGTTTCTAGTGCGGCCAGTATTGAACTGGTCTGTGATTTGCTGCACTGTTGCGCTCCTGTCTCTCTGAATCATTCGTCCCAGGTGTCGCCGGTCACGATCATTCAGGGCAGCTGGAAGCCCGGTATGGTGCTTGTTGTGGACTGTGATGCCTTCATCCAGCCATTCCCGATACACCCTGGAGACAGTTCAGCGGGGAAAGCCAAATTCCTGCACCACTGCCGAAATAGAACATCCCATGCGTCGGGCACCTACTATCATACCCCGTTCAAAAGACGTCAACTCGCGACGACGTGCCATTTCTGATTAATCACTTATCCAAGCTCTTCCCACAACGTCTAATGGTCCATTCCCAGAATCCGTTACCCCTGTGAATTCGTGAGCCATGCCCATCAATCAATGTGCTTGCTATCCCATGAGTTTTGCTAACTCAGTGTATACAATAAGGAGAAATAACTTGCCTCTGATAGGGTCTCCTCCATTCAGCAATGCTTTCCACTGTAATTGAATGCTCGACTTTGTTTTTGATATTACGTCAACTTTGGGAGCAGAAGGTGGAACTATCATAAAAGAAATTAATTTATGAAGCATAATGTGACATTAGTATTTTTTTAAATATTATTCATATAGATAGAAACATTCATTTTGATGCGGGTACTAATTTTTATTTTGTAGAAAATAATTGCACCCTTTCTACAGCTTCATCGAGGCTTCGATTTAAAAGATCTAACAGATAAATATTAATAATTATTAACTGGAGATGCGTCTCCAAGCATAGGTAATGATTTTTCATTTGAAAAATGGAAGGAAAAATTCTGCGACCCGGATTCTAACCAGGAACCTCGACTATCATGGCCGATGTCTCTACCAATTGGGCTATCGCAGACACCACGGACAGCCAAGCTGTCTCAAGGTGTCTTAAAGACAACCAAGTTGTCAAGGTTGAAAGCCCAATGGAAGACGGGAACCTGGTCCGCAGATCGAGAATTTCTCCACTCCAAACCATCAGAAAGTTGATGAACTCTCAAGTAAATAATAATAAATATTAACTGGAGATGCGTCTCCAAGCATAGGTAATGATTTTTCATTTGAAAAATGGAAGGAAAAATTCTGCGACCTAGATTCGAACCAGAAACCTCGACTATCATGGCCGATGCCTCTACCAATTGGACTATAGCAGACACCACGGACAGCCAAGCTGTCTCAAGGTGTCTTAAAGACAACCAAGCTTCGTCGTAGGCAAAGTGTTCAAAGTGATAATGTTTAAGAAGGCCGAACAAATGGAAGTCCTTGGAGGAAGGTCAGGGCTAATATGGAGAATGGTCGAGGACTTTCCACTTGAAGTTTCTCAGCATCTCAGATGTCTTCTTGGCAGTAAGAGGATATTCCTTGACTTTGCTTCTCAATTGATTCGGTCCTCTTAAACATCATCTTTCGGCCGATGATGAAGCCGTACAATGGGAAGTCACCGCCTGGTTCAGACAGCAGCACAAAGAATTTTATCTTACTAGTTTTTGGGGCTTGTGAAACGATAGGACCTGTGCCTCAATGTACAAGGAGATTATGCGGAAAATAAAAGTAGTTTTTAAGTCAATACTCGTATTTGTTTCACTTCTATATCCATTTGTAAATTACTTACTGACTTCCCCTCGTAAAATCTGATTTCGTTACCAACTTTCGAAATGGGAATTAAAGGAAGATGAATATGAAATACAGAGGTCATCAATGGAAAAAGTTGCTTAGTTAATTCAATGGAAGTTAGTCTTTTTTCGTTACGATAAATGCACGAAAAAATAATTTCAAGTTAATTGCACAGGAGAATATACAAATTTTAAAGATCACAGTTAAAAATACGAGGAGCTTTTAATAAGGCATGCAACGCATTTTTCTTTTTTTCTTAGTATAGTAACTTTTCTTTGTATAATAACTATCAGTTGATAACGATGTATAGTTAGGTCGTAATCAGTTAATCTTTTTTATGAGTGATTAATCCTGAATTTCTGGGGCTCGTTAACTTAAGCCGTTCATTTTAATTCATGGATTACACATCTTTATTTTGAAGTGTTGAACACGCCTGACAGTTGTGTATATCCTATACTGTATAAGTTAAATATAAACAATCTAAAAAAAGCACAGTAATATTATTATTTTCCTTGTTCTGGTACTGTTAAATCGCTCGAGAGTCCAAAAATTCTTAATATTATAGTATCGGCACTATAATATTTGGAGACCTCTAATTTAATGACTTTTATGATTTAAATATTCGTAATAGATAATAGTATAGATAAATTCTTAACCATTATTTATTTCGAAAATCTTTGCTAAAAGTATACTTTTTGCAATGGTGAAAGTAAATATTTTAACTGTAGTCAATAGCAGTGTCACGGAATTCAAATGACATCTCGAATTCCGATGACGTCGTAGATCGCTTTCGCTCTCGAATCTTTTACCACTCGAGTCCGACGTCATCATCATCAACACGGAAAAGCTAATCACAGACGAGAGCGGGATTTTCATCGGGAGACGAAAAAGATCGAGAAGGCAGAAAGTGAAAGGAGAGCCGACGGGTATAGAGAAAAACTGCCGAGGAGCTCACCGGGGAGATGCGGACCGAGGAGCAAAGAACTTCTGGCGATAGCAAAACCCAGAGAGCTCCCGCCGACAGCGAGCGATTCGCCGGGTTCGATAACGAGTGAACCGGAGAGCGAGTCGTGCGACGAAGCCATTGTCCCGACGAGACTGCCAGCGTGCCAGCATAGTAGTGCTAATGGAGAGTCGGGCCCTCAGCTGTTTTCCACGAGGTCTCCACGAATTCTGCATTGGACTTTCAGTGAAAGGACATTCTCGCTGGTAAGCGTAGTTTTTCAAGTAGGCATAAACGCCCAACTAATTACGTCTTCATTTCCCGAACTGACTCATTGCTATAGTATCGGGAACTGACTCAGTCTTAACCGCCCCATTTTTCCTGTACTGCAATAGTATCGGGAGTTATGTTTCCCAACCTGACTTACTTGTTTCTATGTCATTGTTTGCTTTTCTAGTACCCGATTCCGAGCCCCGTCTAATGCGATAATCCTCGATTGTGTATTCTACCGGATTTGACTATCCTCATAATTAACGTGTCAATATCATAGTTCTTCGCACGAAGCGTAACGGAGTGCGTTTTTATATGACCACTGTCAAATAAGTGAAGGCCGAGTGGGCCGTATTTGTGCTCAGTGATTTAGTGCTCCTGTGACGTGCAATGCATTGAATGTATGTGTGTGTGTTTAGTGTTACATTACTTTATTCCATTGATTATTCTTCCCTCATTAATGGACCAACATTAATGTCTTACCGCAAATTTGCTTAAGTATTTATGGTTCTTGATTTCAAACTTAATTGACTGAAGAAGTCAAGTGTATTTTGAACCTCGTTAACTGAAGTAGTTAAGGTTTTGTTTATTAAGTTTGTTATAAGCCTCTTATATCCTATAAGTTACTAGGTATAAGCATTCATTACGTTTTATTTGACTTTATTTCTTTATTTCTGCTTCAATAAACGATTTCATTCTTTATTCCGCCAACTGTTAACGTAGTGTTCATGTCCACTGTCCGTTACTCTAACTTGCCCAGCATTTACACGTTACAAGCAGCTTTGCAGAACGAGGTCTATCAGAAAGTGTTGAAAATATGCCTCGATTTGTTGACGCTGTTATTAAAGCGAAAGGTGAACCAAATATAGATTGAGTCTTCGTGTATTTCGAAGTCTAAAGATAGGTCTTTACGTATTGCGAAGACTATGCATTTAGCACAAGACTCAAACTTGCCGTTGAGAATGAAGGCATAGCCTTCGATATACGCAACGGCGTTTATTATCACGAATGTGTTTTTTTGGTACAAGGTTTTCCTTTCTACAAAAAGCAATGCACCACAATTTATTTCTTTGACTACGCATCTGCATCAATTCTACTGATTACTTTTCAAAGAAGTATCCTTCCGACTGTTTAGCTTAATGCCAGCTTTCCGAAAAGCATGTATTTCCCCTCGATACCATTTTTGGTCTTGGGGAGAGTGTTTGGACTTGAGATTGCGCCAAAATGCGTAACAAAACAAGCATCGATCATACGCCAAAATGCGTAATATCAAAACATTTGGCATGGTTAAACCGTACCCGACGAAGATCACCTGACTATTTTTGATATTAACAAAATTAGGGTTTTTCGTTTGTTAGAAACAACGTTGGATTGTTGCTCAAACTACTGTGATCAGGTGATTTTTGAGTGCCTAGGCAACAAACACCAGCTCTACTCAAAGCCTGAACGCGGATACCTTATACATTGTTACATCACCATACGGAGTCATGTTTAATTATACTTCTACCAATAATAAGCCCTAAATTATGACTCCGCATGATTATGTAACAACGTATGACTCTTTCGCGCTCAGGCTTTGAGTAGAGGTGGTGTTGGCCCAGGCCTGTCTTTTTCGTAAGCTGTGGTTAAGCAGAGGACAACGAGAGACAGGCCTGGGCATTCAAAAGTCACCTGACCAGAGTAGTCTGAGCAACAATCCAATCTTCATTGTCTCCATCTTGAGTTTTAACAATAGGTAATTTTTCGCTTGTTGGAAACAATGAAGGATGGTTTATTGCTCGGAGGCCGATGGTCAGGTGATTTTGAGTGCCTAGGTCTGTCTCTCTTTGGCCTCGGATTAAACCATAGCCGACGAAAAAGACTGGATGATTGGATTGTTGCACGATCTATTTTGGTCATGTGACTCTTCAGTGCCCCGGCCTGTTTTTTCTCGTTGGCTTTGGATTAAACTAGCTGACGTCACATCGTTTTAGTCCGGATAGTTCAAACAAAGATGATCAGGAGACTTTTCCGCTTCAGGGCAACAACACCTAGACAGAAAACCTGATAACGGAAACGTCATACATTGTTACATCATCATTAGTCGTCCATTGTTAATCCTATTTCTACCAATTAGAAGCCTTAAATTTGGTCGACTAATGATGATGTAACAATGTATGACGTTTTCGTTATCAGGCCTTCTGTCTAGAAGATGTTATACAGGGCCTGTTTATCTAGCTGGCCTTGGTTTTAGTTACATCACAACCAAATGCCCAAAAAATTCGCCCTTGCAGACGCAACCACTTTTTCAGAGCGCACACAAAATCATAGTCAGGCTCAAATTGAATCCCGCGAAGTGGATTTTTTTAAGGGCCAAACACGTGGAAATCCGACAGTGCAAGTCGGGATTATAAGTTGAATGAGGTAATATGGTGAAGCCACGTTTTGCGATGACTTCACAGGTTCGTAGTGTGATATCTGTCGTTATCGTGCTGAAGAAGCACGTGGCACAGATTCTGCTCAGGCCGAAGTCGGAAATGCATCTGCAGTCATTGCAGCTTATTAGTTTCATCATTGAAGTCACCAGGTTGGCGATATCAGTCGTTCCACTCGCAGACTTCAGTCGTTTCGCCCATCAAATTACGGTGCTTCAATCGACAACGGCAGTCCCATACAAATTACACAACCCCTTACGGATATTCCAGACACCTTCTTCCTTGGAAAACTAACACCTGGCAACAGAGATTGCAACTTCGCACAAAAGATGCGGATAGTTCAAACTAGGACTCCTCAAAGTGTAATCCGCGTTGCACTGTTCGTGTCGTAGAAATAAACTGTGGTGCATTACATTTTGAACGCTTCGTGAATACATCTGAACATTTTGGTAGTCACTATGTCATTAAAGTTTGTGTCGAATGTACTTACCTTGGACTGTCAAGATATATTTAGTTTCGTCTCTTCCGTGTTCATTGTAAACTGAACAGATATAGTTTCCTGAGTCCTCATTCGTCACTTTATTGATGGCGATAGTACCGTCCGCTCGAATTTGTATGTGGCCATTTTCAATTACGGGTTCATTCCTAAAACGATAATTGCTCTTTCAATGCAAAATAAAAACACACAAGAGTTCTTTTTGCTGTATTGAATGTTAGATGTCTTCCAATTCATGGATGAAGAAGACATGGATGCAACACTACAAAGAGATTCTGGTGCGGTGATTGGCGTCCGAACTACGTTCTAGAAACCGAAACTATTGAGACAAAACTAAAACGTAGATAGCAACGGTCTTTCAATTTTCAAACGGTTCTTTCTTTCATGCCTTCAGGGAATTAAAGGTAGAAGTTCCACAACAACTGTTCACATCATTACAGTAAAGTACATTCGAATAGTATCAATATTAAGTAGATATTACTTTAGTGAATTGTTATAAAGCAAAATTATAAATTGGAGTACCATGTGTGAGCTTCGTCCAAGATGCAATTTAACGATGCAACTTAGCGTAAAAAATATCTTGACTTCCGATTAACCTAATATTTCCATCATTAATTAAAAGGTGATTATAAAGATTCAATAATTCAATAAGCAATTTGTTTTAATTTAAAATATTACACAAACAAAATATAATTATTTTACTTTCAGATGTGAAAGAGAGTATTTGCAAATTGAAAAGGTTGTTAGCATTAGTCATTGAAGCTCTTTTAAACATTTCAGAAGTGTATGAGCCTTTCATAGGATCCGGCCAAAACCCGCAAGTACAAAACCCTCACTCTTAAAATGCAAAGAGGGAAAAATCCCAAAGTATAAAAGTTCCGGGTACACCCCAAAGTACAAAGCCCCCTCAGTAAAGTAGAAAGAATCTTTCTATCGACAAAACCTCCAAATGAAGCCTCAGTTTTTATTGTTTCTTCAAAATTTTAGATCATTTTTATTGAATTATCTGAAAATTTAAAAATAGAAATTTAAAATCTTTTTTTGATTTTTATTTGGGGGGGGGGGATTCATTTTTAGAAATTTTTTTCAAGTGAATTTTTCAAATGTCAAAATATACACTTTCCAATTGAAAGATACGAGGCGCAGTCCAGAAAGTAAGTTTCCCTATTTAAAAAAAAAAAAAGAACTCACACTTACAGGAACATAATTTATTGGCAACAAGTGCAGCAATGTTTCAGCTATTTTTCAACATAGCCACCACCAGAATTGATACACTTGTCGTATCGTGGGATCAACTTTTATATCCCCCTGTCGTAGAACTCTGCCGCCTGTGAATGGAACTAGCGTGTGACAGACGTCTTCAGCTCTTCGTCGTTGCCAAAATGCTCACCGGAGGACAGGAATTTCTTGAGGTTGCAGAAATGTCAGTGCTGCTCCTAAGCGTTGAATTTTTTTGTTCGGGTATCAGGTTTTTCGGCACCCACCTGGCACACAATTTTTTGAACAGCAGGTGCTTAGTGACAGTCTCATGTAACAAAGATCGCGATATCTGCGGAAAATGGGTGCTCAGCTCCGTAATCGTGAAGCGACGATTCTCCATCACGCGCTGCCGCACAAGCTCAACAAGATCATCATTGATGAGGGATGGTCGCCCACTGCGCTCTTCATCATGGACACTTTGACGACCTTCGGAAAACTGCCTACACCAGCGAGGCACCATCTGCTTACTCATGATGTTCGGCCCATAGACCTGACAGAGCTGACGAAGAATTTCAATTGGCGCAATGCTTTGCGTATTCAAGAACTTTATCGCCGACCGAACCTCGCAGGCGGCGGGAGAAGAAATAAGAGCTTCCATTTCGGACCATTGCTACCACGCTACTGGCACGAGGCGGGACCTGTCCGGCTGGCATATGATTGATACGTCATAGATCTGTTACGCATGCGCAAATGACAGGGCTAATTACGTTTACTTTAAAGGGGAAAACATCGGGAAACTTACTTTCTGGATGCACCTCGTATATACCTATTGCACTAATCATTTAAATTCTATTGTAATCTCAAAAGTGAGTGAAATATATTTTTTTTAATTTAAAATATTACACAGACAAAATTTTATTATTCTACAATCAAATTTGAAGGACCATACTTAAAAATTGAAAAGTTTTCATAGCTCCTTCGTCATTTAAGCTCTTTTGTTATTTCAAATGTGCTTGAGCATTTTTCTCATACAGCAACCAACAATAAAATAGTTTTTCATATTAGCTCTCTGCTCCTGAAAGTCAATAAATTCAGTCATTTAATGAGCAATATGTTTTAATTTAAAATATTTAAGAATCATAAATAAAATTCTGTTGAATACGATCTTTTAAATTAAAACAAACTGCTCATTACATGACTGATTTTTTTGAATTTCAGGAACAGAGAGTTAATGTGAAAAAACTATATTATTGTTGGTTGCTGTAGGAGAAAAACGCTCAAGCATATTTGAATAAGAAAAGAGCTTGAATGACTAACGCTATGAAACCCTTCCAATTTTAAAGTATGCTCCCTTCAAATTTGAACGTAGAATAATAAAATTCTGTCTGTGTAATATTTTAAATTAAAGTAACATATCACACGTACTTGAAATTCCATATTCCAACAAACAAACTCTTTCCCTGCTTTGTCGCCATTTTATAAAGGCACTGCACTCGTTCTGCTAATGATACAAATTTAGTGAGTTTACAGTTCTTTCCAGTGAAATAAATACTGTACATGTATAGAGGCCGGTTACTAAACTGTATGGAATTAACTAATTTTTAATTTCTTGACGTGATAACGTGAAAGGCCACAGTATAGTTAGAAGGAAAGGCCTCGCTGCCATAATTAACCTGCTGATAAGTTTAATATTCTAACTGGGTGCTGTTTAACGGGAGCTAATTTGACATGGCTATTTAGACGTAGCAATTTTGAAACAGTAAAATTTGATGCGTACTAGTTTGACGAGGTGCCCTTAAGAGAATGGCGTATTTAAAAACAGAATTAAGTGAATCGCCTGTATTTGAAAAAGAGGGATAACCATGAGCAATTATATCGCTTATGCAATTGGTCTTCTGTAATGTTTTCAGATAAGACATGTTTGTGGAAGAGCAATTAAAGTCCTGTTTAAGTGTGTTCTATACATGTTTGACACGTTTGATAAATGGGAAATTTAAGAAATAAAAATATAAAATGAAAATTTTTACTGGAACATCCATTTTCTTTGTGGCGTAGGGATTCCAACAGCTACACAAGGCAATACAACATCTCTCTTCCATGGAGTTTTAATATTATCATCAAATGAAGCTGATTTAGCTGGAACTGTACTATTTATATACAAAATTTAGTTTTATTTTCCCAACAAAAGTTATTTTAAAATAAAATTTAAAATTTTCTCTGAAAGAATATCACACTTACCTATGGAATCAGCTACTGTTTGTGCGACGATGGTAGAAGATAGACTTTCACCAATGGCCGAATTGGAAGTAACCCAAAATATATATTTGCGATTCTTTTCCAGTCCATCTACTTGTATATATTCAATGTCTCCTTTGGATGAACGAATCGTTGCCTCTTTAATAAATTGTTCTGTCATCTGTGACTCAAAATCTATCTAAAATCAAAGGAAAGCAATTGACGGGAAACTTAAGATTTATTCCTCTACATTAAATTAATCAGCGTAATACACAAATGCGTGTCGTAATGAATATTTCTAAAGTATTCTTATATATAATGTAAAATAGATTTAAAATAATGATACTTCTTGTCCCTTTTCCAGTGATTTAAAATAAACATTATATTTCGTAATAGAGCTTTGCGTTTTCTTTGAAGGTTTCCATGATATGACTACGGAATCCGAGGAAGATGGCAAAACTTTAACAGCGACTGGTGGCTCAGGAACTAGAAATTAAGTAATTTTGCATCATTTCTATATGAGAAGTTTACTTTCTCTAAATTAATGCTTTTTTAACTTTTTACTAGTTTACTTGGAGCTTATCCGTTATAATGAATACAAACAAGGAACGAAGAACCTTCCTTTAAGATAATAATGGAGCTTACCATCTTCGTGAGTTTTACAGAAGACCGCATCACTTTTAACTCCATCACCTATCTTAGTGAATGCCGTTACTTGAATACTGTAATTGGTATTTACTTCTAAATCTTGAATAGTAAGTTTGGGATTTTCTGTAGTTTTAGAGAGTCGAGCAGCATCTGAAAATATGGCATGAAGATGGTAATTTTTTCTAAATGAAGTATTTAAAATTAAGGGCTAAAAATATTTGCAGGAAACCTACCGTACCATTCTGAAGCAGGTTTGTAGAGAACTTTATATCCACGTAGAATCCCATTCACATTCTTCGGTGGCGGCGAGTCCCACAATACGTAAATGCTCTTCGATGATAACGTGGAACAACGAACTTTTTGAGGAGGTTCAGAGGGTACTGTAAATAACTAAAGAATCTTAAACAGGAAGTATATTCTACTTTTGATCGTAACCTATGAGCCATTTCGTTACTATACCACTTTCAGAAGTCATGGCAATGACTGCTTCGGAAGCGGGTCCTTGTCCCATTGAATTGTATGCTTGGACGATTATCTCATACTGAGTGAACATATCAAGATCAGTCAATTGGAAGATTAAATCTTTATGATAATCTTCAGGTACTTCTAATTTTTTATAGCGGTAATCGTTTGAACTGTCTCGTTTCCGGAAGCCGATAACGTAGCCGCGTATAATCCCATTCCATGTATCACGTGGCGGGGGCTATGTAAGACAATTGCACAATTAGGTGCCTCTTCCAAATCAGATTTATCTTAAATATTATTAAGATTGCATACTTTAAATGGCATATTAAACATTTTAAACCATAACAAGGCTAAAAATTAGAAGTTTTCATGAATATGAATAAATATACAACAAAAAAAATTAATAACGCAGACAGATGAATGAGCAATGTCTCTTACTTGACTAAAGAAAAGAGTTGCCTACATATAACATTTATTATTTGCCATAAAAAACATAATACAGATATACTTTGACATAAGATAATATTCAAATTGAATGCCCTCTTCAGTAATGTTTGGTATTAGAAATAGATTCATCAATCGTGATATTGTGCCTAATCTTCATGCGTGTGAATTTTAAAGTATCAGACAGAAATAACTAAATTATTAACTGGTAAATTGCTTTAGAAAATTAAATATTTAGTGTCACATATTCTTTAAAAATGGATATAATTACCAACTATCATTTAAAAGCACCCATATCTATAGATTTCAAAAATTTAAATACGTACAAACCAAGTAACTCTCAGTATTGCGACATCAGTAGATTCAACTTGAACATTTTTTGGAGCACCAGTAGGAACTACGAAAAAGAAAGCCAAGTGTAAAAGATAACTTTTTTCCTTACTAAAAAAACATTCTACATATAATTACATACGACTTTCTGCAGTTGTTCGAGAAACTTCCTCGCTGAAGGAACTATTTCCAATGGAATTCTCAGCCATCATGCGAAAACTGTAAGTAGTTGCTGGCAATAGTCGATCGATAGAAATATCGGTTTGGTTTCCTTCTATTATTAGCGCTTGAATAGCATCTTCCCAAAATTCTTTAAAATATAAGTGAAGACGATTTATGTACAGTATCAATCTAAAATATTGTATATTCAGCATGAAAAAACGCAAATGTAAGAAAAAACAAGAAAATGATTTCAAATAACCGCAGTAGTTCAATTAGTATTGTGACGATGAAGCTTGATTATGTAAGAAAAGCAGAATGTGTTCTTTGAATTGCCTGTCATGTCGAAAAAATCAAAGTTTATGTCCCGTTTTTTTTCTTTGAGGCAAACATCTATCTGGGCTCAGCTGCAAATCGACAGTGCGGACTTCTTGTACTCAAATGTACGGGTTTTTTTTTGACGGCCTTCTTTATTTTGTGAATACTCCTTAGAAAAACGGTTAGTAAATAAAATAAAATAAAATAAATACCGGGTTTCTTTTTGAATTGTAGAATATATCTCGAAATGGGAGCATTTCCATTGTAGGATAAAGTCCACTGTAAATGAATCATTTGATCAGTCACGGCAATTGGAGAAGAAATCACAGGTGCCACAGGTGGTTCTATATACACGAAATGGGATACATTAAGCTATCATTAAGATATTTTTGATTGTAAGATTTTTTGGAGGAAAAGTAGAGTTCTTACCTTGCACTATTATAATCACAGACAGCTGAGCCTTTCCAAAAGAGTTTTCTGCTTCACAAATAAATGTAACTGAGTCTTTCTTGTCAACCCAAGATATCATTAGACGTGAAGAATTACCATTGGGGTTTGATATTTTGTACCTATAAACGAAATTTATGATAAGTAATGACAAATTATAGACCTTTACTCTTACATTTATTGGCTTACCTTTGACTGGAAAGAGACGAATCGATTGGAACGTCGTTGACAATCCATTTGTAAGTTATTGGACGGTCACCTTCTGCTTCACACGGAATTACTATATCATCTCCTTTCCTTGTTAAAAGTTCATAATTTTTTTCTTTGAATTCTGGAGAGGCTGTAATTTGAAATTTGCCAGACACAATAATGATAAATAGCTTAAGACGAAGACTATATATTAAACTGTCTATTTTTATGTCTCCTTCAGTTTCTTGTGTAATGTAGACTAATGTGTAATGTAAGGAAAATTGACTATGTTGTTTAGGCCCTCAATTTGTAGAACTGCCTTTAATTGCTTAATATAACATATATTGTCTGTCTTTTATTATTACAATTAAATTTCCTTACCTTGCACTTTAATGGAAATGATGATGGTCAAAGCTTCACCGACATCATTATCAGCTGAACAAAGGTAACGACCCTCATCTGATTTTGATATTTTTTTGAATATTAATGAGCCATTTTGAAACAAGTGAATAGTTTCACTACTTTTTACTGGAATGATATTCTCATGAACAATCACACCTGTAAATACATAATTAACAAGCTAAATTATTTATATTGGTAAATTCTATTTTACATTATGGCTTGAAAATAAATTCTTAAAAAATCTTGGCAATACCCTACAATAATGGAACGGGCTAATATACAGGGTGATTATAATTAAAGTTTAAGTTTCAAAAAAAGAACTACTTAGTAGAATGACGTCCAATTGGAACGGAATGTTATTGAAGAAGGGAGAAAGCTTATTGCATAAGAAAAAAAAGTAGGTCCAAATTTTAGCAACAGATGGCGCTGTAAGCGTCAGAATTTCGACTACAAATGACAAATGAATCGTAAAACAAAGGCTAAGGTGTAAGTTACACGTTAAACCAACTGTACAGTTCAGTGTGCAAAGAATCCATCAAATCGGTTTTTTAAATTGCGGGAGACTGGCGCAAAACATGTTCAATATGCTGTCCAGCGTTCTGTGCAACAAGTTGAAATCGAGAAACAGCATATTCCGCAACTGATCGAAGTGTCTCCGGCGTCACGTTCAGAATGTGTTGCGCAATGCATGCCTTCAATTCCGTTAAGTTTGCAATCGGAGCACTGAACACAACATCTTTCAGATAACCCCACAGCCAGAAGTCACACGGATAAGATCAGATGATCGGCGGCGGCCAGGCTGTAGGGAAATGACGGCTGATAATTCTAGCATTTCCGAAATGCCGCCTCAACAGCTGCTTCACTGGATTTGCAATGTGCGGAGGAGCGCCATCTTGCATAAAAATGATCCCATCCACACATCCACGCCATTTGTTGCTAAAATTTGGACCTACTTTTTTTTCTTATGCCATAAGCTTTCCCCCTTCTTCAATAATATTCCGTTCCAATTGCTACTAAGTGGTTCTTTTTTTATAGCGTTTTGAAACTTAAACTTTAATTATAATCATCCTATACAAGTAAGGAAAAAGGATACATTATTAACTATCTTATTGAACCTCCGCGTTCTGAAATGACATCAGCCAGCCTTCTGGACAAACTTTCTACAGGTTCAGATAAACAGCCTCCAGTATTTAGTTCATTTTTGCTGCAAGAATCCAGCCATGTAACCAGTGGATTTCGGACGTGGCTTCTTGGCTCTTACCCGATGCTCCCATAAATATAAGATTAGGTTAAGGTTAGTGCTCTGTGTGGTCTATGGAAGGCGATTGTTTGATGGAGGAAGAAAATTGACATGATGCATTATCGTCCCGAAGAAAATTGACAATACTCATTACCAAGAAATTCCCACAGCGTAGGAAGCACACAATTGCCTAGAAAATCTTTATAGGCTTCAGAGTTCAAATGGCCATATGCGCGTGTCTCAAGCCATGCCATGAAGACTCCCCCTACACTATGACTCCAAGAACACCAAACCCATTGTTGCAAAATACACTCAGGTGCTCTCTTGCCACTTGCCATTACCTATAGGGCTTGATTCGTCACTCAGCCAAACATTTTTCCACTCTTCGACAGTCTGGCCGCCTTGTTGTTTGGCTTATGTGCGACCACACATCCGTTCATGCAGTTCCTTCCGCGAAGTGTTGTAATGCACATGACTTCTGTTGCCTATTGAACTCTTTATTGATGACCTGCACTGGCTGTGATAATTTTCCCGAAATTTCACGAATAGACATGTCTTCAATGTAGCACCCAATTCTCTCAAAGGCACTACTCTCTCAAAGGCACTTTCGTTTAGCCATTCTCCACTACGACACATACACTGGTGGCCAAAAGTTTGGACCAAGTAGCAAAATCAAGAAAAAATGAATTTATACTAAAAATATTTTACACCTACAACTCTAAGTAAATATGAAACAATATTCAGGGAAGAAACAAATTTATTTCTGCTTCGTTGCTTTTTTATTACCTTAAATCAAAATCAGACTGGCCAAAAGTTTGGACCAACATCACAAACATGCAAATAATTTGCATATTACAAGTCATCGTGTTGCGTGGCGCGCACTAAAACCATATTATGTATTGTACAATGTTAACTGAAGGCCAACGAAAGCGAGTTATAAATTTTAACAAGCAATTTACAGACTTCAAAAAAGTTGCTGAAATCTCCCGTGTGAGCTACAAATCTTTATCAAAATTGTTAAAAATGTTAATTGGAAAATAGGACGGAAATAGGACAACATTGTACACTGACGCGAAGAGACAAATCAAGAATTAAAAGACATGTTAGACATGATATTACATCTGGGAATGTAGTCAACATCACACAAGTCAAACTTAATCTGTAACTTGCTGCCTCAAGAAGAACAATTCGCAGCGAACTACGTGCTCAAAACTTTGCCTATGAAATTATACTCAAAAAGTTGCCACAACACAGAAACACATGCAGGAGGAGAGACTGGCGTTTGCTAAGACACATCTGCGTGAAAACATAGACTTCCAATTGGTTGTGTTTTCTGATGAAAAACGAATCAGTTTGGATGGTCCTGATAATATAGCTTCTTATGAAGAGCATCGTGATAAAGAAACACTTAAAAAGAGTAAATACCTTTTGACTGTGGATATGAAGACTATCAATGGGAGACATAAACCAACCGCTTTTCCACAAAGAAATTTAATTAAAATTCTTTGTGGAAAAGCGGTTGGTTTATGTCTCCCATTGATAAAGAAACACTTCTTCCACTGCGAATTAAGCGGCAAATGGGTGGTAGTGGAGTGATCATTCTGGGTGCCATTGGAAGCAACGGAAAGTTGAAGATTCACATTATAGATGGACATTGCACAACAGCTCATTATAAAGATGATCTTTACAATGTGTTCATCGCTTTGTGCAAAGTCTAGTTTAAGCAAAAACCATGGATTTAGCAGCAGGACAGTCCTGCAATCTATACTGCACGAGTTGTGAAAGCCTATTTTGAGAGCAACAACATTTCCACTTTTACTTGGACTGCTAGAAATCGAGATCTCAATGTTATTGAGAATGTGTGGCATCTCACGGAACAAAAAATTTACCAAAACACTCAGTACAAATCTCGGGAACAACTAATAGCAGCCATTCAGAAAACTGTTAAGCCAAATGTTATTAAAAGTTTATTTAATTCTATTTCAGGTCGTTTGTCAAATATTGTAGAGTCAAAATGATCTCAAATATCAAAATAATTCATTGGTTAATGATGTAATGCTTTTTTCCCTTTATATTATACAAATGTGGTCCAAACTTTTAGGTATTAAGAAACCAACAACGCAGAAATAAACTTGTTTCTTCCCTGAATATTGTTTCATGTATACTTAGAGTTGTAGGTGTAAAACAGTTTTAGTATAAATTCACTTTTTCTTGACATTGCTGGTTGGTCCAAACTTATGGCCACCAGTGTAACACAAGCAATGTACACTATAAAATCACAGTTGCTGTTGATGTAGAGTATGGGTTCCAACGCGCTGTTGAGATTCCATTATTGTAAGATAGTGTATATTCAAATTTATTAAGCGCTATGACTAGTTAACATGAGAATGTATAATTTAAAATATATATATTCTGCAAGTTTTATTCTGCAGTTGAAACGTTTTCGTCGGAATCAAGCCTACAATTGAAGCTCCAAAGAGAAGAAATTAATAAAATGGACTACTATAAATTGAAGGGCTCGGTGCAATAACGACCTAACCCACAGGAAGAAGTTATTGAGAAAAGTGATGTTATATTCTTTAAAAATCTTTGAAGTCTGTATAGTTGATGTTTTGCTTTACTGTGACTGCAGTTTACTTGTGCAATTGTTACACAGGTCATTTGACCGACGGACACTTGACCGACAGACATTTGACCGAACGGACATTACTGAAACATACAGTAAATGGATTTCAGAAGCAGTAATGGTTACATTTAGTATGAATTTCTTCCTGTGGGTTAGGTCCTTATTGCCCCGAGCCCTTCAATTGACTGTATACTGCAAGTTCGGTATGGTTTGTGTGAGTAATACCGGCTGTGAATCAGTTTCAATTCTGGGTCATGTTGCTGAAATTCTCTGGGTATGCTGCTGAAATTCACGGCACGAATTTTGCTGCAAACCGGCTAATGCGTGTCAACATGCGCTACATATCCGAAATGTTATAAAGACAATGATCCGCCCACGACATGAAACTTCCGGGAACTTGTGGAACTTGTATACCTCGTTTATTTTAGAAAGTAATGCTAACCTGTAACTTTCTTCCAAGTAATATGAGGGCGAGGAAATCCTCTAGCCTGGCAATGTAGGACAATGTTTTCATTTAGTTTAGCAGACACATCTTCAGGAACAACTTCCCATTCAGGAGGAACTGTAAGATATACATAAGTACTTCTTTAGTTCATGAATACATAAAAATATAAAGAAAAATATATGTATATCTTTATGTTCGTGCTGTATTTGTAATTTTTCGATTAGTTCTATATTACATTTTTAAGTTCAAACTATATTTAACGTTAAAACCATAAATACTAAAATTTTTTTTTTTTTTTAGTTTTTCACATTAACGTAACAAAAAAATAACTGGATTTTCAGATAACACCATTTAAACAGGTTACTATGATTCAACCACAATTCAGCTTCAGTAATCACATTTATTTTCCTTGATGATATTCAGATTTAGCATTTCCTAAGTTAAATTAATATTCACTTTTTATTTGAAGTAACGTAATTTGTTTTAGATACGGGAAAAAAACCCGTCCAAATATTTGCCGCCAAGTGAACAAGTAATGCTTTAATATAGTAAAAAGCAATACCGAATATGCTCTAACTCGAAGAAGGTAAGTCATAGCAAAATGTAATTACATAGAATAGTGGTTTCTTTCCCTCCTTTCTTGTTAACTTATTGTCCACAGTTTTGGCTGTATATATGTTTTATTAGCACTCTATGCAGTTTAATAGTACAAAAAATCGATACTTTTTGTATTGATCATTGTATTGATATATGCTTTTTTCTCACGCACCAACTTAAATGCCCTCAATATCTTATACATTCTTCGGCCATTCACAAATGCGTGCTTATTCATACACATTATTTTCACTTACATAAGTTGAAAATGGAAAGTAGAATTAATCTAAAGCAATGATGTGCTATTTCCATGCATTAAAACTCACGATGACTTCTTGTTGATCTAAACGCTGGAGGCTTTTTCTATAAGAAATTCTACACTGATGTTGTTGGGATGATGTTGGGGTCATCGAATTTAACATCCGAGTGATCAAATTTTCTTTCATCGAACTTAAAGTACATTCCATTTGTACACTTTATTGCGTAGAAATTTCATATCATTACATTCAAACATGCCAACATGCCCGTACAAAATCTGATTCATTCCCACATGCATGCTATCGAATACATTATCCCATTGATATTTTTAGATATAAATTCCTCATAAACTTTTTATGTCCGTTTTGGTAATGGTAACTTGCGCATTCTCAACTGGTTTTAATTTGAATGTATTGTATTCCGTGTTGTTGTGATTTTTTGTTGTTGTTGCTGTTGTTTTTTTCGGTTGTCTGATTAGGTACCTCTTTTTTATCGCATGACTTATTTCTTGCAAACGACACCTTGAATCCATCTTATACGCAATATGCCAATTTACGCCAATTTATTTGACTTCACCAATGAAAAAGGAGAAAAGGCAGATGCTCCCTTATACAGGGTGTCCCTTAAGTCGTGGTCGTAAATTTAATGGTATGAATATTCAATAGCAAGGAACAAAATACTCCCTATGAACATAGGTCGAACAACGCACCGTTTCCGAGAAATGATGATGATATGTAAAGAAACTAAACCTCTTTCCCTTGTCATGTAAATGGAATGCCCTGTTCGTGTAAATGAAAGGAAATAGACCTGGCTGATTCGTTGCCTGGACTGTGTTTGACTGAGACTACATGGCTGCAGCAGGTTACAGCCATGTCGAGTTGGCGGATATGCATTTCACGTACGGTCAGGCAAATGGGAATGCAGCAGACGCTATTCACGTGCATGGCCTCCTCATCTCCAAACTTGAACCCATTGGACTTTTGCATCTGGGGCTATCTAAAAGAGCACGTGTATGCGCAACGAATGGATACTGTGGACGCCCTGCGCCATCGCGTGGAGAACGCCTTTGAGAACATGCGAGAGAACGTTTGCGTGCCTCTTTGAGGAGAAGCGCGAAAGCATGCTGCCGTGTTCATAGTGGACATTTTGAGCATTTGCTATGAGTTCAAGGTACACGAGGCACTTCCAAAGGAACACCTGTACGGGTTGCTACTCCATTTGTCAATAAAGTCATTCTTTCTCCGAAACGGAGCGTTGTTCGACCTATGTTCTTAGGGAGTTTTTTGTTCTTTGCTATTGAATATGAAATTCATACAATTAAATTTACGACCACGACTTACGGGACACCCTGTATAAACGGTCATGTTGTATAAGTTTTGTGTATCCAAATTGACGGTGGTCTGGAATCAAATGTGTCTTGGAATAAATGCCAATTTTTCTTGTAACCTAAACCTAGTCAACTCTTGAAATTAACTTCATTTACGCAGGATTATATTTCTTTAATTTTTAATTCGGAAACTTTATCGAAGACATGAGCTTAATTATAATATTACCCCAACACTCCTTTTAAATACACTGTCTTTATTTGGGAAACTATGAAATATTTTCTAATATAATAAGTTACAAAATGCTTTTACCATGGACTAACAGATTAGACGAATAAGTATCAGAACCAGCTTGATTAGCGACTACGCAAGTATAGTTTCCTGAATGACTTCGTGTGACTGGATCAATAGACAGAACGCTGGAATAGTCGTCAAAATCTCGAACAGTCACTGATAGATGAGGGGGGATCCTCTCGCCATCTTTAAGCCATGTTATTTTAAGAGGTAAATCTCCTCGACTGACAACACACGATACGCGCACTAACATCCCTTCCAACATCGACTCCTCTTGAAACGAGAATGGAACTATTTTTGGTGGAACTGTAAAATACAACAAAACAAAAAGAGAAAAATATAAGGAATTATGTATTTACCATGGATAATAAGTGTAGCAGAATATTTAACAGTAGCTGCAGCATTGCTTGCAACGCAAGTATAATTCCCCGAATGCTTCTGATGCACATTTTCAATGGTCAACATAGAGGAATAATCATCGATTCTTCTGGTTGAGATTCTTTCGTCATCGCCAGAAATTTTATGATAATCTTTAATCCATTGGAACTGTATTGGTAAATCTCCTTGGTCGACAATGCAAGTGATTCTGACAGTTTTTCCTTCAAACATATCATCACGAAAGGCGAAAGGAATGATTCGGGGAACAACTGGAATTTTAAGAAATGGAATGGCATTGAATTTTTTAAAGTTAATTTTTAAACATAGAAACATTATATTATACAGGGTGTTCAATTTATCCGAAGACATTGAAATATCTCGAGAACCACACATCGGATCAAAAAAGTGTGGAATGAAAAATGTTCGTCTCGAAGGGGGACATCTAATGATACCAAACTTAACCCCCACTCCCTGGAGATGGGGGAGGGAGGAGTAAAAAACTTAAATGGGAACCCCCATTTTTTATTGCAGATTCGGATTCTCCAGAAAAAAATACCCCAATCTGACCTACGATACGAGTCATTTTGGCCACAGATGGCGCTGTAATCGACAAAAATCAAAATGGGTAAAAAAATCGTTGAAAAATGGCGATATCTCAAGAAATAGGTATCAGATCAGCAAAATAAAATATGGTTTTTGATATTCTTACAAATGCTACTTAATGACACCATAATTGTCCACCCTATTTCTTGAGATATCGCCATTTTTCAACGACTTTTTACCCATTTTGATTTTTGTCGATTACAGCGCCATCTGTGACCGAAATGACTCGAATCGTAGGTCAAATTGGGGTAATTTTTTCTGGAGAATCCGAATCTGCAATAAAAAATGGTGGTTCCCATTTAAATTTTTTAACTCCTCCCTCCCCCACCTCCAGGGGGTGGTGATGGGGGGGTCGAGTTTGGTATCATTAGATGTCCACCTTCGAGACGAACATTTTTCATTCCACACTTTTTTTGATCTGATGTGTTGTTCGCGAGATATTTCAATGACTTTAGATAAATTGAACTCCCTGTATACATTCGCTAGCGAGTTAATGATATCCTCCAGTATCCTGAATGATCAATTAAAATGAGAAAAATTGAAATTTGATCCCTCAAATAATATTTTCTGAATTATGTGCTAATAAAATGTTCTCGCTGTCCTTCGTTTTATTCTCTATCAGGCAATTGCAAAACTGAGGATATAAGATGCCTCAATACTTATTTTAAACTGACTGATCATTTCCGACTAGAATTCCTAATTCAATTTTGTGCCTTTAGTAGAAAACTGACAAGACAAATCAATTGGTGAAATGCATTATTTTATTTGTATTTCTCATACACTGCCAGCAAAAAAAAAAAAAAAAAAAAAAAAATGTAATACATGGAGGGGTGGGTCAATAGTAATAGTCCTTTAATGTAATAGTCCTTTTCCGCAATACTTGAGCGCCAACTGGTGGCAGATATGAGAACTACATCCTCAAGAAAACAAAGTAGGTGCAATGAGGTTTCTATGAAAACGGATACAACATGCCAATTAATTGTTCGGTTTCGTGATGTTTAAATTGGAAAGGGAAAAAATGTCTCATTTCATCATTTTCCAAAAAATGAAGAGGTATAAAAACTAGAAGAGAAAATCTCGCTACAGTAAAAATGACGGATGCAGAAGAAAACAAGGACGAGAAGAGCTATGGAATAAAATAAAAAATCAAAAAGTACATAGGGTGGCAGGACCCTTAAAAAATCCCTTATAAGAGCGTTCCGTTGATAATACCACTTTTCATTTCTCCGAGTAACTGTCTTGTGTATTTTAAACTCCATCTATAAGAGTAAATTTTCGATTTCCCGACGGTCCTCTTATAGGCGGTTTCGAATGTATTTTCTTAATTATCATTCTAATTCTCTTTTACAATTTCTGTTAGTTTTATACCTATGTGTTATTCTATTGCACTCTTTTCACTGCCCTGTTATCTTCCGTTGGACCTTGTTCTTGTCCTATCCCAGCACGTTTTTCGCAGTGGTTCCCTTCTGTTCTCCCTAAACAATACTTTCTTCCCCCCCCCCCCTACTCTATCTGTATATGAGACGACTTCTAATACACCTATTATCACTTTCATTCTTTCCTTTGACAAAGGATAGCCTCTATTTTTTCCAGGGTCTTACCAATCTGTGTTAAATTTTCATTTTTTATTCCATTAGAAAGTACGAGGGGAGTTCAATAAGTAATGCAACACATTTTTTTTCTCGGCCAATTTTGGTTGAAAAAACTGGACAATTCTTGTGGAACATTTTCAAACATTTCCGTTTCGTCTCGTAAAGTTTCATTGACATCCGATATGTGGCAGCGCTATAGTGAGCTGTTAAAGCGGCGTCTCCAATGGAGGTGCGTTCCAAACAACGGGCAGTGATTGAGTTTCTTTTGGCGGAAAACCAGGGCATCTCAGATATTCATAGGCGCTTGCAGAATGTCTACGGAGATCTGGCAGTGGACAAAAGCACGGTGAGTCGTTGGGCAAAGCGTGTGTCATCATCGCCGCAAGGTCAAGCAAAACTGTCTGATCTCCCGCGAGCTGGCCGGCCGTGCACAGCTCTGACTCCTGCAATGTCGGAACATGCGAACACTCTAATTCGAGCAGATCGACGGACCACAATCAAACACATGAGAGTGTTCGCATGTTCCGACATTGCAGGAGTCTGAGCTGCCCGTTGTTTGGAACGCACCTCCATTGCAGACGCCACTTTAACAGCTCACTAGAGCGCTGTCACATATCGGACGTCAATGAAACTTTATGAGACGAAACGGAAATGTTTGAAAATGTTCCACAAGAAATGTCCAGTTTTTTCAACCAAAATTGGCCGAGAAAAAAAATGTGTTGCATTACTTATTGAACTCCCCTCGTAGTGTCGTTTGCTCTACCCATTTTAAGTCTTCAGACTTCCGGCCTCATCTACATACAAAACTGAAGTTACTGACATCAGAAAAGTTACAGAAATGTACTGTGGTTTAGTTCTATAAGCACACCCTTCGTAGAGTTGATTTCCTCCTGGCGTAAAACCTGGTTCCCACATGCTTAAAAACAACGGCAGAAACCACAAGGCAGAAAATGTTTTGACGCCACTTACAGTTTTGGTTTTCTACCCGGCAGAAAACTCCTGTTTTTTACGAGTTGGAATGAGTCTTATCCTACAAAGATAAGAAAATTTCCTATCGGGCAGAAAGACGACAACAGGAATGACGTCAAAAATTTTTCTGCTTTGTGGTTTCTGCCATTGTTTTAGGTATGTGGGAACCAGGTTTAACTTTGCTAATTGCCAAAAGATGGCGAATCGACGTATGCATAATCAGTTTGTTATCCCGGATAAGATCTAATGCACAAGAGCATATAGTGGGTTGCATACAACTTATGATTTAAATTTCAACACGATATTTGCAAAGGATCTTAGTGCAAGGTGTCCCAAAAGTCCCTCTAGTGAAAGAAAAGTTCATCCCTAATTAACATAGAATCATCAACCTAGCATCTGTATTATAATAGCCGCCACACCTGCCACATCCTGCGCACGTAGCCGTACTCCTGTGCTGATACATGCCAAGACCGTCGAATTGTATGCGAAGCACTGAACATCTGCACAGCATCGACAGCAGAGATAAGGGCCAGAGTAGCTTCGACCGTATCAAGACTGACCACTTGCAACTGTATACTTGCAGTAGGACTGCAGTCACGTGTCAATCTAGCCGGGCAACGACTTCTACAAGAACACCGTTCTGTGCGGTTGCAGTGGTGTCGCGCGAAAGAGCTGACCGGTCAGCTGAATGGAGGTCGATTTCTTCAGAGATGTGATGTAACACAGTGCAGGAGAGCGACATCTTACACAGTGCACTCGTCTACGGCACACAGATCCCAACACTGGCTCAATGGTGTAGAGCGCCATCAGTAACAACTCGCGCTCATCTTTTGTGTTTATGAATGAAACATTAAAGAGCGCAAGGTACGTCCAGGTGATTGTTGAATAAGTTCTCCTGCCTTTCTTGCAACAGGAGAGTAATGTGCTGTTCCAGCGGGATAAAGCATGTTCACACACCGGCAGTAATACCATCTTAAAAGCTATCAAACATGTGGTTCGACTACTCTGGTTAGCGCGATCTCCAATTGAACATGTTTGAGACATGATAAGACGGTACATCCATGGTCGCAGCACACCAGGCGTAACACTTGCGCAATTGCGTCAACAGGTTCTGGGCGCTTGAAGCAATGTATCCCAGGAAGATATCCAGCATCTGTACGACCTTATGCTGAAAGAGTCTAGGTCGTCATCCATGCTCGTGGAGGGTATACGGCATATCACAGGTGTTTTGAACTCGGTGAACAAACTTCACCATTAAATTGCTACAGGAAAAAACGTTGGAAATACTCAAACCATTACCAGTTGAATTATGCATGCAAGCAGCATCCAAATTAGACCTTGATATATTTAGTGTGTTCTAGTTAACATATATGACTCCTGATTTGTTATATGTGGATTTATTTTTCTGGGGACACATGGGGAGTCAAGTCTATGAGACTCCTATTAATTCAGATGAGGACATATTGCGAGAATTGCAGTAGCAGCTGGGAACGTATGTGACATGCCAGGTATTTTTGAAACTGTTCGCAAATCAATATCTCGACGATGACAGGAATGTTCATGGTAGCACCTTTCAATAATTGCTGTAATCAGTTGTCAATAAAATTGTTAACTAATTGTTGGTGATTTAATGGTGAACTTTAGATCATCCATTCTTTGGTAAAAATATTCAGTATGTTATCACTTATCAATCTGTGAAATTTGTCCATCGAATTCAAAAACACCCTGTATATTGTTCTATTGGGACTTTTGGGACATACTGTACCAGGATCCCGTACAACAAATATCCTACTCCTCATTCAAAGCTTCGACCAATTGATGGCATAAATAGCATTTATACATTTTACTCGGGTTTTGTGGTGAAATGCATTATCTTGCTAACCGAACTGTTGTAACAGTGCACAAAGCAAACGCACTGTACTGCTCAAAATTCACCAAACCGAGATGTCATTTAAATTCCCATACCCGTCTCATTTGCAATCTCGTGAATCAGTTTGAAGAACAGCTGAGTTGCTCAAAGCATTCGAAGAGAATTATCAGAGGTCCCATGGACATGATAGTGGATGCCCAATTTAAAGGTAAACTCCATACTCAAAACAACTTTGTTTAAAATGAAAGATGAAGGTCTCAATAACAACGTAGCATGTATAAAAATTTTAATTCAGAATTGATAAAATATTAAAAAAACTCATTTTTTCTCTCCCCCTGCGATCGACACTGGCGCCATGTTTCGGCAACTGTCACGCCGCAAGTTGCGGAAAAGTGCGAAGGAGTTTCGACGTCGTGACGTCACACATTGGACTCTATCGATTAGTTGTCAGTTTGGCATCGCAATGGATTATGAATATGAAACAAGACTGATAGTGACGACTGCGATTTCGATAACAGTGACAGCGATATACAAGGATCGTTAGCAGAATTAAATGCTACTGCAACTTCTGGGATATACAGCCCTATGCATTAAACTGTGAAACGAGATCTTCTGCTTGCCGGATCGGCATGTGCATATTAGGGCGGCGTATGCCTTACACAGCAGATAGGCCTACCTCCTCATTCCTTCGGCGTTTAGCACATACTGTTGTGGTCGTTGTTATTGAAGGACGCCAGGCCCGTTTAGAGTTGGAAGAGCATCTAGTTCCACCTTACACGTGATCTAGTTTCAGCGAATTTCTTGTTTGAATTGATACTGAATTGAAAACGGCGGATGCGTAGAGAAAGCAAGACGCTTCAAAATGGGCTGAACACACGATGCTGTTTGGAGTTAGATACGGGAGTTCCCTCGCTGTCAAAAACTAACCCGCTGTTTTTTAATCGATTCTGATTTTGGAAATCTATGAAACGTGAAATTTCTATCCGACGGTCTATTTATACATCCAAACAAAGAACAAATTGAAGGCATTCCGACATAAAACAGGTTAGCAAAATCTTACGATATGTAGAATTGTTCTAACTAGAATCGAAAGCGACTAGAATCTAGGCGACGAAGTTCCCCGAGCTTCTCGTGGCAGGAAATGACGCCTTGTTCCGCCGTGTTCTCTGGAGAAGGGATGGAAGATCCCACAGGCAATTTTCAATTTTGCGAGGAATTTTTCTTAATAAAATTTAGGGAAAATCGAAAAATTTTGAATGATATATACTCTATTAACCTGGATTAATGTTATGATGCAAATAAAAAAAAATAAAGTTGATTTTTTCCGTGGAGTTTACCTTTAAGTTATTACGAGAACACTTCAACGAACACAATTAAGGTTGTGTCTAAAAAGTCCGACCGGTCACGACTGGTCAAAGCCCGTCGCAAAGCTCGTTTTGGAGCCACCAGTGACTGACTCGAAATTTCGACTATGTCTGATCGACCCGGGAACGATGCAGGCATACGTAAATGGCTTTAGCCTATTCATTTTAAATTTTCGCCTGATACGGACGACTCTCGATTCATAAAGTAACAACCGGTCGCGATAATCGCGACCGGAGTCGAATGTCGATTGCAGTTGGCTGCCTCGGTGAGTAGCAGCGCCGGATTTATACTTTTCCTTCGTATAGGCCACTGACTTTCTGCAGCCCCTACTTTCATGACCACTTGTAAGTAATGTAATGTAAACTAAGACTATTCAGACATAAATAATACGTATTTAAGTAGATAAATAAGTACTGAAAAGAATAGTCAAACTAATGAAATCCGCCATCTCCTGAAATCTGCCCCCTAGGCCGCGGCCTAGTCGGCCTATTAGCAAATCCAGCGCTGGTGAGTAGAATGAAAATGGCGGACGAAAGTACAAAATTCAAGTGTTTGAGTGCCCGATACATCATAAATATATTTTGGAGAAAAGAAATGGCGAACTATGATGAGGAACCTTGCTGCGACGCCATTTTGAAGCAAAATGCTCACGACTGCGCTGTCCATGAACGAACAAACGGAAGCAAACGGCCGCCGATCATACGACGTAACCTGTTGGCGACCGGTCGGACTTTTTAGACACACCCTAATTCTCTTCAACGAAAACTCAGCACCATGAACGTAAGCAGTTGCGCATTAGAAGATTTTAAGAAAGAGAAGTTCATTCTTTTTAATGGGAAAAATGTCATATTGCTTGCAAAATGAACTACTTTATCAAACGATTTACGCTCCTCGATTCACGTAATCAAGTTTAGTTTATTTAATTTATACTCTGAGAAGCAGAAGGAGCGTGTTAATTTATGGTAAAAAACAGTATGGAGGATTCTGATGAAGATACGAGGGGCGATTGATAAATAAGGTCTCCATGGCTGTAACTTTTTTACTTGTTAACCGATTTTCAAAATTCTTTTTGTATCTTATACTCACATTTGTCCTCTATGTAATGCACTATTCACTTTTCGACATAGTCCCCATCCCTTTCCACGCATTGCGCCAACGCGTGACTAGTTGGGTGAATCCGTCGGAGAGGAATTCCGGAGTTGTTGTCGACACCAGGATTGGATGGCAACTTTGGACCATCTTCTGGAGTACGATAACGTCCGCCCGCACACGAGTCACCACACGCGAGATGCATTGCAGCGCCTACAGTTCGAAGATGAAAAATTACAGTTCAAAAACGAAAGATTTTGCACTTTGCGACTTTCACCACTTCCCAAAGAAGAAAGAGCCCCTTAAGGGACATGAGTTGGTTCTGACGGCAAGGTAAACGTTGCCATTCAATCCTGGTGACGACAACAACTCCGGAATTCCTCTCCGACGGGTTCACCCAAGTAGTCACGCGTTGGCGCAATGCTTGTAAAGGAATGGGGACTATGTCGAAAAGTGAATAGTGCATTACATAGAGGACAAATGTGAGTATAAGATACAAAAAGAATTTTGAAAATCGGTTAACAAATAAAAAAGTTACAGCCATGGAGACCTTATTTATCAATCGCCCCTCGTATCATGAAATGATTGTATCACTAATTTTTTCTGGTCATGTTAATGAAAATGTAAGAAGAAACTGTGGTGTGGAATAGCCTGTATGTTAAGGGAAAACTTCTTAATTATTATTATTATTATTATTATTATTATTATTATTATTATTATTAAAAATTCCCTTCCCCAGACTGTCTAACGAGCATCCTGAAATTGCGGAAATCATATGGAATTCTTTATTTAAAGTACCTAATTTGATTTGTAAATATTTATGCTGAAAACTGGCGCACTGAATGCAATAATTGTTAATTTTACATGCATACTTAGGGGAACTTTAATAGGCATACATACTAAATTCTATGAACTCATTACAAGAGGATCAGATAATGGCAAACCGAGTGTAATAAATATAATACGCGACGTCTTGTAGGTAAATAATTTTCAGCTGGTGTGCCTATTCTTTCTTTCTTTTTTTTAAAGAGGATCTACGTTTTCCAAACCTTGGAATTGTTAAATCCATCCAAAAATGAAAGTTTAAAAAGTAACTTAAAGCAATAGTAAAACAGTAATAATAAATAAACGGAGAATATGAAGTTAAAAAAATTAAGAATTAAATTTTATGTGACTGACGCGTTGCAGTGGCTGCTATTCTCTACCACCTATTGGAAAAGGAATATAGCTAACATAAAACTCTGGCTGAAGTGTATAATAATATGCTAAAGTAATTATTTACGAGACGGATTACTTGCACAAAACTGAAATTTGAAATATAATAACTTCATGTTACTGAACACAAACTCCTCATACTACTTCCAAAAAAAAGAACGTTTATCTTTTTTAAAAATGCGTAATTCTAAACATTTTATTATGTTAAAAATTATGTAAAAAATGTTGGATATAATAGGAGATAATAAGTTGCCCACAGTTAGCCCTTGCGCATTGTAAATAAAGTTTTTCATCGAATGTAAATTGGTTATTATCGAAGTAAAAACCTTCCAATCTAAGTGATACTGCTGGCACAAGAATTTACCTCATTCCCATCAAGACACATTCTGTAGACTGTTCTTGATAGAAACGCGTCAGTCACATTAAATTTAACTGATTATATTTATAGAGATCTTTTCCATTTACTTAATATTACATATCTACAACACTAGAACCATGCCTTAGTAAAACAGTAATAACTCCAATTTGGCATATCTGCCCTAGGGAGATTCGGAATGGTTACACTAAATGGACCATGTTCGTGAATATAAGAAAAGAAAAGAAAAGAAAGAAAAGAAGTAAAATATAAGGAATAACGCGCGCGACCCAGCATGATTGCTAGCTTCGTCGAACTTCATCCTTCCAAGTTTTACTGAGCTCCAATTGTAACATGTTTCCAGTTGTTTACGAAATGCTTATTAACGCTTATATTTTACATGCTTGGTAGTGAAAACGGATTCATATAAAGATAATAGATTTAGAAGCATTATCAGGCTATTAAATAATACATAGAAAAGATAAAATTGGTAGCGACTTTACAACACAACAAAGGGAGAACAGAGTTTCCGACTAGTTTCGCCATTTATTCCCGGGTTTATCAAGGATATACACAAGACAATCGACAATCGAACAGTGTAGTGTATCGGTATTCGTGTGGAACTTGAAGCATAGCTTCCATAATCTCACCCTTCATAATCATATTCCAAGGGAAATACACTGAACTAGAAAAGAAGCCTGATGTACCCACAAAGGTCATCCAAAGTATGAAAGAAAATTGCCTCCTCTTGGTGGAGGAAAATTTGATTGACGATTGTCTGAACTAGGAGTATATTATATAATAAGCCACAGAAAGAATTTATGAAACCCAGTAATCTGGGAAGATGACATTATCAATGTCATCAAAATTGACATCAAGGATATGTCTTGGATTACTATGCCTTTTTCTACGTAGAGAATGTTTTAGAATGCCAGAGACTAGATCATTATCATGATTTGCCATAATAGGCAGCACGGTTTTCATGAGCTCTTGAACATATTTCCCGACATGGGTCATATCGAAATCATTATGAATGGAGTAATTGCAAACAATTCTCCTATCTAATTGTGCAATAGTCCTTAGGGTAATGTTCTGGAAAGTTTGGAGTTCCTTCCATCTTGTCTTGCAAATCGTAGCCCAGACGGGCATGCCATATAGCAAGATGACACGAACAATTATTTTGTATAACAGTAGTTTGTTATCAACACTGAGGGCACTGTTACGACCCAACAGAGCAATTAAGCTAAACTTTGCTTTTTTTGGCCTTGTTCATCGCATAAGTCACATGCATATTCCATGAGAGTTTTGAATCAATAACAACGCCAAGGTATCTATAATTATCAACCCATTCCAAGTATTTGCGCCGGTCAGGTGGCCGAGAGGGCTAGGGCGTAGGCTTTCTAGTTCTCGAGTCCACCTAGTCGTGGGTTCGAATCCCGCTGTGGGCATGGATGTTTGTGTTTGTCCAGGGCTGCGTACAGATATAACTTGTGTAAAAGGCGCAAAATGACCTTAGTAGTCGACGCCAAAAATTCTAATCAACCAACCAACCAACCAAGTATTTGCCATATAACTGTAAGGAGTCAAGATTTCTCTTTTCCTTCTTAGTGACAAACATTGCTTTGCATTTGTCGACATTCAGTTTTAATCGCCACTTGCTAAACCAGATTTCACATTCTTTAAGGGTTTTCTGCAAACGTGATACAACAACACTAGGCTGGCGTGCCCATGTCAGTATAGCAGCATCATCCGCATAAAAATATAGCTTGCAGTAAGAGATTTCAGGGAAGTAACGTATATAGTAATTGCTTAGAACTGGCCCCTGCACTGATCCTTGTGGGACACCCCCATTTATCTCACAGGTATCAGATTATTAATCTCCAACCCTAGCCTGGAAAGACTTGTTGGACAAATACGAGTGAACTAGACTAATTAAATCATGTGGGAAACTATCAGTTATCATTTTATAAATAAGGCCTTCATGCCAGATCTGATCAAATGCTTTATGAACATCTAAGAAGATGACGCCGCAATGCATCGAAAGATTAAGGGGAGTGTTAACATCCGCTATAAGTCTCCAAACGTGGAGCTGGCAAGAATGTTCCGCCCGAAAACCAAATTCTTCTGCACGGATGAGATTATTGGTTGTGCAGATATCTAAGAATCTTGTGAGAATAAGATATACACAAGACAATCGATCGACAATCGAACAGTGTAGTGTATCGGTATTCAAGTGGAACTTGAAGCATAGCTTCCATAATCTCACCCTTCATAATCATATTCCAAGGGAAATACCCTGAGCTAGAAAAGAAGCCTGATGTACCCACAAGGGTCATCCAAAGTATGAAAGAAAATTGCCTCCTCTTGGTGGAGGAAAATTTGATTGACGACTGTCTAGACTAGAAGCAGACCACTAGTATTAGATAAAACACGACCTATGAAGTCCAGTAATCTGGAAATAAGACATTATCAATGTCTTCAAAATTAATATCAAGTATATGCCTTGGATCACGATATCTCTTTCTATGCATAGGATGCTTTAAAATGCCCGAGACTAGCTCGTTGCTATGATTTTCTATATTGGGCAGCATGGATTCCATGAGCCCATGAACGTATTTGCCAATATGAGTCATGTTGAAGTCATTATAAATGGAGGAATTGCGAACAATTCTCCGATCTTTTTGCGCAATAGTCCTAAGGGTAACGTTTTGGAACGTTTGCAGTTCTTTCCATCTAGTTTTACATATTGTGGCCCAGACGGGCATACCATAGGTCAAGATAGTCCGAACAATGACCTTATAGAGTAGGAGTTTATTATCAATGTTTAGAGCACTATTCCGGCCCAGCAGAGCAATCAAGCTAAACTTGGCTCTCCTGGCCTTATTCAACGCATAAGTTGCGTGGGGAGTCCAGGTAAGTTTAGAGTCAATAACAACACCAAGATATTTATAAGTTTCAACCCAGTCCAGTTTTTTGCCATATAGTGTTAGAGAATCTAATGATCTCTTTCTCTTCTTGGAGACAAACATCGCCTTGCATTTGTCTACATTCAATTTTAGCCTCCACTTGCTAAACCAGCTTTCACACTCCTTTAGAGCCTTCTGCAGCCGCGAGACTACTACGGCTGGTTGACGAGCACAGGTCAGTATAGCAGCGTCATCTGCGTAAAAAAAGAGCTTACATTTAGAAGGACTTGGGAAGTCTCGCATAAAATAATTGAATAATACTGGCCCCAGGACTGAACCCTGTGGGACACCAGCTTTTACTTCATACATAGGAGATAGACTATCTCCAACTCTGGCCTGAAAGAACCGGTTGGAGAGAAACGAGTGTATCAGAGTAATTATGTCTTGAGGAAATCCATCCATAATCATTTTAAAAATAAGACCATCGTGCCAGACTTGGTCGAAGGCTTTGTGTACATCGAGAAAAACGACCCCACAGTACATAGAGAGATTAAGGGGCTCATTGATATCCGCTGCGAGCCTCCATGTTTGGAGTTGGCAGGAATGGTTTGAGCGAAAGCCAAATTGTTCATCGCGGATGAGATCGTTGGCATCGCAGTGCTCAATGAATCTCTTGAGAATTGTTTTTTCCAGGATTTTGGAAATTGATGGTAACAAGCTGATGGGCCTGTAGCTAACAGGATTTGCAGGATTTTGTCCTGGCTTAGGAATGCTTAAGACAACTGATTGCTTCCAAGCATCCGGGAAATAAGTGTTCTTCCAGCAGTCGTTAATCACTTTTGCAATATCTTGAATTGTATTTGGAGGTAAATTTTTCAAAGCAGTGTTCTTAATAGAGTCTTTACCTGGAGCTTTTCTCGTTTTTAAATTTTTAATGATGCTTAGGACTTCATTTACATCAATGCTATGTTTTGGGAATTCATTGCCGTGAATACTATAGAAGCCAGTTATGCAGGATTTTACTTTCTCGGACATATCAAGTCCTATTTGCCGACCATCAGTAGGCGTGACAAACTGTTCTGAAAGTGAGCTTGCAATAAGCTGCGCTTTATCATCATCATTCGTGATGAATTTGCCATTTTGGGCTAACAGAGGTGGGATATTTATGGCTTTCTTGTTTTGCAAGGCTCGAACCATGCACCACATAGAGTTATCGTGGGTCGACAGACTCTTAACTTTATCATTCCATCTGGCATTACGAAGTGCTTTTACCTCCTCGTGAACTCTTCTTGTGAGCCTATTATACTTGGTCTTAAGCCATGAATCACGAGTTCGGTACCACTGCCTTCTAACCTTATTCCTTTGCTCAATTAATTGTTTGATTTCTGGGGTGAGATCAAGGTGATCAGCTCGCTTCGACTCTAAGGGTGAAGCACTAGAGTCAATAGCTGCATTTATACGTTCAGTAAGCCTTTTCACATTGGTATCTATGTCGCTCGTACTATGTACGTTATTTAGTGGGTCGTCATCTTTTTTGAGAATTTCTCTAAAAAATTTCCAGTCTTGTTTGAGCCTCAGTTCTTCTTTGAGGTCAATGTTTACGTTATCAAAATTTAGTGCAACTGGTTTATGGTCTGAGGATAGATCATTGACAGTATAGATACTGAATGATTTGTAGAAGCCCTTCAACAACACAATATCAAGTACATCGCTTGAAGGAGAATGATCACAATAATATGTATCATCCACAGGGCCTACTGCAATAATATCAGATTGCTTTTGCACGTAGCCATACAAAAGGACACCGTTTTGGTTATGGCATCTTGAATTCCAGTGCGAGTGCTTAGCGTTCAGGTCTCCCGCCATAATAACGGGAATATTCCCGGAAAACAGCTCGTCGAGCTCATTGGCATCGAACTTATGCTTGGGCGCATTATATAGAGCAACTAGTTTCACTTCTCCCAGTGTGGCATCAGTAATGATAGCAGAGGCAGCTTCCATTCCCATATAGTCTCGGGTTGGTTCCTCCCGATGATGAATGCCTTTCTTAATAATAATTGCTGACCCACCTGACGGGGACTTTACTGTAGTGGGAAGAATTCTGTCTTTACGATAGACACAGTAACCAGGTAGCCTGAAGTCGCGGTCTGGCCTTAAGTGTGTCTCACATAGAAATGCTATGTCTATATCCCATTGGGTTAGGAAGTTGTACAACTCAATACGCCTCCGGGGGACCCCCCTGGCGTTCCATATTACGCAACGAAGTTTACCTCGATTTGTAATAGAATAACATCGATCAGCCATACTGTCAGTGTTTATTCGTAAGTATTCCACTCATCAGTGGCATTTTCTTGCCCAGTTCGTTTAACAAATTGCATACACTGCCAATTTGTTTATACATTTCTTGAAAATCATTCACGTTAATGCTCTTATCTTGTTTGGAGACCATTGAGGCATAGGAAATCTCCGGGGACACTTTAGCACTTTGTACTCTCCTGACTTGCGGATATTTAGGACATTTTGTGTAACTGGAGGTGTGTTGTCCATTACATCGAATACATTTTGGGGGATCTTGTCCCTTTACATTTGGGCAGTCTTTTGACTGATGATCTTTAGCACATTTGTTACAGCGAGGGGCTTCAGTACACCCTAGAGATATATGGCCAAATCGCAAACAATTATAACATTGTAGAGGTTTCTTATTACCTCGAAACATTTCTACACTGACAGCTAAGGGCCCTATGCGGGTCACATTTTTAAGTGTCTTATTGTGTTCAGTGTTTGATAACAGAACCAGAATCATGGGCATATCAATTGATCCTTTGGCTTTTTTAAGCCTAATCACTTTCTCAGGGAAGTAGTTGGCCTTTTTCAGGTCTTCATTAAAATCGTTAAGGTCATAGGTCACGTCTACATTTCGTATAACGTATTTGAGGACTTTTTCCGATTTCAGTTGATGATGCTGAATCTTTAGCACGTTATCAGCCTTAATGCCAGACACCAATTTACTATGAGTTTCCTCATCATGACACCTTATTTTGATCGTCTCTGCTCTGCCTGTGTGTACAGTAATTAGGTTAATCGCCACATGCTTTTGAATCTCGCCCATGATTTGCTTGATTGGCTGACCGTGAGTACGTATTATGATTGGCGGAATATAGGAGCTGCTCTTGGTATTTGGCTTTTCAACATTTTTTCGCTGTTCGGACTTGCTTTCTCGAAAAGCAACAGCGATTGTATCATTTATATCAACAACATCCTTAATGTTGTCAATTTTCAACCCTTTTTTAGCCTTTTTAGATTTTGCAGGTATCCATTTATCCGTATCATTGTATAGCCGTTTGCGATTTGTACTAATCGGGTCTTTGCCATCGTTATCGTTACTCCCTAAGCCGGAGGGGATAATTTCCATAGGCTGAGGATTCACACTCTCTGTTTCACAAGAGTCTCTTAGATAGTCAGAAGTTACACCAGTAGGCTGATTACCTTTCATTGACAGAGCAGAGAATTGATCTTTGAGGAACTGCTCCAACTTATTAAAGTTCTTGTTGGCTTCATTACGTGCTGCAGATATTTCAGCATTCATATTAGCAATTTTATCGTGGATTTCAGCAATGTTCCCTTTTAGTGACTCGACTTTTCCTTGTAATTTATCATACTTAGTGCACATTTCTTGGCGCATAACCTCTAGCTTATCCTTAATTATAGCATCAAAAGCTTCAAATCTGTAATCTTTACAGGCATCTTTATATATCTCGCCATATGTATATTTACCATCACTTGTTTTTTGGCTTGCAATGCCACTTAATGCTTTGCCTGAGTCTGGCATTATGATAAATTTTATAATTATGAGTAAAGAATAGTAAGACTGCTAGCCCTGAAAAGGGCTTTTCCAGAATAAGATCCTTAGAAAAAACAGCCTTAAGGAATAGATATAAAACAAAACCGCTGACCTTAAAAGAGTGTGCCTTCAATTAACATTCCTTCTCCAATCTATACCATCTATGAGTAGCTCGAACCCGTGCAGGTGATGAGTGGTTCTGTGTGAGTGTCGCCCGATGAAGATATACACTTTTATAAGCTTTTATATACAGAAAATATGGTACAGAATGAGAACATGATTGGATGAAGAAATAACAAATAGTAAATAATATAAATTGTACAGTGGCGACATTGAAAGGAGAATGGTTGGATAAGGACCCAATAACAATGAAATTATAAGGAAACCTTGAGAGAAAAATTAATTGAAATATAAAGGAAAAAGTGATGTCATAACACAAACAAAATTGAAAACGCGGACCTAGAAGAAGACTCATCCGGAGTTAACGTAAACTAAGGTGTCAGTAAAAAATGGAAAGGAAAGTAGATATACAAATTTGAAAAATGACAAGATATCGGATAAAGAATTTAAAATTGAATAAATAATCAAAAACGGTTTGGCAATTGAGGAGGTGATCTGGAGAGGATATCTTAGCTTTAAAGATCTCAATAGCTTCGAGAGTGGCAGACTTGAATGGGTCGTTGCATAGATGGAGAATGGTCATGATTTCACTTTGCTCTTTGGGGGCATGTCCCGTGCGGGCAAGGTGGATCGCGTAGTGTGAATTATTATCTTGTTTCTTGTAGGAGTCTATGTGTTCTTTGAATCGTTTATTAAAATTGCGGGTCAATAGGCCTATATAGTATTTATCAAAAAATCCACAGTTTAATCTATAAACTCCGGAACGGGAGAAATTGTCGGTGTGTGTTTGGATGGGGGGATTAAGAGAGCGAAAGCATGGGGTCGATGAGCGGTAGGAAACTTGAAGGCCGAGTGAGGAGAGGATGGCGGAAAGGCGGTAAAATTGAGGGCTGATGAATCGCAAGGACACCCATTTCTTGGATGGGGATGGGTGAGGAGGTTTAGGGTTGGAGAGGGCAAGTTAGATAAATGGCGAAACTAGTCGGAATTTCTGTTCTCCCTTTGTTGTGTTGTAAAGTCTTTACCAATTTTATCGAGAGAAACAGCACTATGGACCCTTTACTGAACATAGAAAAGGATGCAGAAAAATGAAGAGTATAAATGAATGGAGAGGGGAGATTAGATGGAAACAGAATGATGAAGTTAAGAAGCCATATTCTCCAAGTAAACTCTGAAAGCGCATTCTTGCAGATCCTTTTCTATAGGCTCCGCACGGTGCCGTGCCCTAAAGCATTGAATTGAAATCAATTCCATTACAGATATTAAATAGAATCGCCAAAACATGTACCCATGTCGGTCTTATAGACGTTATATTTATCTTTTGATTTTCAATTCATCTTATTATAATTTAATTTCCATGAGTTTATATTATTATAAACAACTGGAGGTATTACTGTTTTAATGTCAGCTATGTTTGGCAAAAAAAAAGAATTTACCATGGACTAAAAGTTCTGCTGTGTGTGCAATTTTGCCAGCCTTGTTACTAGAGATGCAGGTATAATTGCCTGTATGATGAGAGGAAACACTATCAATGGTCAATGAGTTGGCATGATCGTCGATATTTCGAGAGACCACCCCAAGATGGAGGGGAATTGGCTGGCCATCTTTTAACCAAGTGAACTGAATAGGGGTATCGCCTTGAATCAGAGCACACACTAGGTAAGCCCTCATACCTTTGAAGAACTGATCGTCTTGGAATGAGAACGGTAATATCTTCGGAGGCACTAGAGAAGCGGACAAAACATAGATATATAGAATAGGTAAGGATTTACTGATAACAATTACCATTCACAAAGAGTCGAGCAATGTGGGTTGCTTGGCCAGCTGCATTGGAGGCCACACAAGAGTAGTCGCCATTATGTCGAGATGTTATGGCAGGAATCATTAGGATACTGGAAAATTCATCTAAGTCACGAATGGCGACGCCCAATTCCAAGGGAATGGGCATTCCATCTTTGAGCCATTTCAGCGTCAAAGGAGCTTCGCCTTCGCTCACAACACACTGAATTCTCGCACGAGTTCCTTCCTTGATCTGCTCGTCTTGGAAGGAAAACGGCACTATCTTAGGACGAACTGAAAATAAGCTCTCTTTTAGCATCTTTACTTACTCTTATGTTTTATAAAGTCATAATGCTTAGAAAATAATGCAAAAAATATAATAACGAACTGTATGTACAATGAAAAAGCAAGTAATCTTACCCATGATTACAATTTCAACTTCAGTTCGGTAAGTTTTTCCATGCGCATTTTTAACGATGCAGGAATATTTTCCAGAGTCTTTTCGTTTGTGAACATTTTGGATTTGTAAAGTTCCATTGGTGAAAACAGTTTGCTTTATGTTTTTAGGAAGTTCAATGCCATCTGAAGGAATAAAATATAATAAAATTATGAGTTTTACATAAGAATAATTTCAAAAATTATATAAAACATGCATCTTAATTATTATATGCTGAAAAGTTTATATTCATTTCATTCTATGTGTTCATGTTTATGTCCTATATTCTTGTTACTCTATAGAGAATCCTTCTTCATGAGCTTAACTCATAAAGAAGATTTTGAAATCGGCCTTAACAAGGAAATCATGTGGCCCTTCCCCTTACTTTAAGACGCCAATGACATTTTCAAATGGCAACATATGGTATGTGATATGTCGTTCGCTCGGAAATGACGAGAAACGGAAGAATATAAAATCTCTCCCACTGAAATCTCTTCCGATAAAATCTTATCTATTTTCAATGAGTTCCACCCGAACTTGACTTACACAATGGAAGTCGAGAATGAAAGAACTATACTTCCTGGATCTAAAGTTATTTAAAAGAATGGATGACAAACAACGATTGGAGTACGCCATCTTTAGGAACCGACAATGTAATAGGATATGACTCGAACCATCCTCCCCAACAAAAGTATGCGGCAATCAGTTACTATTTCAATAGGGCACTAAAATACCCCATCACAGTGAAAGATAGGAAGGACGAGATCAATCTCACCTTTGACATCGCAAAAAACAATTCGTTCCTCGATAAGATTACATCTTCAATATTGAGAAAAACCAGACATCCAAGGCATGGAATCGAAGAAAATAATGAAGGTGAACAAAAGTACGCGATCTTCACCTATATAGGACCAGAAATAACGAGAATCAGCAACTTATTTCGGGACAAAGGCATCAGAGTTGCGTTTAAGACCAACAACAAATGCCGATATATGCTTAACCCAAGAATCGACAACCATGAACACAGATCCTGCGGTGTATACAAGCTAACATGCCCCGATTGTGGTTCGTTTTACGTCGGATCTACGGAGAGGTCGTTTAGGAAAAGGTATGCGGAACACCGCAGATCTTGGTTGAATGGGGATCGCAAGTCGGCCTTTGCCCTCCATCTCATTAACAGTCGACATCAATTCGGTGCCATCGAGAACATAATGGATATCGTAAGGAAGGAGCGTGATCATAAACGGATTTTAACAATCGAAGCTTTGATAATCAGAAAATATATAAAGGATGGAGACAAACTTATTATAAATAATCAAATTAACTTTGAGAACAGCTCCATTTTGGACGTAGTCAACGATGTGACAAGAAACGGCCAGAAAATCGATTCGTAAATAATATCGATGTATCGGAGCTCGCTTATAAGAAACGTTCTACGATGGTGTTATGAATCATCCGACCCTTCCTTTATATAATGCACTCAGTCTTGTAATTTGTTATAATTAATTTATTTGTACCCTCAATGTTTATTTTGTATTTAATAATTTTTATATTTTTTTTCTTTTATGTTATCTCTATAAGTTGTCAGTTTTTATTGTTGTTGTATTGTTCAAATAGTCTTGCCATGTCATTGGATTACTTTGTACTTAATTATTGCATGATGATTGCATTTTCTGCTATTGTAAACCCCTCCAATGAGAAAGTTTTCCGATTGGAGGGGTATGGCCATAAATACAGGCCTCCGTTCTTGACTGAACGTTGGGATTAATTTCCTCGCAAACCTAACTAAGGACATTTTCTCATATCATCTATTATTATTCTAATCATTCACGAGCGGGTCCCTGGCGTAGCATTAATTTTCTCGCACACCTGACTTGTTCTTTTTTCTTAGAGCTAGGTGCGTCCTTCTTAGGACGGCTTCTTTAGCACACACCTAGCTGCGAGGTTACTCCCCCCCCCTGGTTCTATACATTTATATATGATGGCTTCGTCCAAATTAACCAATTTGAAGTCGGCTAAAGAGGATTTGCTAGTGGCGGATGGTAAAACTGTGTCCTGCGAAAAGGCCTACCGGGATGCCTGCTTGGATGCTAGGTTTGCTGCATCTGACCTAGTGTTCAACGAAATGTTAGAAGCCCTCCGGGATGAAATAAACGCTAAGTATAGTGCACTGGAGGAAAAAGTCGAATCCCTACACAAAAGTTTTGAGGAGAAGTTCGAAGGTATCAATAAGGAAATTAAGGACTCTCGTAGAGATCTTATTGACAAGATAAGCGAACTTAAAGAAGCCTTTGGGAAATGCTCCGGGACTCCGAAGGCAAGAAACTCCACGGAAGATAATCTAGTTGGTAACAGCAAGGTAAGTAATGTCTTAAAAACTATTTCCTCTTCTAATAGTATGGAGTCTATGGATATAATAGAAAATAGTGACTGTTCGACAAACGGTGGATGTAAGAGAAGTCACTCTGACGGAACTGATGAAGAAGTAAGTGACAGTCCCTGGATTGGTGTCACTAATAAAAAATTCAGAAAAGGCACGAGGATCGATAACCTAAAGACCGTCTCCAGAGTAAACGAAGAAGTCGTCAGCGCGTCTAGAATGAGGAATCTCAAGAATGGAGAAGGTCGCTCGGCTAATGAAGACCATAGAATCACGAATAGGTATGTACCGCCGATTATCGTGCGGACTCATGGCGTCCCGTTTAAGACGATTTTAACTGAACTCGAGAAGCATGTTCCAGTGGAAAAGATCACCGTTCATACTGGCAGAGCTGAAACCGTCAAAGTTAAATGTGAAGACGAAGAAACGCACAACAGGTTAGTCTCTGGAATTAAGTCTGATAATATCTTAAAAATTCAGCTTCAAATGCTGCAAGATGTGCTTCTGGGGGCGCTGCGATCATCATTAAGAAGGGAATTCAACACCAAGAATTAGTCTCCAAGTCTTATGCAGGTATGGAATCGGCCTCCATCATTATCAATGACGTCTCCTGTGGTGAAGTGAAGTTCGTGGTGCTCTACAATTCACCTAAACATTATCTTAACATTAGTGAGCTTGAACTCTTCAGTGGTGACACTCCAGTCGTCCTAGCTGGTGACCTAAATGCCAAACACCCAAGCTGGAACTCCAGAACGCAGAATTACAACGGCATGATTCTCTATAGGTACATACAAGGTAGAGATGATAACATCCTTGCTGGACCTGTGAAGGACACCTACTACTGCGACCACTCCCCTAGTAGTGACGTTTTGGACATCTCGCGCTTGAAGGGTTTCTTCAAACCGTACAATATCTTCACGATTGATGACCTTTCTTCTGACCACAAGCCTGTGGCGTTGAACTTTGACAATGTCGACATAAATTTCCGAGAGGAACTGATACATCATCAAGACTGGAAGCTCTACAAAGATATTCTTAAGGAATATGGCTGCCATCCCGACGTTGCTTACTGTACAGAGGACTTCAGTCAATGTGTTGAAGACATCACCAGATGTATTAACAGTGCCATAGAAGCTAGTAAGTATCCATCAGAGAATAAACCTCCTCATCGAATCCAACTCACTCCTGGAATCCAACACCTAATTTCTGAAAGAAACAGGACTCGTAGACTATGGCAAAGCTATCGTGAACCCTAGCTCAAAACCAAGTATAAGAGGCTAGTGCGAAGAGTCCAAGAGGATATAAAAGAGTTTCGCGACGCTAAATGGAATGAAAAACTCAAAAGCTTGTCGGCTCGCGACAATTCCATTTGGAGTATGGTCAGAGCTTTACAGAAGAGGAAGAATGATACGCTTCCTCCACTACGTACACCACAAGGTGACTATGTCCAAACTGATCAGGACAAGGCCCAAGTCATTGCAGATTCACTGGAAATGCAGTTTGTTACTCCTACCAACGATAAGCCCGAGAGCCGAATCATGTTTCAGCGTGTGGAAGAAGGTATTGTCAACTTTGATGAAGTTCCGCAGCATTTAACGAAGTACAACATCGAGGCTGGAGAGATCGCCAACATCATAAGTAAACTGAAAAAGAAGAAGGCTTCAGGAAAAGACAAGGTGAGTAATAACGCCCTTATGAATCTCCCAAAGAACTTTATTGACTTTCTCACCAACATCATTAGCGACTGCTGGAAATTTTCTTATTTCCCTGTGGCTTGGAAGAAATCTATTGTTTTGAGTATCCCGAAGCAGGGGCAAAATCCTGCAATTCCGGCGAGTTACCGACCTATTAGCCTGCTACCCACGATGTCCAAGGTGTTGGAGAGAACGATCCTCGTCAGATTCCAAGATCACTGTCTAGCAAATGACCTTTTTCGGGAAGAGCAGTTTGGCTTTCGTGCTGCCCACTCTTGTCCGATGCAGATATGGAGGCTCGTTGAAGACCTGAGCACCCCCCTGAACCTTTCCAGGTACTGTGGGGTGGTATTTCTCGATGTCAGTAAAGCTTTTGACCAAGTGTGGCATGAAGGCCTTGTCTACAAAATGATCAGAGACGGGTTCCCTGCCGATTTGATTTTGATGGTGAAATTCGTTCTTGACGGCAGATCTTATCAAGCCATGGTTGGAGAAAATCTTTCCACACCCCGTGTTGTAAAGGCCGGTGTCCCTCAGGGTTCTGTCCTCGGGCCTGTGCTATTTAATTACTTTTTACATGATATCCCTAAACCCGATAATTGTAATCTGTATTTTTATGCGGATAACACTGCCATTATGACATGGGCACACCAGCCGGCTCACGTTATCACTCGGCTGCAGTGCGCCTTGAAGCAGTTCGAAGACTGGTTTAACTGCTGGAAGTTGAATCTTAACGTCGGAAAGTGCAAGGCTTTGTACCTCAATAGGAAGCTCAAGCGTCCCCCAGATTCTCTTGTTCTGTTCAAAAAGAAACTGGACTGGGCAGACAACTACAAGTATCTGGGAGTTATCATTGACTCAAGACTCTCATGGAACCAGCCCCACGCATACTTGGAGTTATGTCCTATGCTCTGAATAAAGCGAAGAGGGCTAAGTGCAGTATCATAGCTATCATGGGTCGCAACAGCGCCCTCAGCATTGATAACAAGCTACTTCTGTACAAATCGATTATCCGGACCATAATCCTGTATAGCATGCCTGCGTGGGCGACTGTATGTAAAACCAGATGGAGTGAACTACAGTCATTCCAGAATGTTACCCTGAGGACCACTGCTCAGCTGGACAGAAAGACGGTGAAAAACCAATCCATCCACATGGATTTAAACATGGCCCATATCGGAAAGTTTATACAGGATATCCTTTTGATTATGATACAGAAGATGAAGACTCACGACAATAAACTTGTGAATGGAATACTGTAGAACTCATTGAATATGAACTGGCATACGAAGTATCGTAAACCGAGGCACGTTCTTGACGTCAATTTTGAAGATATTAGCAACGTCTCTTTCCCGGACTACTGGAAGATGTGATAATCTTCTTTCTCCTTGTGTTTTTTGTTTCGTTTGTGTTTTGTTTCTGAAAATCGTCAATCTTATTTTCTTTTTTGTATAATATGGAAGACCGCTCGGTTTGGTTAGGCTTCTTGACTACCTCAGTGTATTTCATTTGGAGTTTATTCTGGTTGGATGAGCTTTTTGAAAGCGCTGCTTTCGTCCCATCTTAACAAATGTACACTTCACTGTTCGATTGTCGATTGACTGAAAGTAGTTGTATCCTAACTTGAAGATGTGGTTTCCACGAAACGCGTAGGTGTTAAATAAATCAATTAACAACTTGCTATTTAGTCCTTCTTTGTTTCTCTTAGAATATAAAATTCTTCTCGATTACAGAAAAGTCTACATTCAGAAAAAAAAGTTCTTTCGCTTTGGTCAGGAAACAATATCTGTAACCGGAATCCTTAACAAAACTGTTTTTATGTCTTGCCTTTTGCGTTACCACCACTGTCTGTTGAAGTATATGGTCGCTGAGCTCCATTGAAAAATAGAGCTAAACTTCTTACTTCCCGATAGGGCGGGAACTCCATTGAAAATTGGTGGTGCATGTATAATAGGCCCTACTGGAACTAGAAACTTTAGTTTCAGTTTCAATAGATCAGGAATAGAATTAAGCCAGAATTTCATGACACAATACTGCTTAAGTTAATGAATTCTGCAAAATTTTAAAATAAATAACACTTGTCAACACTTTACAATTTTTTTCTTTAAAAAACACGTTTAGTTATAGTATTTTAATATACAAAAGTTTATGAAGACATGCTTAGGGTAAAGATCTTGTTGAATTTCAGCCTATCGTGGATTATGGTCTCCAAACTGACAATGCTGATGTTCAATATGGAAGCCAATTCTGGGATATGAATCCGCCTGTTATCCTTTATCAGCTCATTTGTTCGTGAGATGATGCCATCATTGACAGCAGTTGCTGGCCTTGCCTTGTGAGGTTAATTGCCCTTCTTCAAAATTTTGGCACCAAGAAATACGGATGATCGAGACAAACATGACTCGGTGAACTGTCTTGAAGTCTCTAGTGAATTTTAGATGCTTTCAGACCTTCGTTGTGAAGAAACTTGATGATTATTGGACGTTCCACTTTGGTCGACAAATCGATGTCCGCCATTTTGTCATTGCAACGGGATGAATGATGCTGCGTTTGCACGATAGCCTGTAGTTGCCTTCCCGGCAATGAAAGTTTAGATTTTTATAACAATGAAATTTACAAAAAACAAAGTCCAGGTCAAATTTGAACGTCCTTCGTAATTTATATACTTACAATTCAAACCCGCTTATCCGTTAGGGCTGCGGGGACAGCAGCCATATTGAAGATCTCCTGCGATCGCGATCTTCCGCCATCAAGGGCATGTCCTCCCTGTTAATAACCAAGCGATTCGAACCCAGATTCTTCATGTAGTCTAGCCACCTGGTTCTAGACCGACCCCTTGGTCTCTTACCCACTGGCCTGGAAAATAACTACTGCCTGGCAAGGCCAGTTTGCGGCAACCGTATCACGTGGCCATACCAGCGCAACTGAGTTCTCTCAATGCGGAGAATTAGCGATTCAACAACTAAAGATTCCCTTATTGTGCTGCTGTGCACTCTATCTAGTAGGGTAACACCTGCCATAACTCTCAGAAATCTCATTTGGCTGCTTATACCCGCGATCGCACTCTTTCGGTCATTATCCAAGACTCATGGCCATAGGTGAGAATGGGGACAAAGACAGATTTGAAGACGGAGAGCTTGGCTTTGTTACACAGCTCGCGTTTCGTTACCACGGATCGCCACAGTTCACGTCTGACACAGCTTGCTGCACCGATCCAAACATCCAACTCTTTTTCCTGCCGCCTATCACTCATGAATGCAATCCCGAGATATATAAAACTTCTTTACCTGTCTCAATGGGGCTCTTCTAACACTGGAGAGCGCACTGAGCAGGCTGTCTTGAAAGGACCAGAACCTCAGTCTTAGACGCACTGTTCTTCATCCCAGTTTCTTTACATTTGTCTGCAAACCGGTCTAGTGCATGCTGAAGGTTAGTGCAAGAAGACCCAAGGAGGACAAGGTCGACAGCAAGGAGCAACCTCTCCACCAAGCAGTCGCCCACACAAACACGCTCATCCCACGGCTGCCCCTGTTTAAAGATAATAAACAGGAGAGGCGACAGTACTCACCCTTGGCGGAGTCCAACACCCGCGGTGAACGGTCTTGACTTAATGACATTTATCCGGAAATACATCTCAGAGCTTACGCACAGAGACATAGCAACCAGTAATTGCCCATCCACGCCATACTCTTGCAACACTTGCCAGAGCTTCTCCCAAGGAACTCTGTCATATGCTTTTTCGAGAACACAAAGCAAGCGTAGACATCTATTGCATACTCCCAGGATTTCTCAAAGATTTGCCTTAGAGCAAAGATGTGATCCATCTTCCTTCCGCCAGGTTGGAAACCACACTACTCCCGTGATAATTTGGAGCCAACTATTTCCCGGACTCTCTTCTCCAGACAGTTAGCGTACACTTTCCCAGGAATGCTGACCAAAGAGATGCTTCGATAGTTGTTCCTATCTCTCTTTTCTCCATTTTTGAAGATAGGGATCATAATTCCTTTCTGTCATTGCTTAGGGGCCTAGCCAGATATCCAAGCAACCTGACACACCCGAGTCCGCCACAGGATATCATCCTGATTTAAGGCCTTAACATCTCCGACCGGATGGGATCATCACCTGCAGCTTTTCCATTCTTCAGGAACTTAATTGCCCATCTGATTTCTGCTTTGGTGATACTATCGTGACTATTTTCCACTCCAAGATGCACCTCATGTGCCTCAGGTGTTGCTTTCACCGGATTAAGAAGAGATGCAAAGTATTTCTTCCACCTATGCAATATGCTCTCCTCCATTTTCAGAAGCCTCCCATCTGAACTCTTAATAGTTTGTGAGAAAATAGACTTCTTTCCACGGAGGCGGCGCACGGTCTGTCAGAATACCTTGTTTGCCGAACCATAGTCTGCCTCCAATTTCTCCCCGAACTTCTTCCAGGCCTTGGCTTCTACTGTTGAAACTATCTTTGCTGCTGGTTTTGGCGACTCAGTGTACCGCACTCGACTCGAAGGTGAGTTATTTGCAAGCCATAACAAATAGGCTTCCTTCTTTGCCTTGACAGCTTCTTGGACTTCACCGTTCCTTTTCCCACTGCCCTGCGCCATATTCAGCCGCTTACGACCACAGCAGAATGCAACTGAAATAATCACAGCAGTTTTAAACAACTGACACTCCTCTTCAACAGTACCACGATCACTGGGTAGTTCTTTGAAACTTGATATGTTATCTACCACTCCTCCCATTTGAAGCGCCAATTCTGTCTGGATCTAGTATTTCGCTTGGTTGGTATGGATTCAGAGAACCGCAAAGTGCAGTCAACAAGGTGGTGATCAGTTGATAGTTCTGCCTCTCTCCTCACACGACTACCCAACACTGATCGGAATAAGTTAGCTGATATGATTAGAAAATCAATCAGTAACTTCTGGTCCATTGCATCCCTGTACCAGGTAAACTTATGGAGATCCCTCTGCTGGAAAAAATGTTTGTGATGGTAAGTCCATTGTTGCAACAGAGATCTAACAAGCACCTCCCATTCGCATTTAAATCGGGGTCAACATTCCTCCCAATCACGCCTTTCCACGTTTGGTCATCAGCCCCTACGTGTGCAATGAAGTCGCCCACCAGGATGACAGAATCTGCAATCCCTATCGTGCTAAGAGCAGCATCAACTTCATATTGAAAGAGTGGGTACACTGTAACTGCATTCGGAGCATATGCAATGTAAAGAGAGAGAGAGAGAGAGAGAGAGAGACCGTTTCCCTATCTGTAGCCTCAGGAGACACAGTCTTCCACCTAAGGGGGTCCAATCTGCAACATAATCTACCAGCCGAAGACTTGTGAGTATCCCCATTCCCGCAGTCATGTTAGAGCTTCCACCCTTCTTCTAAGTCCGCAGTTCCCGAAACCGAACGTTTCGTAGAGGTAATACCTATGATATCCAGTCAATATCGTTTGGCTTCCTCTACTACCTCAGATTCCCTTCCTGTCATGGAGATTATGTTCCAAGTGCCGATTGACAACACCCGATACCGTTGTCGCTTTACCCGTTTCTCCTCCTGGGTAAAGGCATCCGCTGCCCCCGACCGTTTCCCCAAGCGCATAGCGTGTGCACTGGTGGGGCTTCTCGGAGGCATTGCTCCGAGATAACAGCCTGGAGACTGTCAACTATTTTTCGAACGAGAGTCTCTGCCTAACTCCCGAACTCGCAAGTTATATATATACAAGTTATACAGAACGTCCGTTCAGAGCCAGTATGACCAGAGGCCGACAAGATAGGTCCCTGGAAGGGTAAGGAACAACGAGTGACAATCAAAATAATAAGCTAATAAAATTCAAAAGGAAGAGGGAGCGAAGGGGGGAGCAGTTGGAAAGAAAACTCAACAGCCTTGATTTAAAGATTGCTAAATAAGGCACAGAGTGAATTTCATGACTCAGGTCGGCCCGAAATCTTATGCCAGAGTTTAGAACGCTTTTAAGATGATAATTACGTTTAATTCGTGGAAAATTTAAGTCGTGTTTAAGTCGTGTATTTTAAGAAGGTGTTGTATTAGTGGAAAAGAAAGATTGCGGAAGAGAAGTGGTTAAATGGTTGTTTAAAGATTTGTAAATGAATATGGCAAAATTAAATGAGTATAGCTGATAAATAGGAATTACGCCAATTAGGTTGAAAAGATGTGAAATCGGGGGCTGTTTCCTAAGTTTAAATAAAATCTGGACATATCATTTTTGTATGTGACATAAACGAAGTAAGTTAACTTTAGAAGTTGAACCCCAGAATTTTAACCCATTAACTGCCATAATCCCCATTTGGGGATTACGTACTCTTTATCTCAGTATGTAGAATTATTGCATTTAATGAAAGTTATTGCATCAAATAAAGCAGGGTGAAGGATTCCTTTAGTGAATATCACTGTTTGTTGCCAAAGATTCTTTACATTTTGGAAAATATTATTTGCTCAATATCAAAATCTGAAGTACATCTCAAATAAAAGTAATTCTCATTTTATAAAATCTATAGAAAAATATGTGTTTGTGTTATTCAGTTGTCCTTGTCACTATTAAAGAAATACATATCAGAGATTGTAAATTGAATAGGTTTCAGCTTAAAAATTTATTAGGGTGAATGTAATTGAGTTATGAACACTGATCCCCATTTGGGGATCATGGCTGTCCCTATGTAAAAATAGTCGGAATATGAAGAGACCTGAAAGGGACCTGAATGAAGAGACCTGAGACACCCTGCTCAGTGCGCTTTCCATGTTAGGGCAGCCCTATTGATACAGGTGGAGAAGGTCAAGTATTTTGGGACTACATTCACGAGTGACGGGCAACAAAATAGAAAATTGGATGCTCGAATCGGTGCAGCAAGCTGTGTCAGAGGTGAATTGTGGCGATCCGTGATAACGAAACGTGAGCTGGGAAACAAAGCCAAGCTCTCCGTTTTCAAATCTATCTTTGTCCCCATTCTCACTTATGACCATGAGTGTTGGGTAATGACCGAAAGAGTGCGATCGCAGGTACAAGCGGCCGAAGTGAGATTCCTGAGAAGTATGTAGGTATTAGCCTACTAGATAGAGTGCACAGCAGCACAATAAGGAGTCTTTAGCTGTTCAGCCGCTACTTGTCCACATTGAGAGATCTCAGTTGCGCTGGTATGGCCACGTGATGTGCATGCCGCGGGTGCATTTCGGTGAAAATCATGAACAGTTGCCAAAAGTGTGCACGAAACTGTAAATCCACCCATTTGGGTGCATTGAAGTGAAAATCATGAAAGTTTGGCAAAATTGTGCAAAACTGTTCTTCCCAGGCAGTTGTTATTTTTCAAGCCAGTGGGCAAGAGACCTAAGGGTCAGCCTAGAACCAGGTGGCTAGACTACATGGAGATTCTGGGTTCGAGTCGGTTAGATATTACCATTGAGGACATGCGCCTGATGGAAGAAGATCGCGATCGCTGGATATCCTCCATAGGGTTGCTGCCCCCACAACCCTAACAGATAAGCGGGTTTGAAAAGACTTGGAGAATCCGTGGAAAGAATGGCATTTTCCTATTTTACTAATATTCACTTTATTGTATTGTAAATGACCATATTCCTCTACTTGATTTAGAATAAATATTGCAAGATATTATTCGACAATCGACAATCGAACAGTGCAGGGAAAACGAGACGAGTGGTCCGAAAGCAACGCTTTCACTGCCATACTCATCCAGGAAGTAACCAGGGGAAGTACACTGAATTAGGCAAGAAGCCAAATGAAACCTAGTTAAGTCATCCAGAGGATAAGATGGGGTCCTTTGCTATAAGGACGATAGAGTTGATTGTTGATTGACGAGGAGCACGAGGATGTTATTAACAAATAAGTTCATTATCAAATGCGAAGAATGGTGGCATATCTTCAAAAGCTATCCTTCAAACGTGTTTCCGAAAAGTTTAGAAAAAATCCCATTGGCCAATTTATAGAAATAGCTCATGGAGGGAAGAAAATAATGTGCAAACTGCAAAACTAATGTGCGAAAATAATGCTCAAAACATAATTTTAGATTATATGTTGAATGGAGGCAAGATTGGTATAAATGTTAACGGGGTTTCACGAAAAAAATTTTTTTTTTTAATTTGATTCTTTTTTCACAGCATCAGCCATGATCCACAATTGGGGATCAAACTTCAAATCACTATTCTGCACAAAGTATTCATCCCAATTAGAATAGCTAAGCAGTTCATTTACTTTTAGGGTGTATTTAAAAAGTTAATCAGGAAAAAAGATGTTTTAAAAATTTGGCAGTTAATGGGTTAATCTATAAGCAATAGAAGAATGAATTATGGCATAGGAGAGTAAAAGGAGAATCTTTTGAGGGATAAAGTGTAAGCGAGAGAATAAACCTAGGCGCTGGTTCAGAGTAGAAGTCAAAGCTTTAATATGTATATCCCATGAAAGATTAAAAGGGAGGTGGATACCTAAATATTTGAATGAATTCGATGGCTTAATAATATAAGCATTGTTTAGAAATGTAAAGTTATTACTGTCGAACTTTTCATTAAGTTGGTGGAAAATAATATATGTTGTTTTCTCTAGATTTAAATGTAAATAATTAAAAGAGTTCCAGCTGAATACATTCTCGAGTACAAGATTAAAGGAGTGTTGAAACTTATCAAGTGAGGAATTCGCCAATGAAATAGTGGCATCATCAGCATATAAAATAAGACATCTTGGGGATAAAAGTGCAGAGAGATCATTTATAAATAGATTAAAAAGGAGAGAGGATAAAATTGAACCCTGAGGGATACAAACGTTTCGCGTAAGAGGTAGGGAGAATTTGTTAAATAAACGAAGGGTATATTGTCCATTAGTTAGGAAGCTGGAAATCCAAGCAGAGAGGAGAACCACGGATGTTAAAAAAATGAGAAAGTTTTTACAGAAGCAGACTGTGAGGGATAGAGTCGAAAGCCTTTGAATAATCGATGAAGAGAGAAACCACCAGTTTATTGTTACTCATATTAGCTACGATAAACTCAATTAGCTCATAACAGGCACTTGGGAAGGGGAAAGGAGACTGTTAGAAAAATATATGAAAATAGGCGCGAATTAAAGAGTTTTTCAAATTATTTTGCAAAAGATGGAAGAACTGATATAGGGCAGTATATCGAAAAGTTAGAAGGGTCTCCTTTTTGAATATTGGAATAACTTTAGCAGAACGGAGGCAGGTTGGGTAAAAGCCTTATTGTAACGAAATATTAATCAGAATACATGGTGTGTCTAAAAAGTTCGGTGAATGGTGTCATATCTGAACGGCAACTTGGCGCATGTGCTTGCGCATGTGCATGATCCTTCAGAGACTTGGAGAGAATCGATACACAGCATGCAATGCATGTGACTGGCAGTGTAAACAGACTGCGACCAGTTGAACGTAGTTAGTGTGATGAGAGGAAGTGTCACAGCGCAATGGAACAACGTGTAAACATCAAGTTCTGCTACAAATTGGGGAAGACTGCAACAGAGACACATGGAATGTTGGTGCAGGTGTACGAGTTCGGCCAGAGTTGCACAGGACTGGAAAATGCATCATTAATGGTTTGACCTGCAGGAACAAATTCCATGTAGATGATGCCGTTGTAGTCGAAGAAAGCGATCAATAGTGTTTTCACCTTGAATTTTTACAGACGGCTTTTTGTGGTCTCGGCTTCCCTCCCGTACACCTGCACCAACATTACATGTCTCCGTTGCAGTCTTCCCCAATTTATAGCAGAACTTGATGTTTACACGTTGCTCCATTGCGCTGTGACACTTCCGCTCTCACTGACCACGTTCAACTGGTCGCAGTCTGTTTACACTGCCAGTCACATGCATTACATGCTGTGTATCGATTCTCCCCAAGTCTGTGAAGAACCATGCGCATGCGCAAGCACATGTGCCAAGTTGCCGTCCAGATATGACACCATTCACCGAACTTTTTAGACACACTTCTTAGTAAGGGGAATAGTAAAACCAGAACAGGCGAATCTGGAAATATCGGGACTAATGCCCAGGGAGTCCGGACGAGAGGAGGGTTTAAGTTGGCGGATAGCGCAAGATATACTTACTCCGGAGAGGTAGGAGTGATGAAAAAGGAAGAGGAAAGGTTAGCAGGAGTATCAAAAGGGTAGTAAGAGGATACCTGGCAACGTCCTGCTTGAAGGTAGCAGAGTTTCAAGAAAAGAGGATAACTGAGAGGTCTCAACAACGGCTGGATCCGAGAATGGAGTAATAAAAGAAGGAGCCCCGTGAATTAGATGACTGATTGATCTCCATTTTAACTTGTTGATAGTAATATTCTTAAATAGTTCGCTTTAGTATCTCTGTTGACTGTTCGGACATAATTAGAGAAGGAGCGAAAAGCGGCTTTATCTCAATATTTATATATGGATAATAAAAAATCGTTAAGATTCTACTAGAAACTTGATAAATTGACGCTTACAGTATTTAGAAATTTATATTTTCGAATTTGTGATCTTTTTTAATAATTATCAAATATATTGGTAAATATAATATTGAAAAAAGCTCTCACCTTTTTCCCAAGTAATAGAAACAAAAGGGTAACCATGAAATGGACATTCAATCTGAACAGTCTCTTCTGCAGTTACAGGAATCTTAACGTTATTTTCCACGGAAATTTCTCCTAGATCAGAATAAAAAAGTCTGTCAGGTTTGCGTAACAATAACAACAACCTTAAAAACAATCTTCTGGAAAAGATGAATAATAACTGCAGCAAATTTCTTTTATTGATCTTTCCTCCTAGTGCATATACTAATGCATAATATCAATAGTTCTTCTTACACTGGTGGACAAAAGTTTGGGAAGTCGTTGTTTTCCATGAAATTTCAACAGTAGAAACTTAATTTTTTATATGTAATAACAAACAATAACATGCAAGTGGCAAAATAAAGAAAAATATATTTGCTTATAACTACAAGCATATTACATGCATTACCCTGGTCAAACGTTTGGGGTATCATCACAAAATAAAGCAAAACCAGAAAATAAATAGTGAATTAACAAACAATATGTGCTCCATTTGACTTAACTACGTCTAACAGCCGACCTGGAACTGATTTAAATAAACTAAGCATTACATTTTCTGCATTCTGGATAGCTTTGATCAAAGCATCCCGACAATAATACTGCTATTCAGCGTAAATTTCCTTGCACATGAGGTGCCAAATGTTTTCAATTATGTTCAAGTCTGGACTCCGAGCCGGCCAGTCAAGAGTAGTGACGTTGTCTTCCTGAAAAAACTTGGAAATGATGCGTGCTTTATGGATAGAGGCGTTGTCCTTTTGCCATATCCAGGGCTTTCTACGAAATTTTTGCTTGCACCATGGTATAAATACATCCTGAAGATCTTGCAAGTACTTGGCAGCAGTATAAGTGCCTTCAACCACCTGGATTATTAGCTCTCCAGTGCTGCAGACTGCCCCCAATACCATCACACCTTCACCTCCCATTTGACGCTTCACACGTTTAGGTTCAGACGTTTTTGTACCACGATGTTCCACATAACTGCATGTGTTGTCTGGCCCATCAAAAGCGAGACAACGGAAGCGTTTTTCATCGGAAAAAATGACGGTTTCAAAGTTGGTGCTCTCCCGAATATGCTTCTCTGCAAATTGCAGCCTGGCTTGTTGGTGTACTTTTGTTAACGGAATTTTCTTCGCAATTACTTCGTAGGAAAAGTTCTGACGTTGAAGTTCTCGTCGTATAGTTCTCCTAGAAGCATCTAGTTGGAGCCCGAGTTGGATCCGAGAACTGTTGACCAGTGGCCTCATGCAATTTCTGCTCTGCAGTAGCGTTTAATGCGCGATTTTTCCCTGCGACTTAGAGCAGAAGGGCGACCCATTTTCTTCCCCGTTTTTCTGTTCAATTTTTGACAATCCGGACAACCGTATTGTAGCCAACATGACACAGTTTAGCCAGTACTTTAAAGTTCTTGTGCTCTTCGTACAGTGTCTTAATTTTTTCTCTTTCTGCCTCAGTCAACATTTTGAAGCTTCCTTAACCACCAGCAATGGAAGGAAATCAAATAAAAAATTTTTTTCATGATAGAATATCCAAATTTATCGCATATCCCAAACTTTTGACCAAGGGAGTTTAGGTAGTTTGCTTGTAAGTAATAGGCAAATGAATTTTCCCTTACTTTCTTCCTTGCATATAAATGTTTGTTATTACATGTAAACTCATATAAAAAATTAAATTTCTACTGTTGAAATTTCATGGAAAACAACGACTTCCCAAACTTTTGTCCACCAGTGTATGTGCGTGAAATAAGGTCTTCAAGAAACAAATATACAAAAGCAAATAAACAAATCCTGTTGGTTTTAGCAACAATTAGTATTCTATGTTTCCCTGCAGCTAGTTGTGGCCCCAAGATTTTACATTCCAATATTAAAGGTCCCTTTTTATTGCAGAAAAAAGAACACGACAAAAATTTTCCTGAAGTTTTACAATATATGACTATGACAGATAGGATCTATGGGACAAATCTTCCTCTTAATTCATGAATGGCTCGTACAAGGATAGTGATTAGTACAAGGATAAATGTGTAACATAGCAGAGTGAAGGAGGCTGTAATGCAGAACACCAAGATCAATTCGTAACCATTCCTGTTGACATAGTTTCCAAAGACCCTCCACTGTTCGCAATCGTCTCCATCCGAGGGCCCGTTCATGTAGCTAAAGCCACAAAATTCCATAGGCGATGCGTCCGACAACTTGTCGGGCATGTCGCTTAAAGGAAAGTTGTAGATTCCTGTACCTTCTTGCAAGGACGCCTGGTCTTGGTGCAGTCATACCATGTTTATCTCTGTACCGTACAAGCTGGGGATTTCACGCATAAATGCCGGGATTAGAGCGTTTGTCTGATAGTCTGACTTTGACTCAACTCTGTGTAAAGTTAACTTGCCGTTGTAACTGTATCTCGGCACGATCATAAAATATTTTGAAAAAGCTTCCTTGCAAGTCCACGGTAAAAAATGGCTTGGGTCTTGTTGCAGTGTCTTAAATAAACATACGCCTCAGCAAATGTGAGCACGTATTTGCATTTTTCATCCGCCAGGTATCGTTCATACAGTCGCTTCTCCAGTTGTAAATCACGCTTCATAACTGTGCTTACTGTGTACATAGATGTTCCTACTTTCTGTGCAATGGCCCGTTTTCTTGGTGGGTTACATCCGGTTACGAGAGCCCGAACATTCCGGACGACATCAGGAGTATGGCTGGTGGATGGTCTCCGATTGGCCTGTTTTTTTTACCCTCAGAAATGTCGCGCTTCTTGTTTTGTCAATGTTATTTAGAACACTTTATATCCTTTTCTTAGAAACTACAAAGCCTCGCTTCTTGTACGCTTTCATAATTTTGGAATAGCGGATTTTGTCATCTGTTATGTAGCCTTCCCATTACCTGTCAATTTTCAGTGGCATAACTCAATGTTCTTAGCTCGCAGCTTGTAGACTAACTATTTTAATACATGACCTAGTAATGCTTCGTGATAACTCATGTAAAATGAACGCGCGCGCCACGTTTAAACATTCTTAACACCCTCTGTATTCTTGCTCACCATATTTAGTGATGTACCGAGTGTTCCCTTTAAACTTTTCGCTTAATCATCGCAATCAAATGGTGAGAAATTAAGGACTATAAGTAGCATTAACGGAAAGAAAAATTCAAAATTCCTATTTCAGGATTTCCGTGCACAGTAATATCACTTTCAGTGAAAGAAATTACCGACAAGTGTATGGAGGCGATGTATTTGATAAGTAAGGGAGCAAAGCCTAACATCGGCTTTTTTAAGTCATTTTAGTTCGTCTTCAACAGGTAAAAATGTAAACTCCAACAATAGCTAATTACTGGTAAATTTGATAAGCAACCACTTTCAAGAGTAAAGTAATTAAAATTAACGTTATTATGGCAAAGATCGGTGTTTAGCAAAGGCCTGAATTTCCCACGTTGAAACACTGCATGAAAAATTAAGAAACTTTATTATACTGCACAAAGTTAACTATTCTAAACATACAACTATGAACATTATCTACCCCTAACCACAGAATATTATGTGTGCGTATATGTCAAGCACTCTTTTCACCTAATCCATAACTCTCCCATCTTTTGAAAGTGAAATTAGCAAACCAGACCTTTCAAAGAGCTATCTGTTTCCATTATCTCATCGTCACTTTCTGTGCTGCAGTTTTTCTTAACCTGGGTATTATCGGATATCCTGTAGGCAAGCTCGCGTACATTGAGGGTGTTTTTCTTTGATCCTGGAGCTGCGAGTCGTATGTATGTTACTGAGAGATTTGGTCAATGAATGATAATTTGGTTAATTTTGACCTTTAGATTATTTTATATGGCGTTATGTGAAACTCTTTTGATGCTTTCTATGTCCAATTTATATTTGAAGATTTACTGCCTTTGCTTGTGTGGAAAGCCATGATCGTGTTTGCAGATCCAGACCAAGACGAATCTGATTATTGAAAGGGTCGAATCTTTGAGAGTCGATTGTAGAAGACTTGCTAAGCTTAAGCTTCCACATTTGATGGTTTACGTGTTTCCTTCAGCCATTTTTCGATTAGATTACTCATTAACTCGCCACTAATATACAGGGAAATATCAAGGTGGCTTTTATTGGTATTCGGCCCAAAATAGGCTCCTCTTCCTTATAATTAGAATGTTTCTTACGATGAAATGCATTCTAAAGCATTTTTTGGCAGCTAGAATCGTGATTTTCAAGAGAAAGTGGGAGAAATTTGAGCGAAGCCCAAAGAAATCGATTCAACGAACATATCGAGGTGCCGCAATGACGGTGCTATATATAATCCGCTTCGCTTGTACTTTCCAAAGTCTAAATTATTAAACAATTATTGAATTCAGATGACCATGGTAACCATGTAGAAAGGTTACTAGTAAGTCTGAAAAAATATTTTGAGTTTTTTTTTTGCCTTTCCTGAAGTTTCATTTTTTCTACTATTCATATTTTCTGATCTAAGATCTGATAAAATATACGAGGGTTGGGGCATAAGTCATGTCAATTATTTTTTTTCTTGTAGATATGTGAACGGATTACAAACCTACACAGGGTGTTTCAAAATTATGTACAATAAATTTAGTGACATATTCTTCAGGTCAAAAGAAGACGAAAATGTTCTATAGCACTTTGTCTGGAAACGATTTGTTTGCGAGTAATCCAATATCATACAGTAGGGAAGCACGGTAGTTAGCGGACGATATTTTAGCAGTTCCAGCGTTTCGACCCAACACTAGGTTGAGTGGTTTGTTCCATTTAAACCTACTTTAGGGTTGTTCCATTAGTTGTGTACGGTTGTTTCCATTACTGTAGTTTCACTACTGTACATCCACTAGGAATATCAATTTCAGAACGTTTGCGTGCTTTGACATACGCATTACGATTTACGTAAACAAAAGTCATGTACACGTATTCCAGTGCAGAATACACTGACATGCACCTAATGTATGGTCTTGCGGACGGAAATGCTGTGGAAGCAAGAAGACTCTACCAAGAACGCTTTTCGAATAGACGTTTGCCAAATAAACGAACATTTGTATCTGTCGACAGACATTTGAGGGAGCGTGGTTCCTTTGGCCGTCAAACAGGACAAGGGCGGCCTGTAGCACATTCTCCGGATAAGGAGGATGTGATAATTGACATCATACATGATGAACCACAGACAAGCACCCGTCGTATTTCTTCCATGGTACACATTCCGCACTCATCTGTTTGGCGCATTCTTCACCGTCAGCTTTTGCATCCATACCACCTGCAACTGGTTCAGGCACTGAACCCAACGGACTATCCACACCGACAACGATTTTGTCAATGGATACAACGTCGTCATACTGCAGACCCTAGTTGTCTCAGCCAGATACTTTTCACGGACGAAGCAACCTTCACCCGGACAGGAATCGTAAATTCTCACAACCAGCACCATTGGGCAGACGCTAACCCGCATGTTACCAGAGCTCGAGCACATCAAGAGCGTTTCTCCGTGAACATTTGGTGTGGAATTGTTGGAAATAACTTAATTGACCCTTATGTGTTGCCACCACGATTGACTGGGCGAACGTATCTTTTGTTTCTGCAGAATGCATTGCCAGAATTACTGGAAGATGTTCCTCTTTTGATAAGATCTAACATGTGGTTCATGCATGATGGCGCTCCAGCACATTTCAGCCATGTTGTGCGAGCACACCTTAATGCTGCATACACGAATCGGTGGATAGGTCGAGGTGGACCAGTAGCCTGGCCTGCAAGATCACCCGACCTTAATCCCTTGGACTTTTTTCTGTGGGGTCATGTGAAAACGATCGTCTACAGCACAGAAGTTCCTAACATTATGGATCTGCGACAACGAATTGAAAATGCATGCCAAACCGTTCGTAATGCTGGCGACGAACTCTTCCATGACATCAGACGGTCGCTCATGCAACGAGCCGAAGCGTGCCTGCGAGCTGGTGGCGGGCACTTTGAACAATTCCTGTAATTTGGAGCCACGGGTTTAGTTGGCTGTATCGCGTAAATAAATCGTTTCCAGACAAAGTGCTATAGAACATTTTCGTCTTCTTTTGACCTGAAGAATATGTCACTAAATTTATTGTACATAATTTTGAAACACCCTGTATGTGTCGTGTGGAAGTTCTGCAGACATAGTGTGTATGCAGAACAACAGATGGCTCTGTGCTAGCTGGTAGTAGCGCAGCGAGGGCTGTGAAATCAGTCAGTTGGTGAGTGTCGTGCGAGATGGAAGTAACCCGTGTTGAGCAGCGCGCTTACATCAAAATAGCCGTTCTCCGAGGGAGAAAGGCGATGGAATGTCACAGTGAATTAGTGGAAGCCCTTGGGAATAATGCCCTACCATACCGTACAGTAGCACGGTGGGTAGGAAAGTTTCAGCAAGGACGTGTGTCAACCAGTGATGAGCAACCGCGAAGGCCATATTGCCCTGTATACTACCGTAATAAATTAGTGTGTTACGATATTTCAGTGCTATTCATTGTCAACACATGTAGTTAACACCTTGTCCTTTCGTCTGTATATGTCACATTTTCCAACCGGACTGGTATCTTCAAGAAAAAAAATAGTTGCCATGACTTTTGCCCCAACCCTCGTAGATTTTTATAGAAGGTGAAATATTTTTGTAGACGGAGAACCTTTCATCATTTAAATATTCGGATAAAATGTAGGAGGTTTAAACGGAACATCTGTATATCTAAATAAATTTTTGACTGGTTGTTGTTTTTCTTTATTTCGCTTAGATAATCATTATTCCGTCAATTTGGCATTTTCAATTGCGTTCAATCATTGTACGTATAGCCCTAATTTATTCGAATTCACTAGAGAATTTCACGTTTCTTACCATTAATATTGTAGAAAAACATGTTTATACTATCGAAAGAACATATTTCATTTCTTAGAACGTGTACATATGTTTAAAATTTATTTATGATAGGCATAACATGTTTATCTATGCCGAACAAATTTGAGATACCATTATTAGCGATTAATATATGAGCCTGTTAAAGTTAAAGTAGTGCAACTCCACTTTTTAAAAAATCTGAGTTAATGCTAGAATGAAATCCAAATATGTCAAACTACCTATAGGAGTAGTGGCATAACTCCTATTTCCCCAAACAGCTTCACAGATGACAGAGCCTGTTTTTGCAGTCAGCAGTGCTATCTATCTATTATTCTAATAAATTCCTTATATCTCAAAACCACTTTGACTTTAACAGGCTCATGTTTGTTGGAATATTATATAACTGTATTATAAATAGCAAACGATTACAGTACTACTTTTGGAATATCATAAAAGAAATCTTCCACCTCGAATCTTAGTTTGCATTCTACTTATAACAAACGCCATACATGTACTGGAAAAGGAGGAAAAAATCTAGATTTCATACGTACCATAAACGTCAATTCGTTTCTGATAATATATATTTCCAGCTGAATTTCTTGCTGTGCAACGATAAACTCCACCGTCTTCTATTCTGACGTTTCCAATGGACAGTCTGCTTGCCGTTTGTTCGTGATCAATGCCGTAGTTTTCAATTTGGACATGGCCGTTTTTATTCAATTCGAGATTATTCAAATTCCAAGCAATATCCGGTTTTGGGCTTCCTTTAAAAATGCATTCCAAGGAGAGAGGTTGACCAGGGTGAAGAATTTTATTTTCAAAAGACCACAACAACTGCGGGGCTAAATCTAATAAAATTTAAAAATAAAAGATATAATCAAAATCATGACATTCTTCACCAGCATTCTTTACAAGATACAAATGGCAAATGGAGACAATACAAATTTGAATATGAGATTTATGCATATACGGCACATTTTGCTCAAGCTGCGAGCCGTGTGTATCTAACTGAAAGATTCGGTCAATGATTGGTAGTTGGAGGTGGATCTCTAATTTCGGCCTCCGAAGTTGCCGTACGTTAATACTTTAGATTATTGTATATGTGATTATGTTAAAATCTTACAGCACTTCTTGCAGAATTGGATTGATGAGGATTCCTTAACCTGCCATCCTAGTATATTTCTTGATAATCCGAATATATTTTTCTGGTATTCCTTTTCTCTAAGTCACTTCCATATTTCTTCTCAGGTGACACTCTCGTAAGCTTTATGCAGGTCCAATTCTTTTTATTTTTTCTGGCATTGATTTTTCTGGCATAAACTTCAGACTATTGATGTTTCCTTCCTCAGACTATTGTCGATTATTCTTTCCATGATCATCACAATATTTGACATCAGTTTTATTTCACTGTAATTTAGATAATCATGTGTATCACCATCCATCCATCTAGGCTTTCTTCCTATTTATTAGATCCCTTGAGAGGTCAACAGTTTCTTTCCCTAGTATTTTTAAGGCTTCCACTAGGATTCCATCTGGTCCTATAGCTTTGTCGGTTCTCTTTTTTGGCATTGCCTCCAGAATTTTAGATCTAGTGATGATATGGATTATACACTTTTTTGGCTAACTTCGATTAGTGTTTTTTCATTTCAATATTGAACAGTCCTTCGACATGTTCTTTCCATCCTGCTTGTATGAGAGGGAAGTTAGTAAGTATGTTAAAACTGTGTCACTTCAAATATGCAGTGGAAGCTGTATAATAACTAAAAGCTATTATTGACAGAAGCACTAAGACGGCAGCTACGGATAAATTAACAATAACTAATGTTTATTTGCCAAATTACAAATAATTGACGATTATTTCCATCCAAGGAGTACATTCCATTAAATAGAACTGAGTACAGTTTAAATTACAAAAAGTATTAAATAATTATATATGATTTACCTCACGATCGACTGGATTCCATGAGACGTACGACATGACGAAGCGTTAACCAGGTAAAAATGATAACTTCCGCTAAACATCCAACATGACATCGAGAAATTCAGGTAAGATAATAAACCTCAAATCTCGCCAAAGACTCTGGCTGGCACATCATAAAGCCTCTTTAGCACGACAGTCCTCCCATTGGATGAAGGAATTATGGAGTGCATTATCAAGCAATGATATTAATAAAAATATAATATATTTCATCCGCAATAGGCAAAATTTTTAAACGGCATTAACTCCTCTCATTTTCAATAACTGCAATACGCAGTTAAATGCTAATTAAAGGTTCTGACTTAATCCATGAGACGAAAATTCAGATAAGTAAATCAAACAATAACTAATCCCTTATCTTTAATGGAGCATTTTCCTATTCCATCTGAAATGTAGGCGCAAAAGCCCTCCGGATACAGACCAAAGTATCTCAACTCCTTGTAATTTTCGTCGCTTGAAATTCCATCCCATTCCATCCAAAACGAAACATCAAGATGCGTAGTGGTTCTAAGGGGAGACGTCCCAGTGGGGCGAACCAACATGCATTTGTCCCGCCCACTTGCTACTATGGCTTGCTTGTGTGGCTGAGTAATCCATTTCCTCGGTAAAGCTTTATCGTGGCTTTCGTCCAAGCTAACTTATTTTGTAACATTCTCCGAAAGACCTAAATTCATTAACTTCATACTCAGTTCCAATTCGCCAATTGTCTTCTCTCTGACCGCACTAAACACAATGTCGAATGGAAACTCTGGCAATGAAAGCGTGTCTTCTCCTCCCTGCTCGCCGCTCGTCATCTCTTTTTATTAACTTTTCGTCGGTCGCGGTTAGGATCACGGGAGGCTGTTTCGGAACTGATACACTGTACAACACATTTGAACTCTTTTTCTGTCCTTTAGATGAAACTATGTGATTCTGTATAAGCAAAAGGTGCTTGATTTATATATCAAAACCAAAATGGTCCATCACCTACCGTTTTTGTACGACACCCACTTCTCAGAGAAATGTAACAGAGGTTTCATTATAGAAAACACAAACACTAAAATGACTTTTTGGCCGTTTCCTCTTGTAGGCATCTGTTGGTGTGTCCCTGATAACAGTCCAGCATTATTCAGCTAGCATACTTCCATTCCATCGTTAAGGTCTGCCTGTGTGATTTCATGATGTGAACATGTCATAGATGTAGATGGATGAAAGCCAGTATCTTGATGGTTTGGTCATCGGAGGTGTCTTCCTCTGAATCAACAGTATATTTATCTGGAGCTTTAGGTAGAGAAAGAACTTTATAATGACAAACGGGTCGCATAGCGCTTCTACTGGGTGTTTTCGAATAAAGTTTACAAATTTGGTGGGGGGGTGTTAAAGGGATCAAATCTAAGCAACATTTCCCTGTTTCATTTTTTTCGCTGGGGCATTGTTTCTGAGATAAAAAATATTGGACGCCGCGTAGACTTAATATGCCACTCAACACGTGCTTCTAGAACACGTCAAAATCATCGTCAATCATGTAATAAACAGAACAAAAACACATTGCATACAGTACAATAATGTGACTTGTTTTTAATTAAACATGGAGATTAATAAAAACATGCAGATGATGTTTTTACTCCTTTATTCAAACATGCAGATGATGAAACAACGTCGCCGCATGGACTGACATACACGTTCAAAAGTTCCTGGTTTTTCGCGAATCTGGTCCGCTACGGCGATTCTGGCTACCAGCTCATCATCGGATCCTACGTGATCCACAGCTCTTCTCGTATACCAATGATTTTAAGTGTTCCCACAGAATGCAAACAACTGTTTCCTGCAGGTAGGATTTCAACATTTTTTATCTCAAAAACAATGCCCCATAGATAAAAATGAAAGAGGAAAATGCTCCCTAGATGTGATCCTATAACCCCCCCCCCCACCAAGTTTGTACACGTTATTCGACAACACCCTGTATATGGGCTACAATATAAATACGTAAAAAGCTAAAATGTGAATTTTTTTGAAAATCGTGCGTCGTAAACAAAAAATAATTATAGATTCGTTATTTTCAGCCAAAAATATACAAGAAACGCATATTTTCATCTAAAGGACATTTTTCATGTTGTACAGTGTTATTTTAATTTTGGAATGACGCTTCATTATGCGTCGTGACAAACTGGATATAGAAATGAAATAAATACGATTACTAATTTGAAAATGACTTTTATTTCTCCGCATAATCTCCCTGTTGTCATATCGCCGGAGCGATAAAAAAGCAAAAAACGGCGATATGACAGAAAAAAAATAAGAAAAAGGGGAAGTCGGATCACGCAAAGAGAAAAAGCAGCGGTAAAGCCCCGGCTTCCTCGGCAAACTAGAATCTCCGACAAAGCGGCGAAGCCACGAGTTGGCGAGACCGCGAAATTGAATAATTGTTTGTCTAATAAGCTAATTAAGAGCGAATACAATAAATTAAGCCTCCCGAGAAAGGTATAGGAAAATAGCGGAAGCCCTGAGTTCATCTATTTTTTTTTATTCCTTCATCTGCACTTTTTAACCCTCCATTTTTTAAAACCAAAAATTGATTTTCTCGAACCTTGTATTTAGAAAATAAAAAAAAGAACCATATCTTCGTTCCTTTCTCATCATGTTTGATCGAATGATATATCACACCTTATATGTTGCCATAAAGTTCTAAAGACCAAATGATTGCCACCCCCACAATTCCGACCCTATTGGGTCAATTTGGCCCAAACATTACAGTGATGTTGATCTTGCTTAGAGGAATCTGCATACCAAATTTCACCCCTTTATATGCATAAATACGCGTAGACCTTTTGGTCCCCTCTAATTTCCGCCCCAGAAACTCCGACCCCAGTGGGCCAATCAAAACCAAACTAAATAGTGAA
>JAHWFO010065098.1:0-11108 GCA_023313115.1 Rhysida immarginata
AAAGGTTCACTAAACAGCTAACTCGAGATTTCCATTCGCATGGAACACTTTAATTCACGTGGCTTAGCACAAACTGCAAGATAGCAAAAAAGTAATTCAGTACTCACAATTTCCACTCAAGACTTCCTCAGTTACGCACTCGCAGATAGCCGACCCTATCTTTCGTGAATGCTCTCAGTCCTCGTGGGAGGGCTCCAATCCAACTCTCTCGTTGAATAACGACTATTCCTGAGGCTTCTTCTTTGATGAAATTTTCCTTCCAATAGTGAATTTCCAGCCTAGTTAAGAAATTCAAGGGGGCTGCCAACGCAGGCTGAGGCGGAATCTCTTGTCCCTCGTTCAGGTGGCTCTCCTCGAGGTCATGACGGCGTGGTCGGGCGTTTTCCGTCTTGGGCTCACGTTTTCCATGTATGAACGCGACTACCTTCCGTGCTGCCATGCCATTACCGGCGCTAGTCGCTCCAGAATACGCATCCCTTCTTTTCCCACGACGTGCAGCAATTCTCGATAAGGAGTTTCCTTTACTCGCTCTTCCACTCGAGTCCCCTGTCGCTGTCCACCTTCTCGTCCTCGACCATCTGCCCTCGAGCCCACGTGCCGCATCACCTTCCGCTCTTTTTCCCAACGACGCTCTTCCGTTTTTGCCACTTGAATCTCCCGCCTTCCATCTATCCTTGTTTTCCACTGGCGCCCTCTGTTGCCAACAATCTCTACTTTTGTTACAGCGAGGTTTGCTTTGCTGTAACACATACCATGCAGCAAGACTGTGCGGATGATCATTTTGTAGATGAGCAGGCTGTTATCAATGATGAGCGAACTGTTACGACCAAGCAATGCTATCAGACTGAATTTGGCTGTCATTGCCTTATTCAGCGCGTAGGAAGCATGATGTTTTCAAGTGAACATCGAATTTATCACCACGCCAAGATATTTATATTCTTTCACCCAATGGAGTTTTTTTCCGTACAGGGTAAGCAAACCTAGAAGATTCCTGCGCTTATTAGTGAAGAACATCGCCTTGCACTTGCCAACATTTAACTTCAGCCTCAATCTATTGAACCAGTTTTCAAAGAGATGCAGTGCTTTTTGTAAACGAGATGTGACATGAACAGGGTTACGGGCAAAGGATAAGATGGCCATATCGTCAGCGTAGGAATATAGTTTCCACTTATCCGGTTCTGGAAAGTCCTGGAAAAAAAACTTGAACAAAAGGTTGGTCCCAAAACAGACCCTGTGAGACACCCGCTTTAACGAGAAAAGATTGGCAAAGGGAGTCACCAATTTTATCTCGAAATGATCTGTCTGAGGAAAGATTAAACCAGCATGATTAGGTCGTCTGGAAAACCAAAATTTATCATTTTATAAATAACACCATCATGCCAAACCTGATCGAAAGCCTTTCGTGCTTTGTTTGGTATACATGGTATACATACAGCAGTAGCCCAGTCAGAGTAGAATCTACATGCAAAGAGATTCGTCAATTTAAAACAACGTGTTTAGTGTTGTGTGCTTAGTGTGTGCAATAATGTGTTTTCTGTCTCAACTAAACGATAATTGGATGTTACAATGTAGTGTTAATTTAGTGGTGGATTGCACAATTTTGTGTATGTGTTAAAACGCCGGGAGTGAATGTCCTGCATTCTCATTAAATCAACAGATTTACTGAAAGTTAAAGTGCTTCGTTATTTAATAATTTCAAGAGTGTATGCGAAAAGGGTTCGTCATAATTCCACCTTACCACTTCAAATTGAGTGTACAGGTATTGGTTAGGTGCAATTAGTTTATGTGTCAATGAAGCAACCGTTTATACACTTTGGAAGTGCTTTCGAATTCGCCCAGGTGGTTGGTAATCGATCTTAAGGCGATATATTACAATCCCTGGCAAAAAAGTCTGCGATAGTTATTGCTGATTCGCTGTCGCGCGATTTTAGTTGCTTTTTTAAAAATAAGGATACATAATTAAATGGTACAAAAATTAATATGTCTGCTTGGATGATTTATATTACACAAAAATTAGATGATGTTCTAAAAAATAATTACACTGAATAAAAAATTAAAACCAACACCTCTGGTTGGAAAAATGTTTGCGATAAGCAAATGAGATGGAAAAAAAGTTTGCAATAATTTAGTGCCAATTTTTTCTACAGGGGTGTAAGAAGAAAGGTTCATACCATTAATTTTTAGGTATAAACCTAACGCTTATAAAGACAACAGTTCAAAAAAATCTATATATATAAAGAAGGATGTTTGTTTGTGGGTTTGTGGGTTTGTTTGTTTTTTATACAAATCTACAGTTTTATTCCGATCTTGATGAAATTTGGCATGCTTGACCTTCAAAGCATGAGGAAGGTCACTCTCTACCTCAGATTTCTGAAAAATAATAAATATCGATAAAAAATCGATATTCATGGTTATGGCAAGGCATATTAATGAGAAATATCTCATGACCAACAATGCAAGGTAAAGTTTGTACAACAATAGGTATCAACAATGGTATCAACGTGCAATTCACAAGCACACAGCATGGACCTACAATATATATCTCATCACCAACAATGCAAGGCAAAGTATCTGCAACAATAGTCCCATCATGTTCGCATCAACAATGTTATCAACGCGCAATTCACCAATAACAATGAGCAGTGGCATCCTTGGAGAGGTCCAGCCATTGTGAGCCTTTAAAAAAATTTTTTTCGAAATTTCATTAAGAATTTTTACTGTATTAATTCGAAGCATTTTCCTGTGTTTATTTTTATGATATTGCAAAATTTAATTTTATTTTTTGAGATTGTTCTGTTTACCTCCAAGTGTAATTATCCCGGGCAACGCCGGGTACCTTTCCTAGTATTTCATAAAAATAAAATTTGCGAGCGATAAAATGGGACCCGTTAAAGAATTGCCTCAACAGCTTAGATTGCGCATTGTGAAAATGCTAGATAATAGAAAGACTCAAACTGAAGTTGCAAACCTTTTGGGAAGTGCTCAATCTACTGTTTCGACTACATGGAAAAAATTTCAAGCAACAGGCCATTTCCAGGCTAACCCAAGACCAGGAAGACCGAAGAATTCTAGCAAGCGCCAGGTGATAATGAGAAAAAAGACATCGAAAGTGATAAATAACCAGTGGAAGAAGTTATCTCTTGTTCGCGTTTGTGACAGAACTCTCCGAAATCCACTACATGAACTTGGGTTTCTTTCGAGGAAAGCGAAGAAAAAGCAGCGTCTAACGAAGAAACACCAACAGGCACGCTTGAAATGGGTGAGAACTTACAAAAAGTGGACAATTGACGATTGGAGGAAAGTCATTTTTCTGACGAAAGCTGGATTTGTTTGTGAAGTGGTGACGACGCTGGAAAATTTGTCTGGAGGCGTTCAAACGAAAAATTTAATGATGACTCCCCAGTCAGTAAAGAAAAGTTTCCACAAGGACTCGTGGTTTGGGGTTGTATTTCTTTTAAAGGAAAAGGCAAACTGTGCGTAATGAAAACAACAGTCGACTCAGAAGCGTACATTAATATTATTAATGCCCTCCTTCTTCCAACAGTTGAAGATCATTTTGCAGATGAGCAGTACATCTTCCAAGATGAAAACGCATCTTGCCTTCATTTAAAAAATGTGAAGGCGCACGTTGCTTTCATTCATTCTATCAAATACACAAACTTGAATAGCCAGCCAACATCCCCGACATGACCCCAATCAAAAATTGTTGGCACAAGTTGAAGACACTCGTCAAGGGAAAACACCCAACAAACAAACAAGAATTGTCGGCTTCAATAAAGACCAATTGATCTGAACTTGAAAGCTGTTACATATGAAAATTTATTGACTCAATTCCTAAGCGTATCAAAGTATTAATAAAAGCCAACGGTGGTGCAACGCAATACTAAATTCATTTCCAACAAATTATTGCAAAATTTTTCCATGTATTTCATTATTGCAAACATTTTTCCAACCAGGGGAGGGGTTTGACTTTAAATTTTTTCAGTGTTATTATTTGTGTAGATTATCATTTAAATTTTCTGTGCAATGTAAATCATCCAATTAAACAAATATTATTTTTGAACCGTTTAAATGTGTATCCTTATTTTAAAAAAAATCAACTAACATCGCACATCAAATCTTTCTGTATATATAAAGAAGGATGTTTGTTTGTTTGTTTGTTTGTTTTTATACAAATCTACAGTTTTATTCCGATCTTGATAAAATTTCGCATACATGACCTACAAAGCATGAGGAAGGTCACTGTCTACCTCAGATTTCAAAAAAGTAACAATTATTAATAAAAAATCGATATTCATGGTTATGGCAGGGCATATTAATGAGAAATATCTCATGACCAACAAGGCAAGACAAAGTTTGTGCAATATAGAATTCAATGCATAGAATTCCTGTTATTCAGGCTTTTCTTAGAAAAGAGAATTCTTAGTACTTAACAATTTCTTGAAAATCTTTAAAAATGATCAGTAACTGGAGATAATGAGTTAGAGAAAGAGTGAAAGACGATAGAGGAAGCACTCTTTTAGCTCCATGCTGTATTGAGCAAATGGTAAGCAAGTAAATAGAAGAATTGGCGACTGCTAGACTACACAAAGTGATGAATGGCCAATTTTTGCTTCAAGACATCGAAAGATGAAAGGAAATTGCAACAACATCAAGTGTACATCTAAAGTAAGATTACGTGAGTAGAAAATTATTTAGACTAGAAGGCATCCTTGGAGAGGTCCATCCATTGTGAGCCTTTAAAAAAATTTTTTTTCGGTAAATCAAGTCCCGGTATATCACCTAGAATGGATTTTTTCAGTGAATAGGTAAATTCCTGTATTTCAGATTTTTCTTAGAATGGTCAGTACCTTTGCTCTATATTGTAGTAATTGAGTTATTATTTAACCAACTTGAAAGTTTAATTTAGCTTTTTGAAGTTGTTCTGTTTACCTACAAGCGTAATTATCCCGGGCAATGCCGGGCCCTCTGCTAGTCGCCAATAGGTATCGCAAACTTTTTGCCAGGGATTGTATTTACTTAAATTATTTTGTTCGACAATTATTTTGGAAACATCGTCCAAACACGTGGGACGTTCTCTGCTTATAATTATTCATTGTTGTGGTAGTTGTATTGTAGACAAGTGTTTCTTCAGAACATGAAGCCTCGTGAACTTTTTCTTTTCTATTATATTTTGGAAAAAGCTTCCATCATAGTAGTCTGCGAATAAAGTCAGTTATTATTTTAATTCTGTTGAGTTCCGTCTCTGTTATTTTACATGTGACAGAGCGGAACGTTTTGGTGCCAGACAATGGTTCCAGACTATGGTTTCTGAAGATTCCCCCACCCCCCTCTTTTTGTCGTCGCAGCATTCGAAGTGGTGGTATTGTGAACAGGGATGTTTTTATTTCCAACATAATGGCAACGTCAGAAATCTTAGTGCTCACAAAGCTAGAAAAACGTGAGCGGAACGTTTAAAAGGTAGTAGTCATTAAAGATGTGATTGCTCATGATTCGTGCAACCTTTACTTACAGAATTCTCAGACTTATTGAAGGAGGAACAGGGGGAAATCAAAACGACAAATCATACTCATCCCTTAAATGGATGAATCATTTACGATCACAAGCTTGTCTCCGGCTGGATGTTTTTGGTTGTTTAACCAGTGCTGGCAAACCCTTGAAATGGTTGTTCAGGAAAAGCCTAGAAGACGTGAGGTCTCGGTAATACAAAGTCTAATTGTTGAATGAAAAAGTCGGAAAAGATGGCGCTAATAGGGGATCCCATAAATACTCCAGTGGCATGCGAATAAAATTTGTTAAAATAAAGCAAGTTCTGCGCACAAATTAAGAGAAGTTAATGATATCTTCTTTTTCATCTCTATGAAGACATAAAGCAACTTAGTGATACAACTAGAAAAGTTCTACAGAGGCTGAGAGACATTTCTTTCTACTTAAGAAGCAGCAAATGCCAGTTTGGGGTGAGTTCAGTGCAGTATTTGGGATTTATGTTTACCAAGCAAGCTAAAGCATGTGAGGAGTGAATCAATAGAGCAATCAGAGACTGGCTGATACCGACGAGCAGAACGCAACTAAGGGCATTCTTTGGCACTGCTCAGTTTTAGAGAGCCTTTTTACCATATTATTCATCCATTACAGTGCCCTTATTTCTTCTGCTAAGAAAAGATGAGGCATTCATTTGGGGCAGCCAACAGGAGACTGCTTTTCAAAGGCTTAAGGAGGCATTTGTAACGCCACCCAATCTAAAGATTTTTAAACCCAACAAGCCATTATAAGTTACATAAGTTACATAGCTATGTGTGGTGCATCTTCAGTTGCGATAGAAGCCATGGCGACGCAGCAGTATGGGTCAAAATTGTTTCCGTTAGCATATGAATCACGCCGATTTCGGGAACACGAGATGAATATATAGGCATACAACAAAAAACTGTTTGCAGGGGCCCATGCAGCTAGTTTACAGAGACATTATTTGCGCCAAACACTGACAGTCATATGCATTGACAACCAGTCAGTCACCAAGCTCTTGACTCAACATAAGCTTTCACAGCTTCAAGCCATGGAGAGAATGAAATCTCCACAGAGGAAGAATTCAATCCATGTAACGTAGAATTCTGAGGTGGTTGCAAGAGACTTTGGGAATATTCTTACCGACTCAATATTAAGGTAGGAGCACCTGCTGGAATTTACAATCTCGTTAAAGTACTCCAAGGCATCAGATAACTTCAGAGCTGACGCTCTCTCAAGGATGTTACAAAATATTTTAACACCAGTCAACGTGATTATACAGAAACCTCATTTGACTAACGCGGGGGCGAGCATGTCATTTAATGTTTACTGTCCGAGGGTCGTGACGTGTTCCAGCCTCCGTGACAAAACATAACAGCATCAATCCGAGCCAATCACGTGATCGAGAGAGAGTAAAGAAAAAGCACAAAGAAAAGACATAGAGAGGAGGTGATGATATGTGCGGAATAAAAGACAGCACAAGGATAAAAGAGATATGGAATAGAAAGTGTTGGTAAATAATGACGGCTAGTATTGGAACGGTGAAGAACTGGGAACCAGAGGCGGATGCGTGCATTAAGCTGAGGGAGCGTGCCTAATTACCTAAGCTCTGGCATCGAATAAATCTCGAATGACGTGAGCATGAGATTAATGGAGGACATTGATAATTCAGAGAACAAAAATTCTCCTAATAAGGTGGGCAGCTGTAATTCCGAAATAGCAAGAGAAAGCATTACAAGCCTCCACAGTGTCACCCGTTATCCGACCGGAGAGAATGAAATCTCCCCGGAGGAAGAGTTTAATCCACGTAACGTAGAATTCCGAGGTGGTTGCAAGAGACTGTGGGAATATTCTTACCACTCGATATACGCATTCTAGCATTTAACCATCTTAAGTTACACTCGGCAAGGGATAGAGAAACGCTATTGCGCTCTTCCTATCCTGAGCTGAATTTTCTATCTGCCAATAATAATCGACTACTCAGAGTATTCCCATACTCCTTCAGTGCATATATTGATTGAGGAACAGGGGAAATATTTCTGCACCCCTTGGCTTTCTTGGCAGCGCATTGAACTTTTATACAAGGTGTCACAAAGTTTTGCGACATGTTCTGGCTCCGATATTATTAGCAGAGCTGATCAGCTAAATAATAATGTCGGAGTTCGAGTAGCGCCACAAGGTGACGACTCGAAGCGAAACTGCGCGAGTTTCTAAAGTGAGCTCTCTAGGAAAGAGAGTGAGGAATGAAAGTCATGGAAGCGGAGTGGAAGACTGTGCAATGTGAAGAAGGCGAGGCGGGAAACGAAATTTGGGGAGAGTGACCGTGGATTTGAGACAAGAAGGTTGGCTGAGCAAAACTTAGAGTCCGTGTTATGCCAATGCTACTTGGAAAAAGATTTACGGACTTCAAGTACGATTGAGGGACGGCCACGAGGGACAAGCTTGATGGGAGGAGAGAACGGAGTTCTCGCGGCGGGCAAGTGTGCGAGTACGAATGATGGGCGTGGAACTGTTACTAATGAAGGTATGCCTAAAGTTTTTCCATTAGAGAACGACTACACGACTCTTCAACCGAAAATAGCAGCTCGCCAGGAAGTCTGCCCACAGACAGCTCGTCTAGCAACCATGTCAGCGACCATTGCCACGACAGTAACCGAATAGGCCTCGTCTCTGTAGAAGCTCTACAATTCACCGTTTGTCACAGTACGAGTTTGCTTCAATACACGACTAGCTCCTTGGTCGTTGTAGAGCAGGGGTGGGGCAACCTACGGCCCGCGGGCCGCATGCGGCCCGCGAAGGCTTTTTCTGCGGCCCGCCAAGAGTTTATAAGTTTCCAAATTTTTTTTCGTTGTTCAAAATCTTATTCGTTTGACACATTTCTTTTTAGTGTTACAAATTATTGGAAATAACTTGTTCAGTTCAAAGCCTTGTTCAGTTAGAGCAGTGATGACGTCATATCATTGTTTCTGCTCCTATGTTTGTATTGTAACGGATACAGTAGCCAATCTGGTTTCTAGAATTGGCGCTGGCTCCCCATTGGTGCTTTATCTGTATGTCTGGAAACTATATAAACGTGGTGTTCGTAACACTTTCAGTTCACTTCACACTTCGCTGTTCGATTGTCGATCGTCGTAACACTTTCAGTTCGTTGTAGTTCGTTGAAAACTTCTTCGTTGGAAGACTTCATAATTGTAAGTAGACTTCACAGTTTTTAGATAAATATAATATTGTAAATAATAATAGTAATGAATACAGGGTTCGTACGGGTCATGAAAAACCTGGAAAGTCTTGGAAAAATCATAAAAAAAATTCCAGGCCTGGAAAGTTTTGGAAAATCAATGGTTTCTGACTTAAGTTATGGAAAAGTTTTGAAAAAGTGTTTTTTGAACAGATTTAACGTTTTCTTAATAATTATTTATAAATGATATGAATATATTATTCTTATTTGTATTCAGAGTATATTACGCAAAGAAGTTACTTTCAAGTAAGTCCAAAATTTATAAATTAATTTATTAACGAAAAATTACTTAGAAAATAATTTAAATTAGTTAACGAAAAATTTACCACCTAATTTAGATCCTGAAAAAAAGTTCGGTACACAATGAGTAATTCCAAGCACGCAAAGAAAAGGAAAATAGAGAGTGAATGCCGAATCTTTAATCATGAGTGGACTAGAAAATTCTTCTTTAACCAAATAGGAACAAAGGCCGTGTGTCTTATCTGTCGTGAGAGTGTGGCGGTGTTCAAGGAGTACAATTTGAAAAGGCATTTTGAAACAAAGCATCGTAAATATCACGATTTATCGGATTCTGAAATACAGCGCACAGTAAATATGTTGATGAATAACTTAAAGAACGAGCAAACTGTTTTCGTAAAACAAAGTAACTTGAACAAGGATACCACCACAGCTAGTTTTCTACTAGCAAACAAGATAGCAAAACACAACAAGCCATTTTCTGATGCTGAATTTCTAAAAAGCTGTATGGTGGAAGCAATTAATATCGTTTGCCCTGAGGCCATTTCTAAAGTCCAGGCTATCAGCTTGTCACGCAGAACGGTAGTCAGGAGAAATGAAAACTTACAGGCCGTTCTGCGCATTAATAGCAGCCATTTCACACCTGATTACAATAAACTTGTTGCTGACTGTGAATACCTGCAAACTTCACACTAATAAATAGTGACTTATTATATATTTGTTATTGATTGTGATAATACATTGGAATGAAAAAGAATGTAAATTGAACAAGAATTGTTTAAAGTGAATAAAATATGTGTTTTAAAGAGATTACGTTTTACTACATGTGTCGTCATTGGTCATTGATTAGGGTCATTTGCCCCTTATGCGGACATTTGCCCCTTACTATTGGTCATCGCGGACATTTGCCCCTTATGCGGCCCGCGAACATTTTTGAAAACGCTTATATGGCCCTCAAGGAAAAACAGTTGCCCACCCCTGTTGTAGAGGGAGTGCGACAGTGGATTAACGCCGCCGAACTCAACGCAGCTGGAGACAGCAGCCAATCCCAGGAACAATTTTGGACAGGAATATTTCCCTGGATGATTTCCGCCTATATACAGGAGAGTCTCGGCACCTTCTCCCCATACGACAGGTAAGCCATGTTCGGTTCTATAATTAACTGGCTCTGTCGGGTCACGAAAAGTCTCCCATAATTTCCCGCCCGCCATTGAAAAAAAATTCTGACCGCTTCATTTAAAGGCGCGTTTCATGTTTAAGGTGTCTAGTCTAATTAGACTGTTGGAAGTTTCACAAGGGCTTTCTAATTCTATGGCTGTGCATGTTATTATGAGGACTATAATTCTTATGTAATTGCTTTGCTATTAAAGGGGTTTTAGGCTTAGCAGTTAAGAGTGCGTTTGGAGGTGCGTCTTCAACGTTAGTAAAATATGTGTTCTTTACCTTTCAATGCTAGATTCCCTGTGGGATCGTTCCAGGGCCCAAACGCTCAGCGTGAATGCTTTCTTGGAGTCGTGTTCCGTTAAAGCCATGTTAATACTTACTTGGACATTAGCAGAAGCAAGTTCCCATAGACAAGAGTGCATAGATGTATAAGCAGTTGTCCAGTAGACCGCATAGCATGTATTCTTGTTGGGAAGCCAAATTGTAACCGAAATCGTATTTGTAAAATATTTCGCTAGTTTAAGAATCTTAATTGATGTTCGTGAGTTTCTGCACGTATGCAGAGGTCACGGGGAATAGTGTAATTGTTATTAATTTAATTATCTTTAATTAAGGGAGTTGTAGTTTAATTCCCAGCAGCTATTCCCAATTATTTTTATTCGTAATCTAAGAGTTAACGAATAAACTTAATTAATTATCTTTATTTACCTAAGTTATGCTCTGTGTCATTATTTATCATTAAGTATATTATTTTTCCACTGCGCTCATAACTTTTGCGTGACACTGAGCATTTACTTTAGCGAGTGGCATCTTCGCGTGGACGACTTACGGACCAAGGGCTTAGCGTATTTTAGCGAGCAGTACCATCGCGTGGACTTTAGCAAGTGGTACCATCGCGTGGACAATTTACGGACGGGAGGCTTAGCGTGCTTTATCGAGTGGTATCGTCGGTGGACAATTTACGGAC
>JAHWFO010065101.1:0-19602 GCA_023313115.1 Rhysida immarginata
CGGAACATTCTTGCCAGCTCCGAGTTTGGAGACTTATAGCGGATGATAACACTCCCCTTAATCTTTCGATGTATTGCGGCATCATCTTCTTAGATGTTCATAAAGCATTTGATCAGGTCTGGCATGAAAGCCTTATTTATAAAATGATAACTGATGGTTTCCCACATGATTTAATTAGTCTAGTTCACTCGTTTCTATCCAACAGGTCATTTCAGGCTACAGTTGGAGATGAATTATCTGATACCTGTGAGAAAAATGGCGGTGTCCCACAAGGATCAGTGCTGGACAATTACTATATACGGGATTTCCCTGAAATTTCTTACTGCAAGCTATATTTTTATGCAGATGATGCTGCTATACTGACATGGGCACGCCAGCCTAGTGTTGTTGTATCACGTTTACAGAAAGCCCTTAAAGAATGTGAAATCTGGTTTAGCAAATGGCATTTAAAACTGAATGTAGACAAATGCAAAGCAATGTTTATCACTAAGAAGGAAAAGAGAAATCTTGACTCCTTAAAGTTATATGGCAAATAATAGTTGGAATGGGTTGATAATTATAGATACCTTGGCGTTGTTATTCATTCAGAACTATCATGGAATATGCATGTGACTTATGCGATGAACAAGGCCAAAAAAGCAAAGTTTATCTTAATTGCTCTGTTGGGTCGTAACAGTGCCCTCAGTGTTGATAACAAACTACTGTTATACAAAATAATTGTTCGTGTCATCTTGCTATATGGCATGCCCGTCTGGGCTACGATTTGCAAAACAAGATGGAAGGAACTCCAAACTTTCCAGAACGTTACCCTAAGGACTATTGCACAATTAGATAGGAGAATTGCTCGCAATTACTCCATTCATGATGACTTCGATATGACCCATGTCGGGAAATATGTACAAGAGCTCATGAAAACCGTGCTGCCTATTATGGCAAATCATGAGAATGATCTAGTCTCTGGCATTCTAAAACATTCTCTACATAGAAAAAGGCATCGTAATCCAAGACATATCCTTGATGTCAGTTTTGATGACATTGATAATGTCATCCACCCAGATTACTAGGTTTCATAAATTCTTTCGTTTTTTCCTGTGGCTTACTATGTAATATACTCCTAGTTCAGACAATCGTCAATCAAATTTTCCTCCACTAAGAGGAGGCAATATTCTTTCATACTTTGGATGACCTTTGTGGGTACATCAGGCTTCTTTTCTAGTTCAGTGTATTTCCCTTGGAATATGATTATGAAGGGTGAGATTATGGAAGCTATGCTTCAAGTTCCACACGAATATCGATACAATACACTGTTTAATTGTCGATTGTTGAGTGCAACTTTTATAACTTCCGGATAATTCTCTAATATTCTATTTGCCTTTAGAGAATTATCCTTTTTTGCTTTGAAAAAGGATAGGCTCTATCCGAAACGTCAACTCTTTATTTGATTTTTTAGTTTTATTTTGAGTTTACTTTATTTAGATTTGTTATTTGTTAATTATTATTTTATTTTTCCGTTGTATTTATTAACTATTCAATAATAAAGAGCAAATACATGACGATGTAAATTGTGACGCTTGCACTAACATTACTCCCACGCGTTGAAACATTTGGTTCCAATACTGGAATGTCAATATTAGTCCTCGATTGGGAGACGACACAGTTTCACTAAAGGTCGTTTAAGCAGTCCAGCCTCTGTTTTCACAGTTGCCACACGAACCAACCCATCCTTTCCTGGGTGTATATTAGTGATACGTCCCAATGTCCATTGTTGAGGAGGCAAATTTTCTTCACAAATAAGAACAAGTTCGCCTCGTGTGATATCTGGTGCCTTTGTTGTCCACTTGCTACGTTGCAAATGCTGGCCTAAGAACTCTTGGTGCCAACGTTTCCAAACGTGTTGATGGATCTGTCGTAACAACTCCCAGCGGTTTAATCTGTTGACGGGTAGAGTGGTATAGTTGGGTTCTGGTGAAGCCATAAATGGTCTGGTGATTAGAAAATGCCCTGGTGTTAATGCTTTGAAGTTGTCAGGATCACTTCAGATGGTGCAGAGTGGTCTTGAATTCAGACATGCTTCGATTTGAGTGAGAACGGTGCATAATTCCTCAAAAGTGAGAATGACGTTATTCATGACACGATGCAGGTGCTTTTTCATAGATCTTATACCGGCCTCCCATAATCCTCCAAAAGGAGGTGCTCGAGGGGGAATGAAGTGCCAAATTATACCTTCTTTGGTCAGATAGTGAGCCACCAATTTGGTGTGTGTGTCACTATTCATCAAGAGCTGTAATTGTTTCAACTCGCGATCAGCTCCTATGAAATTGGTTGCATTGTCACTGAAAATACTGTTGCAGCGTCCTTGTCGAGAAATGAATCTGGTCAATGCTGCGATGAATGCATTAGTAGAACGATCACTAACTAGCTCTAAATGAATTGCTTTTGTTGTAAAGCACACAAATAAGGCGATGTATGCCTTTGTTGATTTTGCACCTCTACCTTTGTGTGCCTTTATCATGATTGGACTAGTATAATCAACACCAGTGTTTACGAAAGCATTGGCAGGTATCATCCTTGACTTTGGCAAATCGCCCATCTGTTGATGAAAAGGGGATGCTCACTCTCTGGCACAAGTAATACAACGATGGTTATATAGTCTGACTGCGTCTCGTATGCCCATAATCCAATAGTGCTGTTGAATTACTGCTATCATTAATTGATTTCCAGGATGAAGCAGCATCATTTGATAATGTCTGAGAAATAGTGTTGTCAAGTAGTGGCGTTTAGGAAGCAATATTGGGTGTCTTGTATCAAAGGGAATAGTTGCATTCTTCAACCGACCTCCAACTCGAATCACGTCGTTCTCGTCAATAAATGGAGATAATTTTTGAAATTTACGTGAAAATTGTTTGTCCTCTTTGATTGCTCTATGGAGCTCGGACCATTCTTCTTTCTGTGTAGTACGGATCCACAATTGTAACGCGTTTCGTAATTCAGTTGTTGTGAGAAATGTGGTCACACGATTTTGACGATCCTCCTTGAGGTTTGTAATAAACCGGAGACAGTACGCTGTTATTTCTTGTAAATGCCCCAACGAAGAATACCGTTGCAATAGCGATGTATCAGGCTTTTGCATTACTCGTATTTGCACTTACTTCTTTGTTTCTTCTATGGTTATGTCCTTTATGTATGGGTTAACAGGCCATTCTTGCTTCGGTTGTGTCAAGAAAGACGGCCCATTCCACCACATAGCATTCATAGATAACTGTGATGGGAAGATGCCTCGTGACGCGACATCTGCAGGATTCGAACGAGTTGGCACATGTCTCTATAAATGTGGTTCGAATGACTCTTGAATTTCAGAAACACGATTTGCGATGAAAGTTTTCCAATGACTCGGATGACTTCTAAGTCATGCTAAAACGATTGTTGAGTCAGTCCATGCATTGGCAATTGGAATTGCTTCCTTGAATACCTGTCGAATTCTTGAAAGTAGTCATGACAATAACAGAGCGGCACACAATTCGAGCCTGGCAATTGATACTTGTTTGATGGGTGCGAGTCTAGTTTTTGCACAGAGTAAATGCACTTGAGTTGATTCTGATGAGGTGGATCGTACATAAATGACTGCAGTGTACGCTCCCTCAGAGGCATCGCAGAATCCATGCATTTCACTGCAACAATTATTGATGATCACACAACGTGGTATGCGTACCTTTTGTACAAATGGTAGCTGGCTGACGATTGTTTGCCACCCGGTTTTTTGTTCATGTGATAGTGGATCGTTCCAGCCCATGCCAATGAGCCATAATTTCTGTAGTAACATCTTTGCACGAACAACAATTGGCGATAACCTCCGATTGGATCGTACAATTTTGCTACCTCTGACAACGCTGTTCTTTTTGTTGGTGGTTGCGTTGCCAAGCGTGCATTGATGTTGAAGAAGAACTCATCTGTCGTGGTGTCCCATTGAATGCCCAACGTCTTTGTTACTGTGGAGTTAACACTCGCAGTTAATTGTGAAGCTCGCAAATGATTTGGGAGGCTTCAAGGATTTCAAGTTTGTTCGATGACCATTTCCAACGTTCAAAACCTCCACTTTGTAGTAATTGTATCAGTTGCCCTAGCATTTCAATTGTATTGGATATTGCTGTATTTCCAGACATCACGTCGTCAACATAAAAGTCGTTCTTGAGTGCGTTTTTTGATTGTGGAGATAAGTGTCCATCATCTTCTGCTAATTGTTAAAGAGCACGAGTTGCCAAATATGGTGCACATGCCGTACCGTACGTCACTGTATTCAAGTGATATGCCTGTAAAGGTAAATGTGGTTGTTCATGTCACAAAATGCACTGTAATAGACGATCGCTTCGATGCACTGTCACTTGCTGATACATTTTTGCAATATCAGCTGAAAAGGCGACTGCGTGCAAGCGGAATCGAGGAATTACATCAAAGATATCACCTTGGGTTTTTAGGCCAATCATGACTTTATCATTGAGTGAAATGCCAGAGTCTGTTTTCGCTGATGCATCGAAAACATCGCAGTTTAGTTGTCGTGATGTCTTCCTTAAGAACGAAGGGATGTGGCAAATAGTTCAGGCTGGCACTTGGTTTGCCAGGTAATCTCGTCATATGTCCTAGATTTTCATATTCTTGTATGAATTCGCGATACTGTTGGTAACGCTCTAATGACTGTTGTAGTCCTTTCTCGATTGCTAGAAATTGTCTAGTCGCCATCGTTAATGACTGTCCGAGCTGTCCAGCTGCTTTCCTGATGGGCAGGGCCACAGAGTATCATCCTGTGTTATCACGATTATGTGTTGCGATGAAGTGAGCTTCTCACTCTTGTTCTTCAGTGGTGTAAAATGGTTCTCGTGGAATTTCTTCCAATTCCCAAAATTTACACAGATCTGTGTCAAGTGTTGTCAATTGAATTGTGAATGAGTCTTCGTTCAGTCTTGGTACCGTGCTGCAGATAACCCATCCTAAAACGGTCTCTTGGGCATAAACTTTCCTATTGGACGTGTAACGTTTGACATTTCCCAAAATGTCAAAAAAATAATCAGCTCCGATAAGGATGTCAACTGGGCGTGATTTTTGGTATTCCGGGTCAGCTGAGTGTAAAGCTGTTGTGTCCGGACGGTCTGATATATGAACACCATGTTTTGGCATCACTCCAGAGACTTGTGGTAATACCAATGCCGTGAGATTAAGACTGTACATGGGTTGATGCGTTGACTGAATCGTACACTTCACCAGTCCATGAGCTTGTCCACTAGTGATGTTCCCTACACCATTTATAATGGTTGTATTGCGTTGGCGTGGCAGGCCAAGTCGTTTTACACATTAGTCACTGATGAGATTAGCTTCTGCACAGGAATCGAATAGTACACATCACAATTGGGTTTGGCTGTAACAGTCTTGCACATGAACAATTGCTGTTGCAAGTAATGCTCGTTTGTGGTTAGTGCATGTGATGTTCATTACAGCATTACTATCAGCTAAAGCAGCATCACTCGTAGTAGTAATCTCTTCGCCATGACTAGATGTTGCGGATGCAGCACCTACAAAATGCAGCACCTACAAAATGCAGCAGCGTATTGTGTTTTTTTTTGCATGTTTTACAAGTGCCCTTCGATGGGCAAACCTTGCTGTTATGACGAGGATGAAGGCAATTAAAGCACAGTGAATGTTCACGCACTGATTTCGAACGATCACGAGGGTCTAATTTTAGGAACCGAGCAAACTTGAACAGCTGATGATCAGCACCACACTCGCCACACATATTTACAAGACTGTTGTTCAGTTGTGCAGTTCCTTGTGAGCGACTTCCATGCATTGGTCGAAGATTTTTACTTGGTGTAGCTGCTTCGAGGGCATGACAGCCTTGTTCAAGAAAGATTTTTACATCTTCAAATGTAGGATGTTTGTATCCTGAAACGGATAACTCACACTGATGTCGAGATTCCGTATCCATCTGCTCACCTACTATGAAGACTAACAAGTGATCCCACGAACCCACAGGCAGCTTTAATGCTTTTAATGCGCGCACATTCTTGACTGTCATATCTAGCAGTTTGGTAGGTCAATTGTTGACTCCTTATTCATGAATGGCTGTTTGAACAGTTTCCTGATGTGACAGGATATAATTTGTCGTTCGTTGTTGTAACATTCAGTGAGAAGATTCCACGCTTCACCATAGTTTGCATCATTTGTGTCTAGCGACTGAACTAGTAATGCGGCTTCACCTTTAGGAGCATTCTTTAAATAATGCAACTTCTAAGAATTGCTAATGGTTTGATTACCATGTATCATGGAGGAAAATAAATCATGAAAGGTAGTCCATACAAGATAATCTCCTGAAAATGTCGGGAGATCCATGCGTAGCCTAATGTCTGGACGGAATTGTGAAAGATCAACCACGCTTGAAGGAGATGACAGCATAGTCTTTTGTGCTGTTGTAATAGTGAGAGCATCTAGTAAAATTTGTATATCAGCCTTGGTACTGTAACGGGCAAAAATATGTGAGGTTCATTTTCTTGATCGATTGAACACTCCCTCGTATGGAGCTCTTCCTAAAAAGGGAACAAAAACAACAGAATCATTAATAAGAAGTTTTCGAGTTCTTAACTAGAAAGGATTATACTATTCAAAATATCAATAAATCCCAATACTTAACTTCTTCTTAAGCTTTCAAAGGTTGAAACAAAAGGACTAGACTAACATATACGATTTCTGGTCCAGAAATAAGTTAAGATTTGCTTATAGAAAACTATGTCTGAAAAAAAACCGGGGCTTTATTGCAAAAATTTCGACTACTATAGAAGTTTACAAATGGCCAGAGAAATATTCCTTAATATGCCTTAGAAGTAAACTACTAATATTTCAGTGTCTCTACATCGGCGAATCGTTCGTCTTTTGCCTCCGGGCGTTCAGAAAAAAAAATATTTATTAAATTCACTTCTAAACAATTTATTCAATTTAACCAATAGCTGTTCAAGGTTTAACAAATTAGCGAGATCTTCTCAGGTAAATACTAACAAATTAAACACAAAATTCTTCCTTTTAGGTATAAGCATCACTTTCGTCGTTCGCAATACGTTTTAAATCGCGCATCATCATCTTAGAGTCCAACAAGACGTCTACACAAAATCACTGGTAAGTATTTTAGTTCTTTAAATAGAATTATTCCTTTCTATCCATTTCTTTATTATATTTTTCACCTTTTAATCTTCTTATTGTTTTTTCTTTTCAGCAATTGTTATTTTTTACTAGTTATAACGTTAAACAAATCGTGATGAATAATCATAGTTATTTTATTGTTTCATCTTAAACATTCTTGGCAGAAGTAAGCAACAGTAAGGAAAGGAAGGGAAACTAACGCTAGGCTAATAATAACGGGCCAGGGGAAGGGAAAACTCAATCTGCAAAGAACAAATGGGTTTGAGTGTGTTAGTGAGATTTTTACTGCGCTAAAGCCTTAAGGCTAAATCTTACGGAACCAACACATTCTTACTCATCATCACACTCTTCTTGCGATACGTGATTTCTCTGCGGGAATAGCCCATCGTCAGCTTGAAGAAACTATGCGCGGAGAAACTCTCCGTTGTATTCCATGGAAAAGCGATTTGTCCACTGCTACAATTCTTGATCAATAGTTATTTAATCTCTGTGGAAATAGAAATAGCAAAAAAAAAATCAAACAAAAAAAAGATTTTAGACCGTATGGCCCAATTACTATGCATAATACCAGAACGTCTTGTTTTCTATCACGTCTTTGCGGTTCGAAGTTAAGTAAGTCATTCTTATCTTCATAACTTTTTCACTTCTTAAACATCAATACCAACCTCGGATTTTGAAGTACTACGTCAATCGCCGTGTACTAGGAAGGTAAGTTTTCTTTAAAACCTCTGAGTAGAAAAGGATTACCAGGAAGACTGACCCCGGTTTCCGAATCGCTTCCATCGTAGTCGCCTCCAGTTTTTGCCGTTTTGTCTGATGGCGCCCGTTATTCTATCCTTCACTTTTTCTGATAATCTTCATTTCCTTTTTTTATCAACCAGCGCCTCGTACAACAAAACTCATTTGTTTGCAAAACATTGTTGATTTCGACCATTGTTTACACGTCTTCTCAACAGAAGGACCATCTATAAATCAAGTCGACAATCAATTTACACCAACAATTTCGTCATGTCTATCTTAACTCTCGGTCCAGATAATAGCACGAGACCAAAAGGAGGGGAGGGGGTGGAGTGAAAAAGAAAAACAAAATTGTAATGCCAAAACTGGCCGTTACAGTACTCACATACTTATTTTCCATCTCTGCTTATCGGTTTCATGAGATGCGATTTTGTCGCTTGTTGCCAATACAATAATTTTTGCTTGCACGGTGTTGTATTCACTCCAAGCGTCATCTAAAAGCTTTAACCTTAAAAAGAGTTCTTGCACAGTGTTGCTTGTTGATCCTGATGCATGCTGCAAGAAAATTGACACACGAATAATTTTTGATTTAATCACCCCACGTTGTTTCACAAGATCTTCCTTTGCTTGGTTGATAAGAATTGCTGACACAATTAACACTTACAATTGTTGCATGAGTTCGATATTCACCGTCGTTGATGTTAAAGCCGCACACAGAATGGCAGCCAACAAAGCTAGTAATTGTTGGTTTTTCAAAAAAAATCCGGCTCGAAGGTACAATGTTTTGTAATTGAAGATGAACGAGCCAATCTCATTCACCAATAATAGAGTTTGACTCATTAAATTTATTCATGTCCCTTAGCTTGAGTTAAGAAATACATGACGAAATGCAGAAAAGAAAATTCAGAACTAGGAGCATGTGTAGTCTGGATGTTTATTGTTCAAAAACATTGACAGAGAAAAAAAAACATATCAACCATAAAAAACGTGGATAATCATTTTTTAAAACAATTCAACAACAACAAAAAATTGCAATCAACAATAATAAAGAGCAAATACATGATGATGTAAATTGTGACGCTTGCACTAACAATCATATTGTATAGAACATTCTTTTTTACAGAAATTTTGTATTTTATAAATAAATATCGCAATTTTTAAGCAAAAATCAAAGTCTTTAAACCATGTTTACTCTTAAGTTTAGGGTTTGTTATTTTTTTAAATTACCACCCATTGAATTCTAGTTATTTTGCTTCCCCTCTGAACAGAATGAAAAATATTCATGATGGAAGAATTGTGCGTTGTCGACTATAGCAATGGGAGTGTCCACTGTCCTACAGCATCTAATACGTGAAGCAAAGTCAGGAAAAGATGTCTGTGACATATTAAAAGAAACGTTCGAACCTAAGTCACAGATCTGATTTCTTAGCCTGAAACGGGAGTTGATCAATATTAGATTTCATAGTGAAGAGACCATGGCAGCATCCATCGGACAACTTAAGACCTGAGCTTCTCAGCTGAATGAAGCAGCATCGCCCGTGGCATATAGTATGATTGCTGGACTTTCCGAAACTTGTGATATGGTAGTTACTCAGATCTACACTATGGAAGGAAAGCAGTCCAATGCAAAAGCTGTTTGCTCAAGCACTAATGACTGAATATGATAGAAGATCATCGAGACATATTTCAAAAGAATCCCCAACACAGCACTTGCAGTTGGAGTACAAATAGGAGATATAAAACATTATCACAGGAGCAGGCATTCGAACTCAAATTTAAGGGCAAGTGTTATTTTTGCAGAAAATATGGTCATATGAAACAAGATTGTTGGGAAAGAATATATGATAGAGAACAAACTATGTTGGAACCTTAAGTAAGGCAATAAAGGGCACAAAAGATGCTTTCTAGAAGTTGGATTATTGACAGCGGTGCTATGAATCATTTTACCTATTAAAGTGATTGGCTGCACAATTTTGTGCATCTACTTGTGCTACAACCGCCCAAGGTACGATGGCGATAAAAGGTATGGGTGAAGTAACCAATGAAACATACCTAAACAAAGAAAGAGTCCAAATCATACTCAAAAAATCTGTATTACGTACCAGACCTTAGCATAAACCAGATATCGGTGCAAATGATGGTCAGGAAAATGATAAGATTATGGTATACGGCGGAAGGATACAAATCATCAATGCTCAGAAAAACTCGTAGGAGTATGCATTGCGCAAAACGATTTGTATGTACAACAAGCAAGACTTGATTTTCCAAAATCTTCCAAGGAACTTATTGCAAGTCAACAGCCATCACTCGATTAAAGGCATAAGAGGTTTTGCCATATCCATCATAAAAATGTAAAAGCAATGAGCAGCAAAAACTATGTACGAGATCCAGATACTCTTAACTCAAGTCCCAGTTTCTGTGAAGACTGTGTGATAGAAAAATCTACTAGAGAATCATATCGTCCTATTGGGAAAATCAGTACTACGAAGATTCTAGATTTTGTTTTATACAGATATTTGGGGATCAAGTCCCATGAATTCAACTGGTGGAGGAAAGTACTTCCTTTTGTTCATTGATGATATTTCAAGAAGAGCAACAGTTTATATACTGAAGAGTAAGGAAGATTTTTCTCATTACCTAAAGTAGTATATTAGCCTGGTTGATCACCATACCGGAGACCGCCTGAAGAGACTATGGTCTGATAACGGCTTGAAATTTGGTCATCAGACAGTAAATAAGTTATGTGAAGAACTCAGTATAATTCATGAATTGACTAATGTTTACTCTCCTCAAATGAATAGAATAGCCGAAACATTTAAATACACTATTATGCAGTTAGTAAGAACAAAACTTATTGTAGCGGATTTGATAAAGCATCTCGGGGTCGAGACATCATGACCGCTTTTTAAGTTAAGAACAGAACACCACATTATAAGATTCAAGGAATAGTGCCCCAAGAAAAGTAGAGTGGCTTCAAACCGAACGTCGCACAGTTGAAGGTGTTTGGTTACACACCTAAGCAGAAATTATCCAAAAGCTAAACGATGTGTGATGGTCGGATATGCATTCAGCACCTGGATACCTGGAACTGCTCAAGTAATAGAGTCAAAATGTGTACGCTTTAATGAAGTCTTATATTTCCGAAGAATATTACTGAAAAAATGAATTTATCTTTGGGGAAGAGGCAGGAAAACCAAAAAACCAAACGTTAAACCGGAAATTAATCTTACAGAATTTATCATCCATGAAACGATCGAAGAATCAAGTACGCCCAAGCTGAAGAATGGGAAGAGGCCATGGAAAAGGAAATTATGCCAAAAGCTGAGGAAAATACACCAAATGGATATTCACGGTGAAAACGGACCCAGAAGAAAATATTCTTTGTTATAAGGCTCGACTTGTGGCTCGAGGGTGTTCTCAGAAAAAAGGAATGGAATTCGAAGAAACCTATTCACCAGTGGTAGATTTTTTACTTATTAGAACAAATGCTAGCAATTGCTGCAATGTTTCATTGGGAAACCAGTCATTTGGACATTGTAAACGCGTATTTTTATGGGGAACTTAAAGAAACCATTTACATGGCACAACTTCCGGATGGGAAGAAGTCGGAAAAGAAGTTCATATATAACGACTTTGAAAATCACTATATGGTCTCAAACAAGCCAGACTCGAGTGGTATACTGAGCTTGACAAAACAATGAAAGAACTTAATTTTAGAAGTATATTTGGAAGTTATTGTGTTTATCAGTATAAACAATGAATCATCGTACTAATTTATGTGGACGATATAGTCATTTTTGGGAAAGCCAAAGGAGATAGTGAAGAAGGCATTCAGAAAATCTTTTTAAGATATGAAGTAAGAGATTTGGGGGAGATAACGTACATACTGAATATCCAAGTGGTCAAGGATGACAATGGATACATAGGAATTCATCAAAATAATTTCATTAATCAGTTACTAAGCAAATACCACTTTATAGATGCTAGATCCACAAGTGTACCAGTTAATCCAGGGGTGAAGCTGATAAAAGAAGACTCAACAAATGATAGTGGTGGAAAATTTCAACAGCAATATCATGAAATTATCGGAAGTCTGCTGTAACTATGTAGAAGGACAAGACAGGATATATTGGCATCAGTAGTCCAGCTGGCACAATTTGTTGTGAATCCAAGTAAGACACTTAGTCAATGTTCGATGCATATCATGAGATATCTGAATACCACTCAGACTAGAAAACTGTGGTATGAAGCAAAAGAATCGGGACTGATGACTTACAGGGATGCCGATTGGACCAGAAACTTAATTGATCGACATTCCTATAGTAGGACTCATCATTGTAGGAAAACACCTGGTAATGTGGCAAGCTTTCAGGCAAAAATGCAATCCACTCTCTAATATGGAAATTGAGTATTTCGCTCTTTCACAATCTGTGGGAAAGGTAATGTGGATTACGAAAATATTGGTAGGACTGCATCTCCATAGCGTAAGCCGTCGACCGATGATCATCAAATGTGACAACCGTTCAGCAATTGATTTTTGCAAGACTAAGAAAGAAAATACTCGATCAAGGCACATCAAAACTTGTTATCATTTTATGAGAGAGCTGATAGATCAGAAGATAGACAAAAAAGAATTCGTACCCTCCAGCGAGGATAAGGCGGTTATGATGACAAAAAAGTTTAAAGAAAACGAACATGAAAGTCTGATCAAAACTATTAATCTTTATTAACAAATAAGCCTATCAGTAATATGTTGAAATAGTAAATGGGGGAGAATGTTGGAATAACTAAACAATAGCTGTTTTTAAAATTCAAAATCATTTCCACAATAATAGCATTTTTTGTAGTAATAGCATTTCCACATTCATTGTTGTTTTCCACAATAATCATTCTGTTTTTGCTAAGTAATATAATAAATCGCCATTGTATTAGAATACTAATAAGATAAGAATAGAAGGGAAAAAGCTTAATAAATAAGTCTACTCCTTTTCTCTTCTTTTGAACTAAAATAACTGCAACCACGACACACTTATTATATTACGCTTAGGACATGTCCTCTCAATTTGTTTGAAACATTAAACGTCATATCATGGCATTGAAAATTTCGCACTCTATCCTATTGGCATCTTTAGAAGAATTACCACTGAATCAAATTTAACCATCTTTGCACTTATTGATTACTCTTATATATTCGTTCAGGACATGTCTTTTTTAATTGTTTGATATATTACAAGTCATTGCCTGGCATTGAAAATTTTCCATTGTACTATAATTGCATCTTTGGAAGAAGTATCACAGAATCAAATTCTACCATCTTCGCACTTATTGATTACTCTTATATTCTTACATGTTTTTCCAACCTGTTTGATGTATTACAAATCACTTCTTGGCATTGAAAATTTCCAACACTAATATAATTGTACCATTAGAAGATTTAACACTGAATCAATTTCTGCGATCTTTGGATAAATTAAATACTCCTAAATATTCGTAGCACATTGGTTGATATATGACAAACTGTATCAAGGTTTTGAAATTTCCTACTGTACTATCATGGCATCATTAGAAGAAGTAACACTGAACCAAATTTCACAAACTATGCATGTAAGCACAACTCTTATATATTCATTCGATCATGTTTTTACAAATTTTTTGATATATTAGAAACCATACTTGGCAATGTAAATTTCTAACCGTACTGATATATTTGGTAAAAGTAATATTGATTCAAATTCTACAATCTACAGATATATTATATTATTCTTATATATTCTTAGAACACAGAATAAAATTTTCCATCTTCGCATTTAATAACTATTATTATGTCTTCATCCATCATTCATTTGAAGAAGTAAGACGGAATCAAATTCTACAATCTCTGTACTTATTGAATATTTTTATATATATCTTCTGGAAATGTCTTTTCAACTTGTTAAATAGATCATAAGCCTTATCTTGGATTGAAAATTTCCAACCGTACTATAATAGGCATCATTATAAGAAGTAATACTGAATCAAATTCTTTCATCTTCGCACTTACTGGTTACTCTTATATATTCGTTGAAGACATGTTGTTTCAACTTGTTTGGTACATTACAAGCCGGAACTTGGCATTGAAAAATTTTCTACCCTGCCATGATGATATAATTAGAAGAAGTAACACTAAATCAAATTTTACCATGTTCTCGTTTAATATGTTACACTTATATATTCATTCAGGACATTTCTCTTCAACTTGTCTTATATATTACAAGCCATTGCTTGGCATAGACAATTTCCAACAGTACCATAATTACATTATTAGAAGAAGTAACACTGAATCAAATTCTACGTTCATCTCACTTATTGATTACTCTTACATATTAGTTGAACATATGTCATTTCAACTTGTCTGATACATAACTTGGCATTGAAGATTTTCAACCCAACTATAATGATATCATTATAAGAAGAAACTCTGAACCAAATTTTACCATGTTTGAACATATTATAATACGCTTATATATTCGCTCAGACATATCTTTTCAACTTGTTTGATATCTTGGCATTGAAAATTTTCCAAACTACCATAATAGTATCATCAGAAAATTTAACACTGAATCAATTTCTGCGATCTTCGCACTTATTAATTAAACTTATATATTCGTTCAGGACATGTTTTTACAATTGTTTTTTTTTATATTACAAGCTATATCTTGGCATTGAAAATTTCTAATAGTACCATAATTGCATCATTAGAAGAAGTAACACCAATTCCTTTTCAACCATCTTTGCACTTATTAAGCACCATTATATATTCATTTAGTACATGATAATTACTTAGATTTAAGGTATTACAGGCCATATCTTGGCATTGAAATGTTCCAATAGTACCATAATGGTATAATTAGAAGATTAGACACTGAATCAAATTCTGCGATTTTCAAATATCTTGTTGGATATATCACAACCCATATCTTGGGATTAAAAATATTCACTACCATCATAATGATATCATTAGAAGACGTAACACCACATCCTTTTCGACCATCTTCGCACTTATTAAGCACCATTATATATTCGTTTAGTACATGATAATTACTTAGATTTAATGTATTACAAGCCATATCTTAGCATTAAAAATTTCCAACCCCACCATAATGATATCATTCGAAGAAGTAACACTGAATCACTTTCTATCATCTTCACATTTATTAAATTTTTTTTATATTCATCCACCATTTTTTAGAAGAAGTAACACGGAATCAAATGCTACAATCACTGCACTTATTGATTACTCTTATATATTCGTTCACTATATGACATTTTAACATGTTTTATATGGTATAAGCCATCACTAAGCAATGAAAAATTCAAACTCTACAAACAGGGCATCTTTAAAGACATAACACTGAATCAAATTTTACCATACTCGCATTTATCATATTACCCTTATACACGGTGTGCCAAAAGAAGCGGGACGGTCGAGTATTTCGCGAAATTTACATCGATTCGAAAAACTGAAAAAACACGTGTTCAATATTTTTAAAAAAACTATCGAATGACTCGAAACACAACCCTCACCCCCAGGGGTGGAGCCCCCATTTTAGTGAAATCTTAAGGGGAAACCCCCATTTTTAGTGCAGATTCAGATTCTACGTGTAAAACTGGATTCAGTACCATAAAAATTTCCTCCCCTGCTCATTCCAGGGGGTATAAATAACAGGAAATCAATTTTTTTAATGAAAATATTTAAAATAATTAAAATAATTATCATACTCATGCAAAATTAAATGGGAGAAAAATTGTTGGTATTGTGTGGAAAAATGAAAAGTTTGGCTATCTAAGTGAGAGAAAATTGAAATCCTCTCATTTGAGGGTTTTTTGATGAAAAACATGAGAATTTCGCCAAAACAGTGCACAAAACTGAAATTATACATAATTGTTTGGTTTGAAGAAATGAGGAAAGTTCCAAGACGTAAAAAGCACCAGGCAGCTACCACCTTTGTGCACATAGACCCTTGAAACTTTTGAGATGCGCGGTCCAAAATTTCCAAAATGGTCCTGGAAAATCTGATTAATTGATTAATTGAACGCTCTGAACTGATTAATTGATGGGCTCTGGCTGTGGAATATCCAGCTCAGCACACAGCGCATTGAACATCTCGGAATTGAAATTAGCACCCTGGTCGCTGTTGACCTGTTGAGGCACTCTGAAACGGCACACAATATTCTTGGCAAATGAACTAGCCACCGTTTTTGCTATTTGATCTGGTAGTGCCTCAGCTTCGGTAAATCAGGTGAAGATATCTATCATCACAAAAATATACAGATATCTTCTGCACGATTTCTCTATCGGCCCCACCACGTCTATTACGACCTATTGAAATTGGAAGTCAGCTATGATTATCTCCTGGCAAGGTGCATTTTGCAGCCCCTGTTTTGAGCGTTGGCAGGTCTCACACCTGCGCACCTTTTGGTTTATATCTGCTTTAATGCCCGACCAATAAAAACATTTTTTAATCCGATTAATTGTTGAGCTCACACCACGATGGCTTTCGAGTACGCCTTCATGTGCTTGAGCCAACTATTCCCCCCAAAGGGTAGCTGGGACCCATACTCTCCTCTCGGTCTTAGGATACCTGGCATTCTGCCACACCCCCAACCCATCATCCAGTGAGCATGTTCCGCGTGCCACAGTTACCTCTGTATTCCTCTCAAGCTGAACTAAGACTGGTTGGAGCCAACTGTCGACTTTTTGTGCTTCCCCTAATCGATGCTTCAGATCCGAGGACCCAGCTCTACCCAAAAGATGTTACATTGTCAAGATAACACGTCCGGCACAGCATTCTCTGCCCCAGGGACATGCTCGTAGGTTAACGAAATGTCCTCGAGTGCGAGGGCTCACCATAAGATCAGTTGGTTAATGTCTCTCATCTGCTGGAGAAACGTTAATGGTTTGTGGTCAGTGACCACAGTTGTTGGATATCCTAGGAAGATGAGCCTAAGGAATTCTAATGATTTAACAATAGCCAGGGCCTATTTTGAAATATGTAGTAACCTGTCTGTGCCCCCTGGAGCTTTTTACTAAAAAAAAAGCAATGGGCCAAACCGTACCATCCACCAAAAGAAATGGCTTAGCATAGCAGGGGCTACTAACAAGGGGTCTCCACTAAGGATTTCTTTCACCTGTGCAAGGGCACACCTACATTCCGGCCCCCAGACGTACGGTACCCCCTTCTCTGTTAGATTGGTCAGTGGCACCAACAACTCCGAGAGATTTGGTATGAACGGACGGTAGAAGTTAACAGTGCCCCCCCCCCCTGACCTCCCAGACATTACGTGATTCTTCTAGCCTCACAAAAGCTGCGACATTCTCTCGGTCAGGCTCAGATCCATCAGGCGATATAACATGTCCAAGGTACCGCACACGGAGGGTACAGAACTGGCACTTAGCTGGTTTAATGATGAGCTCTTTGCTTCGGAACCTCACCACCACCCATTGCATTACATTCACATGTTCTGATAAGTTTCCATCGATACAAGAATACCGTCTAGAAACGTGTGGATTTTGCTACTGATCTTCTCCTGAAAAACCGACAACACATACTGAAGAATTCTTCCCAACAAGGGGCAAACAATTCACATGGTAGTTGCCTTATAGTGTCTGGAATGCATAGCATTCCCTCAGTGATTCAAGTAGTAGTATTTAAAAATACCCATTTTTAAGGTCGATCACCGAAAAGAACTGATGCCCCTATAGCTCTTCAAGGATATCTTTGATGATCGGTGTAGGAAAGTCCACTGGATTAGTCTGCAGATTCACAGCATGCAAATCTAATGTAATTTGGACTTCCCTATTCTTTTTCAGCACATTGTGCACTGGAGAGTTCCAGGGGCTGACTCTTAGCTCAATGAGGCCAGCCCGCTCTAGCTCGCTCAGCTTCTCCTTGCAGGCATCCTTATACATGTGAGGAATTCTATACTGCCGGATGGATATAGAGTGTGACTTATAAATTTCCTATGAGTCTTCGAATTCAGCCACACCCTGCAGCCCGACCACTTCATTACTAAAGAGATCAGCATATTCGTAGATTAAGTTCCGTATAGCATACCCGCGTCTGGCATCCTCTTTCCGAATTTGTAACCCCTCTTTAAGTTCACACAGTTCTACCACACCTGAAATGGTGCACACACAGCTTTCGCTCCCAAGCCTAAACATAGGTGTCCTTGCCCACACCCAACTTCCCTAAGTCTGCGGACAACTGACAACCATCCCACACTCACCATGCATGCCATTAGCTTGTACATCCAACCACATATAACCACGTCATCCATGGGCCTTACCTACTAAAAATCAGCAGTTCCCTCAGTTTACCAGCCAATGCCCACCTGGGGACACCAAATGTGACAAACCCCTCTTGGGTACTACCTAACACTACTACAATTAATAGGTTACTTGGGTTCTACTGGAGCAGGGTCCATCTGTGGGTCGAAAATCGCTAAAAGCATGAATGCTGTTTACTGAAAATACCCAATCTTCTAGCAAATGAATCAATTCCAGACCAACATAAAAGGCAAAAACGTTTTAATATTCTCCACGTAACACACTACCTAAATACGCATTACTTCAGTGCAGTGGCAGCAAAATGTTAAAATTCACAAATATGACCCTAGACCAATAATCAGGTTAGCATCAATGATCAGCTGTCAAGTGTAAGAGGGGCCCCTCAGACCGCTATCCAAGACGCATGAAGCACCAGGCAGCTACCATCGGAGTGCACCTTAGAACTTTTGAGATGTGCGGTCCAAATATTCCAAAATGGGGCCAGGAAACCTCTTGCTCTGAACTCATTAATTGATGGGCTACAGCCTATACATGTGCTCAAATGTCCCTGAGGGACATATACAGCGACCAGTGACTCAGACGCCCTCATAATTACCGGGGTTGTTAATTATTCCCTCTGTCACGTGATCCTTATCAACTCGCCAGAGGAGGATCACAAAAACCCCTGTGGACCCAGTTCCAGGTTAGGAGCGCCCAGCCTTAGGCCCTGCAACTGCCTGCAGCATGTACGTCTCTCAGGACATACAATGCAACAATGTTGCAACCACTACATCCCTAGGTGCACAGCTCATCTACTTACGTTATCAATAGCAAACTTCCTATCCAATTTATTCACCGCACACCTCAACAAATTGTACCCAAACCTTACCCATTAATCAAGAAACTTACACTCTAACATGCATGCTATTTTGACTACTGAGATAAAATTGCAGTTAATAAAATCTATACAGTGAAAAAGACAGATCATCAGAATACAGAATTCAGTATAACTGTACAACTCTGTCCAAGGTGGCCCATGACAATTTTCATCTAGGTCAAAAGACCAGGTTATTGCTCCCCGCTCTACAGCAGATAACAATAAAAGAAAGGTTATACCAATGTTCCACGGAGAAGAAAGGCATCAAAACCTATGGCTCAGGTTCTTTGTGCCTTCTTTTCCGAAGACTGCTAAATTTTCTCCAGTTAGGACCTCGATCACAAGAAACGATAAATAAAAAAAAACTCAGATACATTTACGCAACTAGAGAGACATGCCAATATGCAATAGGAATACACAGATACCAATTCCCGTTCGATTTTAACACAATACGCAATACAGTTCCTTTTCATAATATCATACATCACCCAGTCCTGTGTAT
>JAHWFO010065109.1:0-10296 GCA_023313115.1 Rhysida immarginata
ATGAGATATATATTGTTGGTCCGTGCAGAGTGTTTGTGAATTGCGTGCTGATACCATTGTTGCAAAAACTTTGTCTTGCATTGTTGGTCATGCGATATTTCTCATTAATATGCCTTGCTATAACCATGAATATCGATGTTTTATCGATAATTATTATTTTTTCGAAATCTGAGGTAGACAGTGACCTTCCTCATGCTTTGAAGGTCATGTATGCGAAATTTTATCAAGATCGGAATAAAACTGTAAATTTGTATAAAAAACATACAAACAAACAAACAAACAGACCCACAAACATCCTTCTTTATATATATAGATAGACAATAAAGAGTCAATAGTAAAGATAAAAAATAAAATTATAGTAATAAATGTGATATTTCAGCAATTCTCTTTGGACGAAAGTATAAGGTCGCTTCCTATTTCCCCTAAATTTAATGAGACATGCCGACCATATGACTCATAATTATACAAATACATGCTCTTGAGTTAGATAAAGTAAAATTATTGACACATTTTCCTTGTATCTTGTGACTTTCATAATGCCGAAAGGAAAGCATCTTTCTGACTTTGAAAAAGGTCAAATTGTGGCATTCAAGCAGTCTGGCCTAACTGGATCCAAAATAGCTGCAAAAATTGGAAGATCAAAATCTGTTGTAAATAATTTCTTAAAAGATCAAGACAATTATGGCGTCAAGACAAGATAAGGGGGAACACCAGCAATGACTCGCCGAGAGAAACTGCGGGCTTTGCGATTAGCCCGCATCAAACATCATTCCTCGGCTGTTATTAAAGAACAGTTGAACTTAAAATGCACAAGTAGAACTGTTAGACGTGTACTTTCGTCTGATCCTCATCCGTCTTTCTCCAAGAAGATGGCAAGACCACCACTGACACAAGCTCACAAAGATGCAAGACTTGCCTTTGCCAAGAAGTGTGTAGCCTTTGCGGGAAAATGGGAAAATGTCGTCTTCTCTGACGAGAAAAAATTTAACCTCGATATTGGCATGATATCCGTGGGAATCAAGAATATTTTTCCAAGAGGCAAGCTGGTGGGGGTTCGGTGACGGTATGGAGTCAATTTGCGCGGGGTGGGATAACTCCTATTGTGTTCATAAACACAAGCATGAATTCCTTAAAGTACCGGGACATGCTGGCAGACAATTTACTACCGCATGCCCCTCTCATCACTTCAGGCGACTGGATTTTTCAGCAGGATAACGCACTGATCCACAGCTCAGCATCTACAAAAGAATGGTTTTCAGCCAACCAAGTAACTGTATTAGACTAGCCAAGCCGTAGCCCTGATTTGAACCCAGTTGAGAACTTATGGGGGATCTTGGTGCGTACCGTGTACCAGAATCGTCGCCAATACAATACCAAGGAAGCACTTGTTGCAGAAGTGAAAAAGGCATGGGGAGAAATGCTTCCTGAAGTATTAAAACAACTCACAGACTTCATGACTAACCGATTGATTAAGGTTATTGAAAAAAGGGCGATTTCATTGGCTAATAAAACAAAATACATCCTGACCTTAAACTTATTTCCTGGCAAAATACCTGAAATAAGACGTTTTCTGTTATAATTTTATTATTTTTGTTTAGAATGGATTCATTTTACACATACTTGTTTATTTTGTGTTATTGAAAAATATTATGAAACAACAGATCTTACAAATATACGTTTCAGACACAGCATTATTTTTTCAAGCGACCATTACTTTCTTCCAGGACTTTATGTTGCAGGTACCAAGGTGATAAAATTTTGACGGCTTGTAAAAACTTCTACACCAAACCAATTGGTGCTTAAAGCAAATCAAATATGATGCATCTACTTGAACTTTAATCCAAAGAAGTGGTGGGTGGTGTTATTCTTTGTTTATGGGCCAAACCATGCACAGGCAGAAAGCAGCCATAGGCTAGAAACAAAGAGATCCACTACGAGAGGGCGTGTTGTTACTGCACGATAGGCATAATCACATTCAACCCAATGGACCCATAAACACATGCAAGATATCAAGTGGGATTTTCTTAACCATCCTCTATACAGCCGTGATTTAGCCCCATCAAATTACCATTTGTTTGGCTCATAGTAGAAACACAAACGTGATCAGCGTTTCCATACACTGGAAAAGGCAAAACTGGTTGGGAACCTGGAGCAGGATTTTTTTTCATGATTTAATGCCACATTGGAATGAATGTTTAGACCATTATATTTCCTTTATTGAATGATAGTGCAATACCAGTCGTCAAACATAAGAAAGAAATAATAATTATATACTGGAGATGACCCTCCAAACATCAGGTAATGATTTTCCAATGAAGAATGAAAGGAAAAATTATGTGACCTGGAATCAAACCAGGAACCTCGGCTATCATATTCCCGACGCCTCTATCAACTGGACAATCGCAGACACCCGGACAGCCATGGTGTCACAAGGTGTGTTAAAGACAAGTTGTCGAGGATAAAAGCCCAATGGGAGGCAGGCACGCGGCAGTAGTAGACTACCGGCATTGTCGTCTGGAGGGGTGGCACGTGCAACCCTTTTTTCATCTCCAAACGGTTATTTTAGTATCCAGGGGATTAAAGTTTAAAGTTCAAAGTTTTTATGGTGCAAACTTCAAAGGTCAATGGTGTTCAAAGGGTTATTTTCGTCTCAAAAGGAGTTTGGGTTTTTTCGTTTCCAAACGGTTTTTTGTGTCCAAACAGTTATCTTATGTCTAATGGTTTACACTTCGGGTGTGTTTTCCTTCTTGTTTGTGTATTCATGGGGTTTTCCAAAAGGGTTTTGATATTACAACATATTACAACACATTTATTAAGATTAACTGTTTAAGTCATCAATTTCCCAACAATGTTGAACAATTTCTAACTCATAGATATTGTCTTAATTCTCATTACTCCTTTATTCGTATATTCTTTCTAAATTGGTAAATATCAAATGACCTGGTCCATCAAAATTTGTTTTCCTAATTAAATTTCTATTGTCTTTAAAGTCAGCTGACTTTTTTTCTTTTCAATTCGTCCTAATCAGCATTATTGTTTCAAGGTACTCGGTTTTTCTTGCCTGTTTTGAACACCATAAGGGTTCTCGTTTTTTGGTTATCCGAAGATAAATTATTAATTATTATTGTTGTTCTACTCCTTTAAACCCGCCCTCATTTAACTCTTTAACTCATCCCTAACCCTTTTTATTAATTAATTTTTCCATTTAATTCAAAATAAAATTCAGTGATTTAACTTCCACAGTACGGTACTCTCCTCAGTGATTTAATTACTCAAATGACTTCCTATAAAGTTTTACTTCATTATCCTTTTATTCAGTAATGTGAATTATGATTACGGACACCATCTTCTAGGGTTATCACACAAAAAAGATGTATGCTTCTCCATTTCTTTCATCATTCAGGAGCCATTTTTCTTAAAAAATAAACAATAAATTGTTTAAATTTGTCATTACAGTCATTTAACTACTCAAATGACTTCCTTTACATTTTGAATATCTTGTTCTTTCATTATAGGTCTTTGTGGCTATTATTTTTATAAATTATTAACAAAACCCAAATATACATTCAGTTTACGTTATAAATTAATTGTTATGGTAATTGAATTTCTCAAATGACTTAAATTCTATATTTACTGACTAATTCTCACATCTTGATATTTAGTGATTAATACTCTTTCTAAATTATTAACATTTCCGAAATAAACAGAGTTTTACAACTTTATGTGCAACTGCTAACACTTTAACTCTATTTCAGTGTTTAGCTTTGTCGGACTATACTATTTCCATCTGATCATTCCATCTTTTTCTCTTATTATTAAATTTACATTCAAAATGCATTTCAGATTTTGGACTTTCCTGCCTTTTTTGGCAGCTCAGTATCAAGACTGTTCTTCAGATTCCTTTAGAGTTTAAATGTTCTCATTACTCTTGTATAGTTCACTGCATTCTTTGTTTATATTTAACTACTAAAATAAAATGATTTATTCATTACAGTGTTTCACTAATTGAAATGGCTACCGATCCATTTTAAATGTTTTATTTTTTAATACTCATTCTCATTAATTTTCAATGCATTCTCATTGACCTCATTTTATCTTCATACAAAGTCATTATTAAAAATTTACTTTTTTCTTCCTTTCCTTGAGTCTAGGTTTGTTGTTTACTTTTTATGTCAGCTTGAGTCAGCTTACTCAGAGCTCTTCAAGATTATCTTACCAGTCCATTATATATTATAACCAATTTAGTTAATTATGATTATGGACAGCGTCTGGCAAGGTGTTTCACACCCAATACTTGTGTGCTAACTATTTCTTTTATCTGTCAGGAGCCATTCTTCTTAAAAATCTACAATAAATAGTATAAATTATATATTATAATTACACTAGTCAACACATTTTCTGACTAAGACAACACATAGTGTTCTTAGTAGTAATTGGTATGTGTAATCCAAACCTGCTTTTAGATTTTTTCTATCACGTCAAGTTTCAAAGTTATGCACATCGACATTTCTATGTTAAGGTAATGGGTGTGAAGAGAAGCGGCTACAATGTTAAAGTGTCCATATTTTGGGGCCGCAAGGAAATTTACCAAGCCCCAAACACTGAATGATTTAAAAATGTTTCATTGTAAAACAAGAAAGCTATGCGTGCTAGAGAAGTTTAAAAAATATATTCGTAATAAGCAAAAAAAATACTATCAAAAATCACCCATTTTCATTTTGTCACAGGAAAAAACTTAAATTTTGTTGGCCATTGTTATTTATGGCTATAATTATTTACTTCTCAATTGATTTCCATTCCTAATTTAATAGTTATTACTACCTTCTAAATTTTTGAGAAATACTCAGAGCTCTTTAAGACTCTCCTACCAGTCCACTTTACATGTTAACCAATACGATTAATTGCGAATATGGACAAATGCTTCCAAGTGAATTCACACAAAACTTGTGTGCTTAGCCAATTCTTTCATACGACAGGAGCAATTTTTCTTAATAAATACACAATAAATAGTATAAATTATTCGTTCAAATTATTTAAGATTCTAATTATTTACTGTCTAGTTCTGTCATTATAAGTTTATATGGCTAATATTTTTTAAAAGTAATACCAAATCCGAAATAAACATTAAGTTTTACTATTTCCATCTTATTTTTAAATTTACATTGAAACTGTATTTATATTTCAGCCTACGGTTTTTCGTAACTTTTTTTTTTGATCGCTCATTTTCAAGACTCTTCTGACTTCTTTCCGTATTAAATGAACTCATTTTTCCGGTCATAGATTGTTATTTCTAAGTCGTTTTCCAAAATGCCACTCTCTTTTAGGCTTCATTAGACCTCATTTATACCCAGAGGTCTTTTATGCAATCACTCACTAATACAATTCAGCAAATACCAAACTCGTTTTATAACCGCAATCTCATACTGCAAATACGCATTCCTCATTTGACACCATTTCTACCCATAACTTCTTTTGGGGAAGGAAGTCTTGTCTGTGTATTTATTTTATTTTCTTTTGGGTTGAAATTGCACGATTAACATTTGCTAAATGAGATTTTAAAAATTCTCCACGATATTACTTTGAACACAACATAAGAACATTTACAAAAGTATTTTTCATCATTTACTATTGATGATACTTTGGTTTCATTGCTCATTTTACTATATAAAGAAATAATAGATCTTTGAATTAAAATAAATATTACAATTCATTCTCCCTTGATGTTAATATTAAATGTTGGACTAGAAATTCGGTCATCTTTATTAATACTACTTTAGATGCTTATTTTTTTTGCGTAATAAAATTGGGGTTTGTTTTTCAAATTTACGTAATGGAAAATTGGTTTTTGAGCTTTTTTGGACTGGTACATCATTATGGCTACATTCTATTTATTATTTCTGAAAAGGACGCCGAAAAACATTTTTTGTTCTGAATTTCATGAAACTTTAAATTAATTTTATGTGTCCACAACTTCAGCACTCGAGCTATACAATTGTGTTCACATAACTTTTTACTTAACTGTATTCAAAAAATTTAATTCAGAAAATGAAATATAATTACCTAACACAAAATATAATTAATCAAATTTAAAATTTGCAGTTTTCAAAATAAAAATATAAAATTATTATCAACAATTTATCTCATCTAAACTTGTGGAGTATGTTTCTCTGGCTTTAAATCCGTTACTGCACAAAATATATATTATTTAAAAGAGGGTAAAATACAAATTATTCCTATAATTATTTACACAATAAAATTTGAATATATAATATACAGGTTATTTTATAGGGTTATTATTTAACCAATTTGGAGTTATAATTTAACTTCTTCAGATTGTTCTGCTTTCCTACAAATATTATCATCTTGGACAACGCCGGGTCCTCTGCTAGTAATAATATTTATGAAAGTCCTGTGAAAGTGTGAGAGTATTGAGAGTTATAATTTTCGGAATTCTGTTGAATATTGAAAATATGCTTTAAGAGAGGTCATATATTTTTTGCTCCTCTATATCACTATCCAAAGCTCATTCGTCTTCATCCTTCCAAATTTCGCAACTCTAAATACTCTTGGCCTCATTTTCATTACCCCCATTCCCCTTTTGTGTGTAGTTTTCTAATTTTAAATTTTACCAAGTTGTATGTTTTAAGTAAAGTTGACCCTCGATTTCACGGACTAATTGGGGGAGAGGGTTGTCCGGAAAATCTCAAAGTACTGATTTTCCGAGGTAATACAAATAATGCTGACATATTTTTGCTGAACTTTTTGAACAATCTGGAAAGCAACCAATACCTTTTAATGGTTATAAACATGTATATATAATATTGTTGCTTTCCAGATTGTGTAATAAAAAATTACACGTCTTCAGCATTACAATGTGAAATGCAAAAAAAATTTAAATGTAATTATAATACACCCATACCTCGTTATACGTACGCTTGTTATACGTACTTTTCGATTTACTTTTCAAATTATGGCACTAATTCGTTTTACGTATCCAATATTTCGTCATACGACCAATGATAAATAGAATAAAGAGTAGAATGGAAATACACTGATCATCAGCGCCACCACTATGAAGTCAACTATCAATTAGTTTCAAACATGGCGTCGTTATTTCCACTCTAATAACTTAATCTCGTTGCACACGACGCATGCGTCGCACGCGATACTCTGTTTGAAGTGAGTCAATGTAAGTTCTTGTTGTGTTTGTTGACATTAATTGCTGAATTATAAGCATAGTTAGCGCCTATGAATTAGACTATTTTCGTTTTATATTATTATGTTTATGAAGAAAAAAAATAATAAACTAAAGACTATAAAAAATATATACTACACTGCTGTATTATTTCTTAAAAAATAGATACAGATTCAATTTAATTTGTATATGTTTGTATCAAAATTATTGCTGGGTATTGTCAAAGCATCATCAAGGAAATTTATTTTTAAAAAAGTACAGTAGTGACCTCTGATGAGAGCTACATAATAAAACGTCTGACATTTTTTCATTGCCTCAATTCTACTGACCCTGTAAAGTATGTATTCGTTATACGGATATTCGAGTTACGTACCAAGTTTTTGGAACCAATCAGTACGTATAACGAGGTATAGATGTACACTGTATACATTATTATTATTGTTACATCATTATTGATAATTACGAGGCCAATGAGAGACAGGCCAGGACACTCAAAAGTCATATGATCATGGGGGTCCGGCCAACACCACCTAGACAGAAGGCCTGCGCACAGAAATGTCATACATTGTTACATCATCATCAAACGGCCAAATTTAAGGCTTATTATTGGTAGAAATACGATTAACAATAGCCGCTTTAGTGTGATGTAACAATGTATGACGTTTCTGTGCGCAGGCCTTCTGTCTAGGTGGTCTTGGTCCGGCCAACAATCCATCCTTCATTGTTTCCAACAAACGAAAAAATACTGATTCTTAAAATCCAAGATGGAGACAATGAAAGATGAATTGTTGGCCGGACCCCGATGATCATGTGGCTTTTGAGTGCCCTGGCCTGTTTCTCGTTGGCCTCGTGTTAATTAGTATTAAATCAATACAAGGAAGGGAACAAATAACTAGCATAAAACTTTTTATCTTCAAGAGCGGAGGTTCCTTTCATTGCAGCACTGGTCGTTGGAGAGCAGTGGCGCTGTTTTAATTTCACTTGAATAGCATTGGAACTGTTATGACCTGTGCCTCCTGTTCCTCCTTTTCCCTGGTACTACTCTGTGAGCGCCAACTGGTGGACGTATCATAAACTTACCACCAGTCAGCGCACATAACACAAAAGTACAAAAAAATTTCAGTAGAAAATATGTCCGGAATACAAGAAATCCGTAAAATTGAGGTTCGTAAAGTCGAGGGTCAAATGTATTTTACTGTTTAATTTTTCATCATTGTTTTTTTCTCAAGTTTTTCATTAAAGTTAACATTTTATCATTAAGTATAATGTTATTTTAAAAATTTCTTTGCCGGTTTCAATTACTTACATGTAATTATATGACCAATTGAATTTGTTTAAGCTTTTATCATTACCATCCAACTTCTTTTCAATTCTGATTACAAATAATTTCTAAATTATTTAAGGATTTATTTTAGTCTACAGAAATACCTATGTAAATGAGATACAAGTGGTTTAAAATTTGTCGGGTAAATGTCGATTGTTTTCTATAATATAGTCGACTGATAGACATTGAACCTCAATATTACTGGAATAATTCATGCGCTAATTAACTCTTCTGATTTCTAACTTTCAACAACGGGTTTTGTTGTGTTTCCATTGTAGCCTTTCATTCTCCAGGTATAGGTTTTTTGTCTCAAGAGTAATTTGAAAATTACAAAATTAAATTGATATCATATTTCAAATGTCGCAATTTTATAATCTCCCTCAAGGATAGTATTTGAAATTTAATTACAATTTACAGTAATTGATTCCATTTTAACACAACAAAATGTTACTATGGTTCTAGGTGTCGCAGATTTTAAGAAATGTAACTTATGTCTGTCGGCCAAATGACCGGGTACCGACATATATTGAACATTGAACGAGAAATGAAAAAGGTACCTTCGAGAAACCCTGTGATGGATTATTCAATATAGCAATTATTAAATTATACAGGGTGAATACAAAAGTCTGAACCCCCCTTTTATTTTTTGAACTGAAGCAGAAATGTCAATTTTGATGACTCCAATGAATAGGAAGTTGTGGGTGGCCTATCCCATGGTGCACTTTTCATCATTCCAAATATGCAAATTAGGACACATTCAAAATTTATCTCAAAAACCGTAAGCGATAGAGGAAAAAACTCACTTGCAAACTTGTTCAGCATAAAAAAACAAACAATAAAAAATCATCCAAATCGGACCAACCAATCACCCACAATCACTTGGTGAACTGTTTACAAACAGTCACACTGCACAAGGAAAACTAATGTTGATATTTCACCATGTAAAGCATGCAAATCAAAAAATTAACATAAATTACCATACTCACATTCACTTTCATGCGGAAAAGCAAATAAAAGCCATGTTTCAGCACACAGAAGACAGAAACAATTCCTGGATGGCAAGCTATACTGTTCCGGAAATGGTCAACATGATTGGGAGTAACTAAGTATTCGATCGGGGTGAATATATAATGAGCTAAGCACCCCGATTTCAACCAATCAGCGTGCAGTATTTGCATCACATGACCACCCACCCCTCAACTTTGCAGAATGCGACTCACGTGACCAAACACCACCTCCACCCCTCGACTTTGTGTCACGTGACCCCTGAACCCCCTTTCTGACGTCACGGGCGTTCAACCAATCCGCATGCAGAATGCGACTCACGTGACCAACCACCCCCCTCCCCTGTTTTGGGCGTTGGTCTTTATTTGGGCGTTGGTCTTTATTTGGACGTTGGTCATTTTTGGGCCTTGGCCTTTATTTGGGCGTTGGTCCTTTTTGGTTGTAGTCTTTTTTTGGCCGTTGGTCTTTTTTGGGTGTGGTATATTTTTGGTGGTTTTGACACCAGAGGGCGACACAGCTTGTTGTGCACGCCCTTCTCTGATGGTAAGGTAATCACGTGATGGCTGCCATGTTCAGGTGGCCTAAGCCTGAAATAAAATTAATTTTATAATCCTCTGATGTAGCCCTGGTGCTGGTGCTGGTGCTGGTGAGCACCAGCACCAGCGTGGCCGATAAGAGGGGTCCTGAGGCTCTCAGCAAAATCCACTTAGGTGATTCTGTCTTACATACCCACCAAAACGGGTAAAGGGTTTGTATACTGGCACACCTCGAT
>JAHWFO010065133.1:0-11303 GCA_023313115.1 Rhysida immarginata
AGAAAGTTAGCGTGGAATTTATCTTAGTTTCCCAAATTAATTATTTTTTAATAATCTTTTAATAATTTTTTTAATAAATAAAAATGAATAAATTTTATTTGCATTTAAAAAATTACTTTTTGTTAATTTTTATTGCAGTTATTACTATTTTTATGCTTTTTTTAAAGTTAGATGCAATGCATTTCCATGCATTTAGCTGATCTGTGTCCTTCCTTTCGCTAGGATCGCCACCGTCGCCTCGTTTCCATAGGCTTGATATAAAGTGAAATATCTGTGTATTTCTTAATAGTGAGAATACGTGGCTTGCGAATAAGCTTCTACTTTTTTTAAATCTTCATAACACTGAAATTTATCCCCTGTCCGAATGATGTTGCAGCACAGTCAAGGGAAGGGAAAATGACTATTTCCCTTTCCTTGACTGTGGTTGCATGTGAATCGTGCAGCGAATCGTGCTGGGGATCGGTCTAAGTCAACACCCTCTAAATATCAATATTTATTTTTCGTCTGACAAGTTTGTTTTCTTAAGAAAATCATTTATACATGTACATTACAGTATTACATATCTTATATCATTAATATCACTTTGAATTTTTAAAGATCATCCATTTTATCATAGTCACTGATTTGAAGAGCTGTTTGCGTGGTGCAAAGGCTTGCTTGAACTTCTGCATTTGAGGGTTTAATTAATTCCTTGTTATCATCATCATCATCATCGCTGGAAGTGATTTCAACTTTTTGGATCTCAGTGTCTTTTTAAATGTTAGAGACGATTTCGGCCAGAACATCCTCATCTGCTTCCGCATTGGTTAGTTCTTTCGTAATTGGAGCATCTTGATCAATCGAAGCCCACGTGATAAGGAAGAGCCAATCAGGAGGATTGGACATAGGAATTCATGATCGGAAACGGAGTAAGTCGGACATACGATTAGACACCATAAATAAAAATGTTTATAGAAATGTTAATTTCTATTTGTATTATCATTGTTTGATTCCTAATAATATAAAAATTATTTCAAAATATTTTTTGATTTTACTCTGCATTTTGCATTCGTATACTAATTTAACAATTAATTGCTATTTGCATAGCTCAAACAATAAAATTATTATATTATAAAATTAATAATTATTAATGAAATAAAAAAAAATAATATAAAAAATAATACAAGTAAAATGCATCATCAAAAAGTATTTTCCCCCTGATTACACCCTAATTAATATATTTGAAGGGTTCGAAAAAAGTTTCATTGTTACAAACCTTCGTGGATTCGACGAGTCATGGCATAGCCCCCTAGATAGTAAAAAATATGGATTATCTAGGGGGCTATGGTCATGGTCGCTAAAAATTGGAATTATTAGGAAAAATATTAGCCTTATGGAAAAAATACCTGCATCCCTTATTAGAATAGAAGACCGTGTGAGATTAGATATTCGCATGCGCGCAAGTTGGGACAAAATTTAGAAAACAGCGTAGTCGATCAACGCTACCTAGAAACAAGGCCTGTTCACGGAAATGTCGTACATTGTTACATCATCATCAAGCGGCTATTGTTAATCGTATTTCTACCAATAATAAGCCCTAAATTCGGCCGCTTGATGATGATGTAACAATGTACGACATTTCCGTGAACAGGCCTTGTTTCTAGGTGGCGTTGAGTCGATGCGATGAGGGTTAATAATCCAGGATTAATCAACATTATGTGTTAATTAAAACTTTACGACTAACGCAAACATGACTTAAGTGTTCTAAGAAAACAAAATTTCAAACGTACCTTTCTTTATCTTTTGGAAATCCGTACATTCTTTTGTTGGATGAATTATCTTCACACTTTTTTTTATGAATTATCTTAAAATTTGATTTTTTTTTTCCATTCCATGAAAAGAACGATTGTTACTTCTCTCGATATGAGTTAACGCTTGATTGAACCAGGGTGACCAGATACCTCTTGTTAAAAAGCGCCCTCGTTTGACAAAAATTACGCCCAAAAGCGCCCAAAATATTTGTAAAACGCCCAAAAATAAATACAACGTTTCTCTTAAATAATTGAAAAATTAAAAGAAATTTAAAAAAATTAAAATTAATTAAAACAAAAAATTTAAAATTTTTTTTAAACTTATAATCCAATTTCTTCAAATATTTCAACAACAGTAAATAATTCATTTTCTTTACCATCTTCTTGACCTTTGTTGTTTTTACTTACATATATTGTTGAGTCAAAACGGGATAACATAGTTTGTGAAGGAATAAATTCATTACAACATTTTTTATCACAGTGTTATGAATCTTAATAATCATTATAGACTCAAGTGAAGTGAGACTCATACGATTTTTTAGTCTTGTTTTAACACATGTCATTACAGAAAATACCCTTTCTACTGTAGCATTAATTAAGTTCCATATTATTTTATCTTACCTTTGAACTCCTTTTCATTTTCCCAGTCTTTCTGATACTTTTTTGGATATTTTGTCCATTTTTCCATTTTTAAATATTGCTTCTGTCAATATCGTCTGTTTTGCTTGTGGTTATCTATCGTGTGGTGCAGTACGAGTACGGTGCTAAACTATTCATGTTCATGATCACCTATATATAATGTATAGTAGTTTGTTTTGTTTGATCACATATTGTGCGGCATATGATAATATAACAGTAATATTTTTATTATATGTGGACTTGGATAATATAATATGACGTCAGCCCGTAGCCAACAAGAAAAACAGGCCCCGGCGCAGAAAAGTCACCTGATCATAGTAGTCCGGTCAACAATCCAACGTTCATTCTTTCCAACAAACGAAAAAATATCAATTGTTAAAATCCAAGATGAAAACAATGAGGGTTACATTGTTACTCGGACCAGTATGGTCAGGTGATTTTTCCGCGCCAGGGCCTGTCTATCTCATTGGCTACGCGTCAGCCTGTATGACGTATGAGTTTTAGACTTATGACTGATACTGCTACCGAAGCGCCATCTGAACAAAAAACGCACAAATAGCCCAAATTCATTATGATTTGCCCAAAAGTCGCATGTTTTTGATTTATTCGCAAAAAAAAACGCAAAGCGCACAAATCAAATTTTAGGCGCAAATGGCCATTAAAAAACGCCCAATTTGTGGTTTATCGCCCAATCTGGTCACCCTGGCAGAGCTTCGAAGCGCGAGCTATCGTTCTTTCTCACGTGATGCAACGCTTGTAACCTATTGTTCAATTTCCACGTGAGGTTTCGCAATTGTTGAAAACAAAAACTTACGATCCTACACGTCGTCTGTTTTCCCCACACAAATTTTCGTTTTCATTTGTACGACCCTTATATTTGTTTTCTGGAGATGTGCAACGAACATAAAAATTGAATGCGCAACTAAATCGATTAAAGTCAATCATGAATGGCTTTTTAAAAATGCTCTTTATTATTTTCAAAATATGGTTCTTTGTTAGTATAAAATTTAGTTAAAACTTCTTAAAATCTGTAAAAATTGATGTAACATTTATTTATTGGTAAATTTGGTGTTAATATTACTTATACTCGCATATGTAACTGACTGGATGGCCTGCCCAGTCAACCTTTTCGCATATGTAATCCCAAAAACCTGGTGCGGGGGACTGGTACATGCATCGCTCGTTCACCCCCGGCAATTTGGTTACCCTGGATTGAATCCACCATGTTTTTCCTTGGAACAAACCGCTTTGAATCATGGGGACAAACTGCCGCTTGGAGTCATGGGAATCAAAATGTTTTATAACCCCGCTCACATGAGATCGCTGAAGAACGAGGTTTTTTTTCCTCCCATACAAGCTGTTGCGCTTACTATAAACCCGCTTTGGTTCGAACGCACCAACAGACAGACGGACGCACATTGTGAAAACATAAGTATATATCGGCCTTAATAAAGATATTACGCAGAAATTTGGGAAGTGGCGATCGTCGAGATGAATGTCCTATTCTTTAACATGAGAAGACGAGTTTAAAACGATTTCGCAGCCGTATTTCGCGAGAAATTAGAAAATGTTGTTGTTGAGTTCCATCAAGTCGAAATCGACTTCTGGTGACTGTGGACATTTGCTATCCATTCACAGTTTTCTAGGGAAGAGTGATAATGCGGTGGTTTCCCGTTGCCTTCCGCATGATGAAAGGATGATAATGAAGGAGACGAACACAAACATCCATGCTAGGGTTGTGCGCGAATGACTCCTGGAACCGGGAGAATCGATTCTTTCAAATCGCGGCACTGGAGTCGAATCGCATGCGAGGAACCGGTTCCACGAACGTCATACTCAGCCACGCGGCGACGTTATCTGTAACTATTCAGTGTGTAAATGTAAATGTTCTTAGAAAGTTTGGAGAGTAAATGGCGATTCTACCGTTCGTTTAAAATAGAAAGATTAAATTTTCACAAACTTGCCAGACTCTCAATCATTAAAATGTAAATATACCTATTTAAGAAGCTAAAAAGTACTAGGCCTACAAACGTTATTTGAAATGGCCGAAAAAATTCTGAGAAACATTTTTAAATGTGGAAACTGAAAGAACTATCCATTTCAGAGTACATTTCAAGAATCCTGTTGTTTTTTACTAGATTCGTCATTCTTTTTTTTATAGCTAACCTCGAACGTACTTCATTCTATGTGTAACTCAACATAATCAATTATGCCATATAAAGTTTTATTATTTCGATGTGCCGAAATAAGTAACATTTTCCATAAAAACATGGACGCTTACTAATATATTTAATTGAATATCCATAAGAATTGCATAAAAATGATAAGTTCTTGTGCCATAAAAATACTTCAATGAATTGATAATAGATGGTGCCACGGGTAAGAAGGGAACCGGTTCCAGAACCGGGTTACTCGATTCTCAGGGATCAGGAATCGATCTTACCCGATTCCTTCGCTAGCACATCCCTAATCCATGCTCTCGGCGGGATTCGAACCCGCGACTCGCTGGTTTCGAGAGCGGAAAGGCCTACGCCTTAACCCTCTCGGCCACGGCATTATCAATCTCGAAAGCCTATTAGCATTGGGCTTTACTATTAGCAATGGTGTAATTTATATTCAAGTACGAGTCATGTATCTGCATATTTCGTCGTTTGGCAACATTACCATCGAAAGGAATTTAATTCTCTTCAGTGAAAGCGCAGCTCCAAAAGCGTATGTAATCACGTATTATAAATATTCTAAAGTTCCTTAATTCTCAATGAGAAAAATTTCATATAAGAGGTTCAAAATCATTTTATACTTGGAATTTTCGGCAAAATTGTCGCTACTGCTTCTGCGCACAACTAACTATTTTAGTGCTCCTCATTCATGTAACAAAGTTGGATACATTTAAATTATATTTTGATAAGCAGAGAAAGTTTGTTAATTTATAAGAATCAATCGCTTTATGAGTAAACGCCGCACTGACAAAATGTTATGACATTTCATGAACTATTTTTTTTTTCTGGAGATGTGCAGTCAGTAACAAACTTCAAATTGAATGCACAACTGAAGAAGATTAATCATCAATGATCTTTAAAAATGCTCTTTATTGTTTTCAAAATATGGTTTTTGTTTGTATAAAATTTATTTAAAACTTCTTAAAAATCTGTGAAAGGTAATGTAACATTTATTTATTGGTAAATTTGGTGTTGTTACTTATATTCGCATATATAACTAATTGTCTGGCTTTCGCAAAAGTCATTCCAAAAGCCTGGTGCGGTGGACTGGTACATGGAGATGAACATGCATCGCTTGTTCAGAAGCCACGTCACTTGCGATGGCTGGCCTTGCTGCCATTTAGTGTAATCGAAAGATCGCCCTGTTGACATCCAAACCCAATGGCCTTGTTGGGCTAAAGTCGTACCACTCGTCCACCACTGGGCTTGTGCTATTTTAAACAACAAAGATAACATGGTAAATTGTCCGGTCAAAATTTATTTTTATTCAACTTTCAAATGCGCACTCTAAAGATTTGATGACATATAGCAGACCTAAAAATTAAAAATTACGAAATTAAATTGAACGTCAAATTTAATGCTAAACTTACACTTGATACTGATGATATATTTTGAAATAGCTTCCATTTTTTGCGGACTTTCAACGGCTACTAGTTCGCCTTGCAAACTCTTACAATTATTCCAGGATTTGAAAAAGTTTTCTCCGTTGGTTCCGAAATATAAACAGTAACCATCAAGAAGCTGATATGGATCCGGACACTTACAGTTATTCGTGCATCTATTCGTACTTAATACAAACCCAGGCAAAAGCATAAACGTCAAAACTGGAAAAAAAAAATTTATCAAGCAGTTGACACTGAGCCGTTTACTATCATTAATTTTGACTTAATGATTAGACCCTAATCACGTATCCCGAACTACATACTAGAGTCGAAAATTAAATGCACTCTGCCTAAATATTTTAAACATCGGCCCGCGTGTTCTCTAGAGCTAATGCTGGAAAGATTTCTCTTTCAATAATCTATTACACTAGAAATCCACCCGTCATATAATGGCTGTCAACCGTACAGGTTGAAGCATGATCAGTAAATTAAGGTGTTCGTTGAACTATCCCATCCCACCATTGTTGTATCAGTTTAATGAAAAAGATCACTACAGAGGGCGAACCTTCTCATCGGGTCGGATTAACAGCCATTGGCAATTTTAAAACCATCGTTTATTATATTTAGCAATAATTTAAATCATAGTCAATAAGTAAGGCCATATAAATTAATCTTATTTGCTGACCATAGAAATACGAATAAAATTAGGGTTCTATTAGACTGAATACCACCAGTGGCAGAAAAAGTCATTAACCCTGGGGTTTTTTTTTGCCTAGTTCAACGACCATCTTAATTTACAGATCATGGGTTGAAGGGTAAAGAAATGAAAGTGGAGCATCATTGGCTTTCAAAACTTATATTCTGCAACAATATTCTGTTCATCTGCATATAAAAAATCAACACTAAAAATTTTTCAGTTTATTTATTTAATTCATCACAACAATGACTGAGTATCGTCTTAACAACAAAGGCTAGTTTCCATTACTACAGATTTGTCCCGCAACATGTTGTGCGTTATGTGCTGGCACATGTGCCCGAAATTTGTTGAAATGGAAACAGTCTGCATCCTGTGAATCTTAATATTAATAAAAAACTCTTTAACCACAACAACAAAGAAATGTGCCAAGCGACTGTAGCACACGTTGTCCATATTTGAACAACAAATCACTCCACAAAGAAAACTGGCAAAAACTGTATCTTCAACTAGAAAACACATGTCGCAGGAAATTGGAAGCAGTATATTTCCTGTTTCCATTCTAACAATTACGCGCAACATGTGCCGGCACTTGTCAGAATGGAAACCCGCCTTTACCACAACAATCCCTGGCTTTTGACGGATTGTTGTAACTTTCTTTGTTAGCCTCAGACATTCGGACATACAGACGGATAAGAGAATTATAATGTTAGCACGGATGAAGAAATAGTATATTAGTATTTCTTCATCCATGGTATTAGATACTAATCTTCCCATTGTTGAAATTGCATGTACAGAAGCAGGGATAGACAGCTGGTCACCTTTCTTATGAAAACATACTTTTTATCCAAATGTAAACAGACACCAATATTGCTAACTTTCTTACATTAATATTTTATACGTTTTAATTTTGTTTCGATATTCAAGGATTCTAGATTTTCGAATTTATTAATAATTACCAAATAATTATCAAAACCGGCGAGTTACGATATAACCTGTTAGGATATGTTATATGCATATCTTATTATTTTGTTCAAGGTTACTTAAGATGTTTATACAAGGTCCTAAACAAATATAAATAACTCATCTTTATTTAAGCTATTTATTTGATATGATTAAAATTAAAGAAACCACTTTCTCGTCAATTCAGTATTTGAATTCCAGTATATAGAAAAAAAATTTTCCGTAAAATTCCTATTTCTCATACAAATATCAGTTCTAAGTATTAAACATATGCATGTGCTTTGAAAAAATCATGAACTGATTATAATTACTAAAAATGAATATTATTTACCTTTTAGGGTCAGGACCATCATAAAGTACGATAGCAATTCCACGAAGGAAGAAACCTGCAACTTGAAACAAATAAAACAGAGTCCGAATAAACAATATGAGTAGAGATTTTTTATTGCCGACGTTTGTTCATCAACGAAGCATAAAGTAGAGCGAGGAAGCATCCAACTATATAAATGAAACGAGCATGCGGTTTACCAATCAGTAACCAGAAAGGTAAGGAGCTACGTTCCCAATTGGTTTTTATCAAATTCAGCCATAATCCATTATAAATTAAACAAATTATTTGCATCTTTTCTTTTGACTTTACATATTTTAAGTTTTAAACAAGCCCAGATATCTGTAATCTTTTCTGGAAATTATACGGAGTATCTTAGTATCAAAATTAGTTTTTGTCTAATCAAATGATCATCCTAGCTGAGTTTCTGTCAGTGGGAATAAAATAACGAAGGTGTTCTTTGAATATTATTCTTAGTTTTTCGATACAATTTTTCAGAACTTTAACAGGACAACCTGTAAATACCATTCATTTTTATACAAGTCCGGATGATCTTCGTTTGATTTTCTAAATAGTCTTCTCGCGTTTCTGCTCGTTTAAACGAGATTTTTACACGTTTTTCTGTAAATAGTTTTCTCATCCGGTAAATACTTGATCTAGTATAATTAAAATTAACGTATCGTTCTTCTGTTTTCACTGTGTTATAGATGGGAATATTCGATTTTTTTCTTACTTTTCTTCAGAATATGATTGACAATATGGCGTGAGAAGTGATTTTTCTCTGTAAACATTAATATGACCTTGATATCACGGTTTATGCCTTCCATTGTGATGAGCAAGTTTATAGTTCTTATGATCAATCGGTCATAAAATTCAAGGCTTTTTGAAAGAACGGATGATTTAATCAGTAACTAATAACAATGGGAAATTATAGTTGGTTTTCGGAAGATATCAAAGTAGAAGCAGTTATTATCAGGATTTTTTATGATAGAGAAATGTATAAATTTATGGCACTGTCGCTTTCCTTCTCCATGGTTTACTGACATACAACTGTGGAAACTACTGAACTGTTAATAATAATTTCGGTATTGGAGCCACTATTATCATAGACAATAAGCGTATCATTGATGTATCTATGATAGGTGACGCTGATCTTGTCCTTGAAGAGATTATCAGACAAGATACTCAGACAAAAAAATTCAAAGATCATCATATTTATAATCTAGCCAGGACAACTTCATTCTTTGCTTTAACTCATATCAGTAACTGCTGTTTGAGATTTCAAATAAACGTTTGCTAGTTTTACACCCTTTCAATTCCGCATTTCCACCTAATTACAAGATCTCACATCTAATAATTTACATTACTGTACAGAAAATTAGTGTGAAAATAAGATTCGAAGAATTTTTAGAAGATCTTTCTGAACAAGAAATTAACCACTGCAAAAAAATTATTAACGTATATAGGAAAGTAGCAAAAGCATGTTTTCAAAGCTGTTGTAACATTGTTCCCAATGGGCTACTCCGCCCCGAATGTCATAATGATATAATTTATTGACCAAAAGGAACATGCATATCAAATTTCGCCCTTCTACGTCCACAATAGAGTGAGCACAATGAAATAAAATTAAGGCGTTACATTGGCCAGATCTTTCTCTTGAACAATCAGGATTAAACTAAGTAGTAAAAAAGAATTGCCTAGAACAGTGTTTCTTAATATGGGGTTCGCGATAAATTTTTTTGAGAAAATTCATGGAACTTATAATACATTAGGACACCCATGTTTCAGATGTAACATGAAATTTTTGGGGGATCTTTGGAATTTTTAAGTGAGAAAGGGTGTCGCGAGAAAAAAATTTAAGAAACACTGACCTAGAGCAATCTGCATACAAAAATCGAGATATACAAAAGCAAAAAGAAGGATAAACAAAATCTCCTAAATAATCAGTTAAACTTTGACATTGACCCAATGCTAGACATCCTATATAAATACTTATAGTTGTGTCACCAATATGTTTGAGATCATTATTTACTTCCGCAAATTGTTTAGAAGAGTATCGATTGGACTATATTAACGGGGGAATTTGCTTTATTAATGTAAATAAGTAAATTGTAGTTTATGGTGATTATTCATAGGGAGTTAACTTTACTTTTATATTTACCTGTTCCAACTCAGGTTGCTTAATTTTTTTTATAATTTTTCTATTTTTTTAGGATTTAATTAATACGATGTAAATCTGAATTAATAGAACCAGTCAAACTTGTTACATAATAATGTTAGAATTAACTCCGGAATTCGGTCTTATTTTCATGTTACCATGTTTTCATTTAATTCCATTATAAGCTCCATAGCATATAGTTTATTAGTATTTAAATATCTGATTTTATATATCATATTTTGATTTTAATTGGTTCATTCACATTCATCCCGTGACCACTTATGGAATAGAGTGACGTAACAGGTTCACCGTTCCGAATGTTAACAAACTGATTTACTTTTAAACTGTTTCTAGTTCATTATTAATATCTAATGGTGGTAATTTATTATTATTATTAGTTAACATCCTTTAATTTGATTAAATCAAGTTTTTTATATTGGAAGAACGCAAAAAATAATTTGACTATAATGTAAACTCAGATTTGGATATTATATTATAAGAACATTCATGAAAAATTTTTTCTTTATATACCAATATTATTTTTGGTAGATGATTATTACTAAATATCAGGTTGTTGCAAAAGTTTATTCTGGATTTTTATTCCAACACAAAAACGATTGAACTTGAGTGACAGATTGAGCTCATGCAGATGCCGGGCAATGGTTGAAAAGTGAACCTTGAACTGTTCTGCGAGTTCCCTCGTTGTTACATTGTGATCTTCATCAATTGCTTGGCGTAGATCACCATCTGAAATCATGATTGGCCGACCAGAGAGGTGCATCTTGAAGAGTGCTATCTCCGCGTCTGAACCGGTGATACCACCATTCTTCTATTGTACGTAAATTAACAGTGCCATCACCTAAACGTTGGCAAAAAGATATTGCGCATCACTGATCTTTCCAGAATACTCGTAGAAGATTATTGCTCGAATATGCTCGCGTGAAAGGTCCATTTCAGACCGTTGATGGCACTCACAGATGTACAGTCAGAAAGTTGATTCTTGGATGTAATATAGCAAAGATATTCAGGAATCGAATGCAACAATTTGTTTGAAAAAATATGAACACTCCCTTCGGAAAATGAGCCCTTCTTGGGCACGTGTTCTAGAACCGGAAGAAACTTTTGCAACA
>JAHWFO010065133.1:11403-27073 GCA_023313115.1 Rhysida immarginata
ATTATTATTATTATTATTATTATTATTATTATTATTATTATTATTTAATTTTTACTAAATAAAAATTTCCTGTATGTATGTATGTTCTAGGAAGAGATCTTACTTTTTCTCATTTTTGACGATTTAAAAGTGTCTGTGTATTTCAGTTTGATTTATATATCTAATTTATTAATTTCCCATCATTCCATACAAGGCCTAATGGGGCTTCGAAACATGGGTGACTACTGTTTTATATGTCTCTCTGGTTATTTGGTTATTGTTTATTTGGATTTGATTGTGTTTGGTAAATGCACTGAGTAATTTTATACATTTTAAATTTTATATTTTCAATAACTTTTAATTTGAATAAATTTGAATTTGAATTCGAATTACTACTACATGTACTACTAAATTCGTTGTTAATGCGGTCATTATTAACGTATTCTTCTACATCACAACCACGTAATTAATTTATCCTATTTTCTTTGGTTATTTATATATTTATTTATTTACTTATTCATTATTTATATATTCTAATCGTTATTTCGTTTCAACTTATTATATCCCTTCCCATTAATCAAAAGATGCACGCATAAACAATATGAACCATTACTCTCACCATGTTAACCCACTCGTCCCCCTTCCCCCCTACCATATGTAACTTATCCTCTATCCCGTTTGCACTGACATATTCCCTGGATAACTTTTAAACTCGCATCATAACAAGTCAGGCAACCGAAATGCCCAGGACCGACAGGATTTTAAAGCATTCGAGAACGAAAAGGAAAGCATTTGATTTGTAAAAAAGCTTTTCGTTATTAAGAATTAGATGAGGTTGCTAAGGAAGCCTCTGGTTGCTAAGCAAGGCGTACTTCTAAGGGAAATGTATAATTCAAACTGACAATGAAGTGTGAAAAGTTAAATGGAGAAAGTAGCAATTCTCTATAGATTAGATTATATACGAATCCTTTAATTTGTAAGCATTCCTATTTAATGAAATAAGCATTAATTGTTGAAGCGTTCTGTGTAAGTGTCAATTCTTTCTTCATAAACTATTGCCAAAGCTTTTCTACGTAAGCAAGTACCATTGAAGGAATGATTAGCTACTAGCTATTATTAAAATTTGCCTTACGCAAACCAACTATTGATAATATGAGGTATAAGTAATTACATGCCATATATTAGCATTGAAAGTTCCCAATGGTTTCATAATGGTACAATTAAAACATGAATCATGTCACCAAATTAGATGATCATTAATTTTACGTTATATTCATTCATGACACATCATTTCAAGTCGTTTGATATATTACATGCCATATTTTAACATTGAAAGTTCCAATGAACCATAATGGGTCCACTAAACCAGCTGCCTTGGAACCAATTTCGACTATCATTAATTTTACGTCATATTCATTCATGACACATCATTCCAAGTCGTTTGATATATTACATGCTATATTTCAGCTTTGAAAGTTCCAATGAACCATAATGGGTCCATTAAACCAGCTGTTTTCACGTAATTCACAAGCCTTTTCTCTGCTTTAGCTATGGAATGCCAAAGAGAGAAATATATTTTATCAGTGCACAAGCCATATATACAGAAGTTGTCGAATGGCGAAAACAGAAGTCGAAAATTCGGAAGCCTTCGAAAGCTAGAGCACCAACAGACAGACAGACGGACGGACAGACGAACGGATGCACATTGTGAAAACATAAGTACCTATCGGTCCTAATAATATAATTCTTATAAAATGCCATCCATACACTTTTATCTTAGCTTTAGATAAGTTTAGCTAATTATCCCTCCCCACTAGCAACGTAATGGGCCACAATAGGCAAACTAGATGAAAGGGAAACCTAGATCACAACGACCGTTCTCCCCTCCCCCACCTCCAACCCTCTTCACTCATATTTGTAACAGAATCACTTTTCCTAAATGACAGCTATCATTCTTCCCTCCCCTAATCAAGGAGATATAGGATTCTAAATTTAAACTTTTGTAAAACTTTATTTTAAAAACACGGATCTATGCCACCTACGCTCCCCAAACCTTAAACTTCATAAATTGTTTAGTTACTATGTAGTTATAGGCTCCCCAAACCTGTTTAGGCTCGTAACCTCAGTATTTCCAGCTCCAAATGTTATAAACTTAAGATCACACAACTAGCTATCCCCTATCCCGTTTCCCATCTCACTGCCAACCCCACTGCCAACCAATCAGGAACACAGGTCTCGAACCGAGGCTATCCAGCTAACTCCCCCTCAAAAAATATGTATATTATTTTGAAAATTTTCCTTATTCCTTGTAAAATCTTGCTCTGATGATGATGTAAACCGAAACGCGTAAGCAACATAATAAATATAGTTATTGTATAACTGGAGCAATCATTATTTCGCATTATGCAAAGCAATAAGGGATCCAACTCTGTCAAATAAATAATTCTTTCACTCCGCCAGTGATTTCTTATAAGGTGACCAGACGTCCCGATTTTTCACTCTTTGTCCAGATTTTCTGGAAGGTAAACCGGGGCGTTTCGTCCAGATTTACATAAAAATTCCTCCAAGATGTAACGGGAGGAGTTTCCTTCCCTCATATTCTTCTCACGCGTAGACCAACTCCTTAGACTCTCCTCAGAGATCAATGACACACGAACGCACCCGAAGTGATCCGTCTGGTGTATGTTTTCGCTTAAGTTCCCGTTAGTTTTCGCAGTGGTTTGACGACATCACAGATAATTAAGAAATTAGCATACTACACATCGCGATTTCTGTATTTACACTGGTGACTTGTGATAAGATATACAGTGTGTATCGAAATAGTCTTATTTTGAAATAAATGTTTATTTTATACCGTATTATTATATTTAGTCAAAATTAAAAAGCTCCCCCCCCCCATCCTCAGTGCCCTGTCCCGATTTTCGAATTGAAAAATCTGGTCACCTTATTTCTTGCCTAAGGGGCTCCGCCAGAGATAATATCTAACACCAAGGGACTTTTTGATTCGAAAGAGGGTTCCCGTGGAAAGAAAGTGACTTTTCAATATAGTTATTTATTTACCTGTATTTTTTAGAATAGTTATATATATCGTAGAAATCCTTTTCATTCTTTTGTAGAAATATTTATAATGGATTAGCAGTATGGGCAATCGACAATCGAACAAATAACATAAGTGGCCCGGAAGCAATGTACATTCGCCCAATAAGTACCTGAAGGAAGTACACTGAAGTAGTAAAGAAGCCAGATGAAACCTATTAAGTCATTCACAAGATAAAAGGTAGTCCTTTTCTATGAAAGATTTTGATACCTGTGGGTACTGCAGTAATTATTGTTGCTGCTGTAAAATATGCTTGAGTGTCAACATCTATTCCTACTGTAAACATGTGATGAGCTCATACAACATAGCCTAAAATTCCAATTGCAGCTATAGCATAAATTATTCCTAAGGTTTCGAAGGGCTCCTTTTTAGCTGATTGTTGTCTGATGATGTGAGACACCATTCCGAATCCTGGTAGAATTAAAATAGACTTCTGGGTGTCCAAAAAGCCAAAATAGGTGTTGGTATAGAATAGGGTCACCTCCTCCTGCTGGGTCGAAAAATCTTGTGTTAAAATTTCGATCTGTCAAAAGTATCGTAATAGCTCCAGCTAAGACTGGAAATGATAATAATTTGTAGTTTGACGCGAAAGCAGATTGCAGTTTGACGAGGAGATAAAGAGGAGCTAAAAGATTCAGTAATCTGTAAAAATGGCCTTTTGAATGTTGTCAATGATGACGTAGGTTAGTTTAAGTTAGGTTAGTTTAGGTTAGCTTTTTTGAATATGCTTACAAAACGAAGAAGCATGCTCTTTTCAAGGAATAAATGTTTATTAATCAGATATTATTTTAAATTACTTGAGCTTATTTTATTCAGCTTAAACATCATTATAAAGTTTATTAAAGAGAAAACTTTTTAGATCCAATTAAATTTACTGAGGAGTTCTATCATACTCGCATATGTAATTGATTGGTTTGTTTGCCCAGTTGTCTCGGTCGCATAAGTAATCCCAAAAATATGCTTCGTCGAGGTTGTACCTGGAGATGAACATGCATCGTTCAGTGACGGGAAGATTTGGCTCGCCCTGACGCCATTTAGTGAAGTCGAATGGCCGTCCTGTTGACATCCAGATCCAATGTCCCTGTTTACCTAAACTAGACCCACTCGTCCACCAATGAATTTGTGCTGTTTTAAACAGAAAAAACGGTTACAATAACAGCAATTAAATTTTTCAATTAAAATTGTGCATAAAAATAAAATTTATTTTCATTTCTATTCCACTTGCTTATTTTAATGTATCTTAAATTAGCTATGGCATGCAGCACAGATCTAAGAAATTAAGATTAAATTAAATCGTAGTAATTTTAATTATAAGCTTACTCTCATTCAGATACTTTGAAATTGCTTCCATTTTTTGTGTATTTTCAACGGCTACTAGTTTTCCTTGCATATTCATGCAGTTCTCCCATGATTTGAAAAAGTTTTCTCCTTTGGAACTGAAGTATAAGCAGTAGCCATCGACAAATATATATGGGTCTGAACAATCGCAGTCACTCAGTACAAGCCCAGGCAGAAGCATAAACACCAAAACTATAACAAAATACATTCATTTAAAGCAGTTCACTTAAATTTTCAAAGTTAATGTCATTAATCTTGATAACCTAAGTCAAATAATTGATTTTACACTTCATATTTGTATCACCTAAACAAAAGTTATTGGAAAAAAATACACTTTTTTTTCCTAAATGTAGATGAGTGCCTGATTTGTCAAGTTTTTAGCTACCGTTTTTTCACTTTCAAATATCATTTCAGAAATTCATGGTCTCAAGAATTTTGAGTTCATAAGGGAACAAGGAAGAACCGCTGCAAAATTTAGCAAAAGTGAAATCAATTACCGTGTATTAATGACTGTTTATAGATTGACAGTCGAACCACATTAAAAAAAGCACGTGGCGCGAGCTCGCTTGATATGTATAAAACGTGAAACGGTAGCTATAACATGACGCAAATCAATAGTTGCTGCCATGTGTAAAACGAGTGCAGTATCAGATCTACAGAAGTGGGTAAAACCGCGCAGATTCGGGCCAAGGTGATCCGAAACTGCGCGGTTTGTGAACTGTTCTCATGCTGCTGTGAATAAAGTGTATCATGATTGGACATTCGTTGGAAATTGTGGACCACCACGCGTCTGCCAAGATGTGTGCAGACCGACCCGACGCGGAACAGTTGAGCAACTCATCATCCAAATGAATAAGGAGCGACCAAATATGTATAGAGAAGAACATCACAGCGAACCCTATTGCGTATCAGGTGCATCGGCAGAAACTGCTACAATTGCATTGCATTATAGGAATTGAGCCTCTCTTGATTGGCAAAGGACTGCCTTTTCCGATGAATCACGGTTTCCGTTCCATGGAGTGGATGGGCGTTGAAATCAGCGGGAAAGGTCCGAAAAGAACACAACCATTATTGGAAGAACAGAATGTTATGGTCTGGAGTATATTTTCTTGGTATTTTTAGGTCTATTGATACCCCTGAAAGTTATTCTCACAAAATTTTGATTATATATCCATCTCCGTAGGACAATGCGACATTCATACAACCAGAACTGTCTGGGAATGATTCGAGGAGCACGACTAATACTTGATTCAATGAACACATGCGAGCAATAAAACTTAAATACGATACATCATCATATGCCTTCTACTTAAACGAATTTTTCCTGCGGGAAAATAAAAGATACTGTAAACTATCATAAAAGCTAAAATCATGGATAGCTTAACAAAAATTTAATAGATATTACGGATGCGAACAAACTCTACACACAATACAAGTAGCACATTCACCAGACTTAATCGAGCACCTTTGGGATCTCCTCGACCGCCATGTTCGCACCATCGCTCGCATCGACGCATTGCTGTGTACATGGCTCCAGATTCTAGTGGAAACCTTCCACTGACTTACTGACTTTCTCGTCTAGCTCTCCGTGCTACACCTGGCAGTTATTCTGGTTACACTCTGGCGGGCACAATAATGTGGCTTTGACTGTGTCTATATGTATTCTTAACTCATTACATTATAACTTATAGGAAGAGTAATATAGGGTCATTTCATGTCAAGTGTCCCAAATTTGAAAAAATGATAAAAGTCACCATCTTCAATTTCGTTGAAATTTTTTATAGTTAATGTTGAATGCATCATCTGATATTGTGCAAATTTCACTCTCTTATGTAGTATAGTAAGAGTGCCAGGGCCTCCTGAAAAGGGCCCCCTTCAGGATGCGACTGTGCGCAAAAATAAATTGCGAAGTTTCAAGTACTGCTGTATTGGAACTACAGCAGCTACTATCGGAGCCAGTCAAGAAGAAAGATTTAAGGATTGCCGTACAGGTGCAGGTACAAGTGAAAATCACCATTCTATGCCCGTTAATGAAGCTCAAATTCGAATTAGCAGGGTTTCCAATGATAAAACATCATTTGTAGCATCCCTGAACCTATTTGCTGTAAATAATATTGGTAGTAACCTTACAGCATAACAGAGGGACAACAGAGTTTCCAACTAGTTTCGCTATTTATTCCCGGCTTTATCAAGGATAACACGACAAGAGGGCCTATGAGCCTTTATATACAGAAATATGGTATAAAGCAGGCAACATGATTAGATAACAGAAAAAAATATACAGAGAAGAAAAGACCAATAAACGTAAAAATAAGATAAGAACCAATAAAAGCTAAATGTAAAAATAAGAAATATGCCGGGAATAAATGGCGAAACTAGTTGGAAACTCTGTTGTCCCTCTGTTATGCTGTAAGGTTACTACCAATATTATTGATAGAAGCAGCATTATGAACTCTTCATCCACTATTTGCTGTAATCGATTCACCATCCCTCTAAGTTGCTAATCTTTAGCCAGGGCAATACATTGCTTGTATTTATGACAACAAATGGTGAATTGGCTATATTTGTGAAGCTTCAGTTGAAGAGCATGATGCTTTGGTCAGTTTCATGCATCCACCTGGAATTGATCGCTCATTTCATTGGCCCTCTAGGAAAGATACCTGAGCAGCATAAACAATGGGAAGGCAACACTCCTGATCCTACTGCAACAGCACAGCAATGGGAAGGCAATACTTTGGAGGAAGCACTTATGCTGAGCATAAACAATAAATTTCGGTCAATTGTGAAATAAAAAAACAACTACAGTGTGACAATTATTTAGACGTCGTATTTGCTGAAAAGTGTATCAACTCTGGCTTGGGATCCATAAAGAAACCCATCTTAGGCTTGGGATCCTAGGATAAGAACCTTTAACATTAGGCTTGGGATGCTTGGAAAGAAACCCCACAACAATAGGCTTGGGATCCATGGCAAGTAACCACATTCACTAGGCTTGGGATCCATGGCAAGTAACCACATTCACTAGGCTTGGGATCCATGGCAAATAACCACATTCACTAGGCTTGGGAACCTGCAATAAAGAAACCCACCCGTGGCTGGCCTTGCCTAGCTGTCGGGCGTGGCCCCTGGGCGATGGGGTTACCTATTTACACCTTGATTAAATTTGTGAAGAATTCATTAAAGGTATGAATTGGTCGTGGCTCTGCCACTATGGACCAAAGCAAGGATTTTTATTTGTTAAACGTTCTTTATGAACTTTTATAACCATTAATTTCATTGTCCAATGATTGAATGATCATAAAAGTTATTTGGTTTATGATAATACATGTAGATGTTGACAATTTGGCTGTCCAGGACAAACAAGTTCCCTTTATATCAATCTTAAGAAGCATGCCTCGTCACAAAACTAAGCAATTTTTGATGTACATTTTCTTGCATTGAAGGAGTCGAGCCCCAAGCAAAACAACTTGATTCTTGAAGCAAATAACCTGCTCAGAATAGTAGCTGCTGTAGTTCCAATACAGCAGTACTTGAAACTTGGCAATTTTTTTGTGCGTACAGTCGCATTCCGAAGCGGACCTTTTTTCAGGAGCCCTGGCACCCTTACTATACTATACTATACTATACTATACTATACTATACTATACTCGTACAAACCTCGTTTTCATAAAAGTTGGGACAGGGTGAAAACATGCAATGCAGCCAAAATATTGATACACGGACGTACGAATTTATTTTATTTCAAAAGAAGATAGTTTATTGGGTAGGTATTAAACATTTCGGAACCAAAAATTTAATTTCGGAACTGGCGGTTGCAACACACTCCAAAAATGTTGGGACAGTGGGTGAATATTACCATTTGCTGACATCTCCCGTCCTTCTGATCAAGCTTTGTAGCCATCGAGAAACAGATGAGACCAATTTCTGTACTATTGTAATGGGAATTTGTTGCCGTTTCTGCAGCACGAAAGTTTTCAGCTGTTGAACTGTTCAGGGTCGTCGTTGACGTAACTTCCTCTTAATAATTCGCCATATATTCTCTATTGGGAACAAATCTGGACTGCAGGCTAGCCAATTTAACACCTGAATTCGTCTATTATGTAGCCACTGTCCTGTAATGCGAGCGGAGTGGGGTTTAGCATTTCTTGTTGAAATAAAAAGGGACGGGTTCCAAAAAGACGTCACCGAGAAGGAACATATGTTCTTCTAAAATTCCAATATGTACTTCTGCATCAACGGTACCGTTGCAGATGTACAAGTTTCCCAATCCTTTGGCACTCATGCAGCCTCAGACCATTATTGAAGCTGGCTTCTGTACAGCACGTCGGTAACAGGCAGGATTGACCTTTTCCTCTTTGGTCCTATGTACACGTCGACGATTTTCGCCGCCAACAACAACCGTAAATATAGATTCATCGGACCACAAAAGACGTTGCCACTGGGCATCAGTCCACTTCCGATGGGTGTCTGCCCAAGCCAGGCGCCTATGTTGCTGCAGTGTGTTTACGAATATCTTTCGTTTTGCATAATAGAGCTTTAACTTACATTTTGTGGTGTAGTGGCGAACGGTATTCAACGATAAAGGTTTTTGATAGAATCCTCGAGCCTATGCCGCAATTTCTATCAATGTTGAATGTCTATTTTTAATGCAGTAACCTCTGAAAACTCGAAGATCACGAACGGTCAGAATTGGTCTTCGTCCTTGCCCTTTACAAATGGTGGTATTAATAATATTATAACTGTAGATGATGGAAATCCAAGATTCCTGGCTATTTCATCTGAGATAAGTTGCTTCCTAATTGTTGACTTGTTCTATTGCGCATATGTTGACCCACTGCCTTGCCTCGATCCATGTTGTCGTGTAAATGACTGGCCACACATTACAGGTAGCAGTTAAAGAGAGAAAAGTTATGATGTAATGTTCTCCAAAAGTTTCGAGAATATTTATGTCACCTCTATGGCTTCCGGTGCGGTCTTTTCCTTCCGTCCCAACTATTATGTTGCCAATGGCAATTTCATTAAAAAATTATATACGACCAAAAAATTATATACGACATTGATCATTATTCATTAAAATATGTAATCCTATCAGTCATTCCATAGACTTACTAGATTATACAATAATCGCTATTTCCTCTCAGTTTGAACATCCCCTCCACATGAGAACTCATTGCAAAAATTACTTATCTAACATCATAATTGTTCATTAATACAACAATGGGTTATTCTAAATGCCAAACTCTTATAAACACTACACAAATACATCAAATAAACTCAGATAACCTTCACTTTGAAAGACCATCGAAGTAATCATCATTAACATGAATTCATTAATATCCAAATCCACTATAAAAACACATGAAACGTCCCATACTTTTATTTATTCTTCGTCCTTTTTAATTTAGTAAAATAATAATTCTACTTAGATTGATTTGTCCCATGTTGCATTATGAATTAAAAATAATGTTACCCGGGTTCAAATTTGCAACAACCTTGATTTTTATTTTAATACTGGTTTCGTTTTTAAACCATCTTTAGTTAAATCTTGTAAATTTTAGTGAAATCTTGTAACTTCTAATTGAAGATGGTTTAAAAACTGAAACGCGTATTTAAAATAAATTTAAGTTTATTGCAAATTTGAACCCTGATATCACTATTCTTAAAATAATAATATATAATTTTACTTCTATTCTATATAACTAATCTAAAAATAACGAAGGGCGACGTTAGCTCACAAAAGAATATGCTGCATATAAATTTCATCGTAAAATTTTCCTATATTCTTATTAGAATTTAATTTTATAATTCTTATATAGAATTTAATTTGTAACAATTCCTTTTAAATAATCATGAATTGATTATAATAGAACAACCAAAATTGAAAAAAAAATTACTTTTCAGGGAAATAGCCATTATAAAGTATGATGGACCTCTCACGAAGGAATAAAACTATAGTTTGAGTTTTCAAACCAATGTTTCCTGCTTTATATTGCAATTATAACTCGGAAGATTTTTTTTTCGAAAAATTCATGTTAGTTTCCTTGAACTTAAAGGTCTTTTTTGTCTTTTTTTTTCTCCTTATCAAATCTTCATAATCATATTGCCTTGCGCTTTAAGATAGGATATGCCATTGCTTTGAATGAAACTCAATCTTCATTTAATGAATAATTAGAGTAATGAGTTTTTCTGATAAATATTTTAATCTGTATTAATTAATCTATTCAAGCTGGATCTAAATTTAATCATTTCATAGTTTCACTTAAATAAATTTTCCAATTAACTTAAGACATGTTAAATAAATCTAACATGGCGCGGAAATTCTGCGGGAAGCGCGGAAAAAATGATACTCGTTAATTTGATGGGAGGCGGCCACTTGTCGTGAGTTTCTTCCCCCCGAAGAAATCCACGATTATTAAAAGGAAGAGCTTGCCTGAACTTCTATAACCTTTGGGAGTTTTATTTTTACGCTTTTTGGTTGGTGATTGATTTTGACGTCACGAGGCCAACGAGAGACAGGCAAGGGCGCTCAAAAGTCACCTGACCATCGGGGTCCGAGCAACAATCAATCGACAAGATAAATAAGAGACGGATGAAATATTTCAACGATAGCTAAACAAGCTCTGACCCGCCTCCCTTGTGGGTCAAGGGTGAGAGAAGGGGTAGGTGGAGATGGCATGTTCAAAATTTTGAATGGATTTGTAGTAAAACCCTACGTTTGTCTACATGTTGGGAATTGGTTAGGTGACTATATAAGAAAGGTTTCCACTATCTTAAAAACATATCATTCATTGTTGCAATGGGCAAGAAACGTGATATATCAGATCTGGAAAAGGCGTTGATAATCGGCTTTCTGGCCAAGGGTGGCAGTATTTCAAACCGCGCAGTTTGTGAACTGTTCTCGTGTTGCTGTAGTTAAAGTGTATCATGACTGGGAAAATAGGACCGTTCAGAATAAACGGTATGAGAAGTGTGGAACACCAGGTGCCATTGATGAGAGAGGTGAACATCGGCTGCACAGGTGTGTGAAGGCCAACCGAAGAGCTACAATGGATCAACTTACCGCTCAAACCAACGAGGGTGCTACCAGGCAGGTCTCTAAAACCACTGTACAGAGGACCTTGCTACGTATTCAATTTGCCCAACAGTACAGAAACTGGACCACTTCTGACTGGAAAAAGGTTGCCTTCTCCGATCAGTCACGATTTCTGCTCCACAGAAGTGACGGCCGTTGGCGGGTGAGGCGAGAAACCTCAGAGAACAAGCATCCTGCAACCACTGTTGGACGAATCCAGGCTGGTGGCGGCAGTGTCATGGTGTGGGGAGTGTTCTCATGGCATTGTCTGGGCCCACTGATACTGTGGAAGGCACTTTCAACCGATTAGGTTATTTATCCATAACTGCAGCTCAAGTACACCCATACATGGCGACTGTCTTCCCAGATGGGGATGGCACGTTCCAGCAAGACAATACGACGTGTCATTCGGCTGCAATTGTTCGGGGGTGGTTTGAGGAACACGACCAGGAGTTCCAAGTACTCCCCTGGCCCCCTAATTCCCCAGACCTCAACCCAGTCGATTCTACCCAAGATGGAGAATCATGAAAACACCTTGGTTTCTGGTATCCTGGACCACCCACTCGTTGTTAAGAGTCCCCTCAGGTTTCGAAGACCCGGCCATATCCTGGATGTCTGCTTTGATGACGTTAACAAGGCCGTCTTCCCCAACTATTGGATCTTTTAGATCCTGCTGATTTTTGGGGACTCCATTCGTCAATCCACAATCTGACTCTCGTCCCTTCTTGGGACTTATTCTCTGGAGGACTAAAGAGGTTCATCAGGGCTTCTCTCCCAGTTTAGTGTACCTCCTCTGGTTTACTCTTTGGGCGAGCGTGCAAAGTGAGCTTGGCTCCTGGACCACTCGCATCTTTCTTTTCACTACACTGTTCGATTGTCATGGAATTCAATGACTGGATTTCTGGAATTCTTCAATTTACCAGTCACTGAGGAACATCACTCGTATCGGGCCACTGGCAGTGTTAGTAGAGGGAACAAAAAACCACTACAATGTTACAACTGCCTGAGATTCGGATACGTATCCATGGGCTACACCGAAAATCCTCGTTGACAATGTCGACATCAATTTCAGAGAATAAGTCAAGCATCAGCAAGACTGGAAGCTCTTCAAAGAAATCCTCACGGACCACGGCTGCCATCTCCATGGAGCAAACAGTATGGATGACATTGATCGACGTGCTGAAGCCATCACCAGGCGAATAAACAGTACCACTGAAGCTAGTGCCTATCCATTGATAAACAAGTCCGTTCATCGAATTATGCTCACTCCAGGAATCCAACGCTTGATGGCAGAGAGAAACAAGGCCCATAGGCTCTGGCATTGCTATCGTTTACCTTGACTACACCATCAACTGAAATGTTATCACGTTTTAATAACGATATATGTTTCAAAATATTAGTGAAAATGAAACTTTTGAATGTATGAATGCAAATATTTGAAACTTTGTTATTAATAAAAAGGTTTAAATTATAAGTAGTGGTTTATTTCTTTTGTGTTTGGCAATCACAGTTGTAATTTATGACAGGCTTATATGTAGCATAAAGCGTAGCATAATTGAGATGGGTCTGTAACATAATTCAGACGGCGTTGTAGCACTTTCCGTTTTCAAAACCTGGCAATGTCACGTGGATTTCGCCAAGGAAAGAGATCGGCAAAGAGAAAGAGGAGAGGTGACGTCAGCAGGTGAGCTGACGCCGAACTCGTCATACCGAAGGCGACACGTGACAGAGAGCGTTTGGAGAGGGACAAGCCAAGATGGAGCGAGAGCGAGCGGAGGAAAAAGGACGAATGTCGAGTCCGAATTAGTGGCGGATACAGAGAACGACGTCGCCAGCAGATAGCAGGGGATACGAGAGGCGTCTCCGACGATTTCATGCGACAAGCGGAGGCCAGGAGACCGTTAGCTGAGGACGAGGAACGGCAGCGGGCAGCAGCCGACGAGTGCTACCGAGAGGCCGACGAATGGCACGAAAGGTTGGAAAGAGCCATTGAACAGTTTATTGAGCTGATAAGTGCACCTTCCCAAGCTACGGAGAACGTCGTGAGTTCCGACGGACCTCCCCCGCCCGTGAATGAGCAAGAGGAAAACGACGGACGGAACCAAGAGCGGAGAAGCGGGGAAACGCATCGTCGTCAAGTGACTACACCAGACGAGAGGCTGACAATCCGCATAGACACTTTTCGCAGTCTACGTTTTGACGGAGTAAGTAATATTACCTTAATTTACTCTGTAATTCATGCCACGGTGCTGAGTGAATTTCGAACAGTCTTTCACCCCGACGCAAATGAACTGGTGGAAAACGACGAGGCCGTGTGCATTTTTCCCTTTACAATTCGTGCCTATCATCTAAGTGGTACAGGGGGAATTATGACGCGTAGCTCGTCCTCTTTTTCCCTAAGCTTCCTCTCCATCTATTTAGACATTATTCACCGGACTTGTCTTTTGAATCTTTATCGAATGGCTTGGACATTATTTGTTTTGCGTAATAAGACACTCAATCACGTGACGTACGAACTATCTTTTAGTGTGATTTCTTGAGGCACGGTTTATCGACGAGGCGTAACCGACGTGTTAATTCTTCGTATATGCGGTATGTGTAATTTTGCTACCGTAGAGATAACGTCGTAGTAACGCTATCCTTTGCACTTAATTCAAGGTGTGCTCAGTAAACGTTCGACGTGATTTGGCAAGTTTGAAACGGCAGGAGTGTGACAGTTTCAGCAGTCAACGTTGTCAACTAGCTGTAAATGGTGAAGTTTGTGATTTGTTGTGTTAATCAGTGCGCCGTTCTGCAGTTAAGCATCGACAAGCGTATGGTAGCAAATTTAAGAGTGGGATAGCGTGATCGCCTTTAATTCAAAGAAGTTTGTGGTTACTTAAGAGTAACAGTTATTTGTGTGTGTGTGTGTCAAGTTAAACTACTCTTACCTGCAAAAATAAATAGTTTCCGAAATGGTGGTTGTGTAGAAAATCAAGTGTGTATTCTACTCATCTCAATGAATACACGCAGTGTCTTCTGATTAAAGGTTGCATGTTATTTCGCCGTAAGCTTAAGCAAGGATCTGTAGGCTTGTGTTTTTGTGTGTTGCAAAACGAGGGCGTCAGCAACCAATGTGCTTCAATTGAATGACGAAAAGGCAACAAGAGCCATAAACGTCACAGTTATATGATATTGCTTTATTTCTGGGTGTCATTGTGTTTCGGCATAGTGAAACTACCATCGCTACGTCATCATAGTGATCAGCGTCCAGCATCAACGACAGATCTTCGCAAGCAGCGATCTTCTGCGTCGAGTTTCAAGCGTTGCATCCGAGACGGGCAACGACCATATAGACTTTATATCCTACTTCAATTCCCAGTGCGTAGAGACTTTCCACTGTGCAATTCTTATTTTTCCCATTGACTTTAATCTTTGTTTTAAGTCAAATAAAGATTTATTATCATTACCAAAAACATTGTCGTTCTTTCTCTTTGTCACGATCACTCTGCTAAAATCCACGTGACAGGCAACACTGCTGCGGCCTTTCAGATGTTTCTTGTGATCCCCAAACACGTGAAAGTCACATAGGGATAAGTCAGGGCTATAAGGTGGATGCTGCATTGCTTCCCAGTTGAACTTTTTGATGAGGTCTACCGTTGCTTTCGAGTGGTGAGGATGCGCGTTGTCATGGAGAAGAAGCAGTACTTCTGTAAGAAGTCCAGGACGCTTGCATTTGATGGCCGCGCGCAGTGCCTTCAATGTTTTCCCAGATCGTGCTGTGTTAACTGTGGTGCCTTTTCCAAGAAAGTCCAGTAAAATCGGACCTTTGCGATCAAAAAACACGGTCAACATCACCTTCCCCGTGCTGTTTGCGATTGCTTTTGATTTTTTCGGGAGTTTTGTTGTTTGGACGAAGCGATCACTCGCAGAGATTCGAAGCGCGAGCTATCGTTCTTTCTCACGTGATGCAACGTTTGTAACCTATTGTTCAATTTGCTCGTGAGGTTTCGCAATTGTTGAAAACAAAATCTTACGATCCTACACGTCGTCTTTTATTTCCCACACAAATTTTCTTTTTCATTTGTACGACCCTTGTATTTGTTTTCTGGAGATGTGCAACGAACATAAAAATTGAATGCGCAATTAAATCGATTAAAGTCAATCATCAATGGCTTTTTAAAAATGCTCTTTATTATTTTCAA
>JAHWFO010065148.1:0-25716 GCA_023313115.1 Rhysida immarginata
TAATACCCCCTTTAAGTATTTTACATTCGATGTAAATCACCCTGTATTCTAACAAAGCCTTAAAACAGGCATAATTTGGTAATCCTGTATAATATTTGAATGATTTATCACTATTTTTCGTATTATCGACTGACAGAATAAGGCTTCTTAATCGAACATACTTTTTTTCTATTTGATTAAATTTAAAATCCATTCTTCTAGTTTCAGCATCATGTAAAAAACTATCAGTCTGAGTACTTATCTCGGGTTTGGTTAAGCGAATTAATGCATGTGCAGCTTCAACCGTATCATCATCAATGTTTGCAGTGCATGGAATAAAAGCTGATATGCCAGTGGTTTCTTCATATAAATTTGTTTCCTCCATGTCTTGTTGATTGTTGAATGCTAGCGACGTCTCATATTCTTTTCCGTTTTCTTTTCTGGAAGCAACTGAGGAAAAGTGAATTGATTAAGCCAGAATGTATATAATCTTAAATTGCATTTATGGTATGTGAATTCGCTGAGTGTAAATTCAACTAAACTTTATTCCACTTTTTATACGAGGGCATATTGAAAAGTAATGCCTCCATGGCTGTAATTTTTTTATTTTTTAACCGATTTTCAAAATTCTTTTTGTATCTGATACTTACATTTGTCCTCTATGTGATGCACTATTCACTTTTCGACATAGTCCCCATCCCATTACACGCATTGCGCCAACACGTGACTAGTCGGGTGAACCCGTCGGAGAGGAATTCAGGACCGAACGGCAGGTTCACCTCGTCGTCAGAACGCAACTCATGGCCCTTAAGGTGCTCTTTCCTCTTTGGGAAGTGGTGAAAGCTCGCAAGGTGCAAAGACTTTCATTTTTGAACTGCAGTTTTTCATCTTTGAACTGTAGGCGCTGCAATCCCCTCTGATGTGTAGCGATCGCGTGCGGACGGGCGTTATCGTGCTGCCATTCAATCCTCGTGTCGACGACAACCCCGGAATTCCTCTTCGACGGGTTCACCCGACTAGTCACGCGTTGGCGCAGTGCGTGGAAAGGGATGGGGACTATGGCGAAAAGTGAATAGTGCATTACATAGAGGACAAATGTAAGTATCAGATATAAAAAGAATTTTTAAAATCGGTTAAAAAATAAAAAAGTTACAGCCATGGAGGCATTACTTTTCAATATGCCCTCGTAGTTATACTCTGAACATAGAGATGGATCCAAGGGGGAAGTACATGTTTGGGGGTGATAGACCCTAATCCTTGATATTCTGTACAGAATTCACTTTTCTCTCCGTATGATATATCTCATTTTACAAGAATAATTCAATGGTGGGCTAAAATATTGTATACATTCAAAGGTATGACAGATAATATAAGCAAATTTATTATAACACGAAAACAGTATGATATTGAAAAATCGCCAAGACAAATATAGCTGAACTTTTTTAACATGTAACTAAACATATCCTGCAGTAAAAATTTAGAAATATGCGATTCCATTTTTTGTGCTAGATACAACAGTTTATTCAGTTAAAAAATTATAGGAATATCGTTGGAAAACGTTTGTTCAGTTTCTAATACCCCCTTTTCCACAAACATACTTCTGATGGATCCGTCGCTATGTGAACGGAAGCGATACATCATAACGAGACCTTCACATTCATTTTTAACTTAAAAATATATCAATTTTATTCTTACTATTTTTTGCTCGTTCATAACGTGAAACTTCATTACTTGGACGAGAATAAATGAATCTGTTTAGAACGTAATCTGGATGGTTTTCTTCTAGATGAGGCCGCCCTACAGAAGTAACTTTTATTAATATTTTCGATTTACGATTATCCTCTTAACGTAGTATATTTACACACAATCAACAGTGCTTACCTGTCTGAAAGTGGTCACTGCATACCCTCATATGTTTACTCGGTCTCCATGCCTTTCCATCTTCAGTCGTACGTCTCAGTGCTAAGATCCATCGATTCCGTCGATCTGAATAATATTTTCGCGAAGGAAATCGAAAAATTTTCACATTGCTCCCCATTTTATACCTATTAGTGCACCCATATGCGCAACAGCTAATGCCCATGATTTGTGCAAAGTATAGGAAATAATGCAGAAGTTTATCGCGTTTTGAAACGAACGAAACGTATAAACAATGTGTTGCCAACCAGTCTTTTCAGGTTTTGACACCATGCGCGCTGCAGTCAAATAGGAAAATACCGGATTTTATATCCTCGATTTCAACAACGATCAATGTGAATTTCAAAGTAAACTTCTCCACATACTAATCTGAATGCTTAGTACTATTATAGTTTCTTACAAACATATGGTCATATAGATTAAGCTTGTGCTTTTTAAAATAAACTTCTGCATCTTTTGTTTGATTCAATAAATGTTTACCCTTTATACTAAACCTAGAAGCTTGCTGAAAACGTGGGAAAATAAATTGGGTAAATAAATTGGGAAAATAAATTGGGTAAGCCGGAAGACGATAGTGAATCAGCGTGAGAACTTCTAACCACTGCGAAATCACGTTCTGCAAGCACTTTCTTTTTCATTTCTGTTACACTAGGAATCAGAAAAATTGCATTTCTTTCTTGAGTTCTAAATGATCGAAAATGATAACAAAGAAATAATGTGAGCTTACTGTGCAGCCAATCCAACAGACACTAAAGCCAAAAACTACAAAAATGCTCAAGAACTTTGGAATAAGGTAAAATCGAACAATGATGACTACATCTCAACAATTCACAACTTAAACCTAAAAGCGAAAGAATCAAAGGCCCGATCCGAACTCCGATGGGCTAAATTTTTATGTATTGGTGAAAAAGCAAAACCTGCTTTTGAGACTTCAACAAAGGAGAAAGATTAATCTCAACAAGATGCTGGCTGCTCAGTCATTTGTGGACAAAACCACACCCAGTCAAAAGAGGTTCCTGCAACACAATCTGATCAGTGACAAGGAAAACCACCACCAGCCCAAGACAAGGTGCAAGCTGAAATCGGGGAGATTAATGCCAAATCAGGACTGATTACAGAAGATCAAACCAAGGAAGCTAAGGAATGAAGAGTAAAAAACAAACATTAGAAAAAAAGCTAAAGGGATTAAAGGGAAACGAACAAAGAGAGCAGGTTCGAAGAGACAATAATTTAATTTAATTTAATTTAATTTAATTCAATTTAATCAGATCAGAATGTACAAGCAAATACAAACTGCCCCTACAGGTGGTAAAACCCAAGCGGGGGAAGGAATCAAAAGAAAAAGATTGCATTTCGGAACAAATAAATCAAAATCAGATATTTAAAATCTTAAAAATAGAATTGGTTGGGTCATTAAAAATGTCTACATCTTTATGAGAAAAGTTTTTATTATACAAAGTAACAAGTTTATACGAAGGAGTAATCTCACCAATATTTGTCCTCGTACTAGGAGTTATTAAAATAAGACACCTATGACGACTTTTTCTAGGAACTGACAGCCCGATAGATGACAGAACCTCGGGCATCCAAACAGCCCCAGAAACAATCCTCTTAAGGACATTAAGAAAAACATTACCAATGATATTGGAAAGAGTAAACACATTTATAAATTCCATATTGAGATCATGCTTGTTATATTTTTTTGAGAGAAAATTTAAAAATGCAAGAAATTTCTTTTGTAGGAGTAAAAAGTTTTGAGTGTGATGAGTAAACCAAATTAACACACCATATGTAACTTTAGGAACTACAATAGAAATAAATAACTTTACGATAGTTAATGGATTTTTGAAAAATGCGGTAAGCCTTTTCAAGAGGCCAATTCTACGGGAGACATCGCTTATGATGTTATCAATATGCGGGGTAAAAGATAAGTTATAATTAAATAAAATGCCTAAGTCTTTAACTTCATTCTTTCTCCCAATGATATCATGACCAATCTTGTAATCAAAAATAAAATTTGTTACTTTCCTGGAGAACGAAACTACGTGTGATTTGCTCGAGTTAAGACCTAATCCGTTCGATTTAGACCAGGAGAGAATTGAGTCCAACGTTTCTTGCATTTTAATACAGTCTTGCCAACTGTCAATGCACAAAAAAATTTTAAGATCGTCCGCATACATTAGAATTTGAACATCATTAGTTGGTAAAGAAGCTATTAGGTCTGCAGGGTAGATATTGAATAGCAGCGGTCCCAGGGGAGAACCCTGAGGAACACCACTATTGATTTTACCAAATTTCCAGAAATTATTTACAGGATAAAGCATAAAATATCTATCAGTTAAAAAGGAGCGCATCCAGGATAGCATATTGAATTGGAATCCCATAATCTCTAGTTTCTGGAGAAGAAGGTCAATATGAACCTTATCGAAGGCTTTAGAATAATCCAAGTAAATTACATCCACTTGATGACGAGTATCAATAGCTTTCGAGAGGTAAGAAGTTAACACAGCAAGATTAGTTTCGGTCGATCTGGCCTTGCGGAAGCCGTGCTGAATATCAGGAAGATAAGGATCAACAAATTTTGAAAGATGAGTAGCAACGAAGGTTTCGAGAATCTTTGCAGGAAAAGAGATAAGTGCAATAGGTCTATAATCTTTCGGTGTGGTCGGTTTCACAATTTTAGGGATAGGAAGAATAAAAATAGTCTTCCAATCGGTAGGATAAGTACCTTGCGACAGAGAGAGGTTTAAAAGGTCACATAAAAGAAAAAGAAAAGGAAAATAAAAGAACTTATCGAGGAATATCTCGATATAGCCCCAAAGCTGAAAGTCGTTGGAAACCTAAGAGAAGTTGGACGACCTCGCTTGAAAAGTGAACATACAGAGCTGATGAAAGCAATAATAAATATTGCTGCTTGTAATGGAGCTGGTGCTGATAGTCGGAGACGAACAGAAACCCTTAGAGCTTGTGTCACCCTTGATGATCTAGTGAAATCGCTTCAAGATCAAGGCTTCACCGTTATTAGGTCTGCTGCCTACTTGCGTTTATTGCCACGAAGAAGCAATACAGCAGAAGGAATCAGACCAACGCCACCTAGAAACAAGGCCGCGACGCGCCAGCTGTCCTTTACTGTGACGTCAGTGTTAGGGGTCCTACGAACACGAACACGTGCAGTGGAGTTCACAAGCTTTCTCTCTCGTTTTCTCATAGTCTAAAATGCCGCGAAAGTGCTGTGTACCTTTATGTAAAAGGAACTACACATCGGATCCCAAAGTTAGTGTCTTCTTTTTCCCGAAGGATGAAGAAATGAAGAAAAAATGGATTAATCGGATTCACCGAGAAGATTTTACTCCGACAAACAACTCTGTGGTAAGTAGATTCATATCCCTAGCTTTTAATAAGTACATGTATTAATTAGTAACTTAATAATGTATTGTAAATTCTTGTTTTAATGTTACGGACGAAATTCATATAAGGAGAGCTGAATTTATTACTTAAATCTGGTGTCATAAATAATGTTTCATGAGGCTACAAACTATATTTTTTCAATGATAACAAACTATGATAACAGCGTTTTTTTTGTTTGTATTGATTTGTTTTGTTTTTTTATTTTGTAAATAATACGACAATGGTTAAAAATTCTGAAAAATTCAAGGATGATCATGGAAATCATGAAGATAACGCATCCCTGATATGAAAATTATATGGGTATTATATTTTTTTTGAGCTCTATATTTTATTATTATATATAGAATGTACTTTAGATAATTGGATATAAATTAAACATCCTAATAATAATTATAACATCAACAAGCCTTTTTAAAAGGACACAAAAAATAATATACAGCTACATTTGTGTAGGTTTAGTTCCTGCAAATATCACTTAATTTGATAAAATGTGTCAAAAGTTGTGATTATATACATATAAGAAAGTATATGCTACTTCTGAGCCCTTTTTATTATTAAAGGAAGAACATATACAAATTTTATGAGATGATTCTGATGAACAACAATAAATTTATCATGAAACATTATTTATAAATTCATATTAGGGTCTGGTTGGAGGTAGAATGAATGAAGAAATCTGCCATTATCTTCAGCCATATCTACATACAGTTGCAGACAGAATGAATAATCCCCAATTGGCACTAAATAATAATGTCAGTTTTTCATAACAACTGAATTTCTTAATGTTGATTTTGTGCAGAATTGTGCATTTCATTCTGCAGTTCACAATCTATGCCAGATATGCTTGATATCAAAAAACTGCGAGTCAGTTTGACTCCTTAGCCTCAAAATTAGAGTCAAATTTCACAAATTGTCAGTCAAATTCTTGAATATTTATAATTTCCATATTTTACATTAATCTACAGTCACTATAGTTAATTAGAAATTTAAAAAAGATCATGTGACAAAATAAAGTGTGATGAGAATGATATGGCCGATGATTTTAAAAATGCCCATTTAAAGCATAAATTGTGAGTACGTGTGAACCCTTTGTTTTAGACTCATTGCAGATATTTTTGTACCTATAATGTTCTGATTTCTCTTATAATCAAAGGTATGCGAGTTGCATTTTAGCACAGAGGACATTGAAAGGACTACAAGTATGTTTGATCCTAAAACAGGGAAACTGCTTTCAGCACCTCTGGATCGACCTCGTTTGAAAAAAGGTTAGTCAACTTATTTTGACATGATTTCATTTCATTAATGTTAAATAATTCTGCATGAAATTCAGAGTACTTTACATTTATGGAATGACGTAGCTCAGGTCACCATCATTTAAAGTGAATGCCATCTTTTATAGGTGCGGTTCCATCTCTGATGCCAGGATGCCCTGCACATTTATCACAACAACCCAGTTGCAGTAGGGAGGACCATGAAGAACGCAGAGAACGTTTGGAAAACACATTTTTAAGTAGTGCCTTGGCAGAGAGCCTTGAAACATATCAGCAGGAATTATCAGCTGTATCCTTCACATCATTGGAAGAACTTAGGACCAAAATGAAAAATTGTGAAATGCATAGTGATTGGTTTGTGAGGGACAGAGGTGACAAAATATTTTTTATCTTACTCAAAGATAACCCATTGCCTAAAATCCTTTGCTCTGCAGAAATTAATAGTGATTTACAAATGTTTATTTGGATTGGTGAAGTTCAAATGCAGTCTTTAAAAAGCACATCACTACCAGTGGTTGTAAACAACATAAATGAACTAGGAGATATACTTAGCAAGGCCTATGAAATGTTTACTGCCATTGGAAATCCAAGTGTTGAAGATGGAATCAGTGTGGTTGTTAATGTATTAAACAGTTTATGTGGAAAGCTGCCAGAACAGACAGAAAAAAATCACCTTTTTGATAGAACAGGTTTTACTTTGATAAAGTGCTGCTACAAATCACAATTCAGATATTCATGGGAATCTCTAATATTGTGGTCACTGCTTCATTCAGTTTCTTCACATGCATATAGGTTTTTAAGATCTACAAATGTATGCACAATGCCCAATCCAGTAACTTTATCTAGACTGTGCCACGCACTTTCAAGCAATATTTTAAAAGAAAAAGATCCTCAAAATCTTCTTGAATATTTACAAAGAAAAGTTGAATTTCTGAAGGAGGAGGACAAATGTGTTGTGCTTCTCATGGACGAGATACACATTAAGGCTCAGTTGGACTATAAGGGTGGAAACATAGTAGGTCATGCATTGGATACGACTGATTGTTCATCTAGTGCATACGTATTTATGATACAATGTTTGGATTCGCCTTATAAAGATGTAGCACATATAGTCCCTGTGAAAACCATTCAAGCTGAGGCACTATTTCAGTTCATTAAAATTATTATTATTAAATTGGAATGCATAGGGTTCCAGGTTTTAGGTGTAATATCTGATAATAACTCTATTAACAAAAAGGCCATGTCATTTTTTAGTAATCCTCCAAAAGTGAGCATAAAATATGAACATCCAAAGTGTACAAATCGTCCATTGTATTTTCTCATTGATAGTGTTCACTTACTCAAATGTATTCGCAACAATTGGTTAAATGAAAAAGAACAGAAAATGCATTTTTCCTGCTTTCCTGGTGAGGAAATAGGAGGTATTGCTTCTATGAAGGCATTGAAAAAATTGCACATGATTGAAAAAGGATGTTTATTAAAATATGGCAGTAAATTGATACTGAAGTCTTTATATCCAAGTTCCATAGAGAGACAGAATGTGAAACTCGCCTTGCAAATTTTTAATAACAATACTGTTGTTGCATTAAAAGAACTAGGCGCCCGAAGTTGCATTGAGGACTGGGAAGGCACTGCCGCATACATTGACCTAATTTGGAAGTGGTGGTGTATAGTGAACGTTAAAACTTTACTGAAAGGTCTAAGGCTAAGGAATACCTTTCAACAGCCAATGACTGTGAATTCTGATCACTTAGTCAATTTCCTGACTAATTTTTTGACATGGATTGATGGAGTCAGGGGATTCAGCAAAGAAACGCATCATGCTTTGAAGCACACGACTTCAGCTCTTCTTGATTTCAGTAAATATTGGCTTACAGAAAAGAAAAAGAACTGTTTTTTGCCAGGAAAATTACAAACTGAAAATTTAGAAGACAGATTTGGTAAATATAGACAGATGAGTGGCGGAAATTACCACATTTCAATGCGTCAGCTTCTTGAAACGGAAAGTAAATTGAGAGCGCAAAGTGTCCTGTCTCTCGTGCTGAAGTCAAGAAAAGTTGGTAATGTTACAATAACCAAAAATGACATTTGCATGCCTGAAGCATTTACTTGCAGCACCTTGGGTGATATCCCTTTGCCAGATGAAGTGGATATTGACATTGACGTAGAAAATATAGAAGATATCAGTGAGAATGTATAGCCAATTTTGCATTACATAACTGGATATTGCTCCTACAGTGTGCTAAAGAAAATTCAGTGTGAATATTGTAAAGTATTTTTGACTTCAGATAGTGAAATTGTTACCAATAAGGACAGCCTCATATTTGCAAGTGACAGGGGTGGTTTGTACTATCCTAATGAAGATGCCGTAACGTGTGTATCATATACATTCCTTGTTGTTCAAAGACTTATTGAAGAGCATGAATCTTTGTTTTTTCAGTAACAAGAGCACAGAAAATTAGCACTTCATGTAAGTTTAAAAAATATTCCTGAAGGTGTCTTTACTGGGCATCATTGTATCGGTGGACATACAATTTCTGCATTAATCCGACAAATTGTGAATTGTACAGTGAATATTCTATTAAAAAAAAGTGAACGACATTGAATCAAAAAAAATGTCACTGTATATAAAAGATTAAGAGGGAATTAACCTCATCATACTTTTGTAATACAGTCGAACCTCAATTTCTTGAAATATTTATATTTTCCTACATTTTCACTATTACTTTAGTTATCTAAGAAAACCTTTGTACGTTGAATTTTGGCTTCAATTTTGCTGCCTACAGTACAGTATTATCATTTCTATTCTTCTGTATGCAGTACTTTTATTAAACTAAAATTTTTGATTTAAAAGTACCTTCATTTCTCAAAACTTCTTTGTCTTGATTTTTTTTTCTGTTCCTTGAAATTTGAGATCTCGAGATTTGAATGTATATTACAAATATATGATAAATCAATTCAATTCAATTCATATTTAATGAATATTGTAAAAGTAATGAATCCAGGAATTAAACATAATAGCTAGTTGTTATATATGATATCATTTGCAAATCTGATTATTGTTTTCAAATTTATCACATTTACCAGATGTATTAAACGTAATCGCAAGAATAGATGAAGAGTAGATGGGGGGGGGCGGGGGGTTAATCTTTTCTCCTCCCCTTCATCTGTTCTTTGTAATCGCCATTTCATTATGGTGAGAAATGAGAAGTTCTGGTATTCATAATACCATGATAGCTTACCGTGTAATCGTTAATTCATTTATTAGATATATTTTTTCCTGTTTGTTTCCTTTTCTCCTTCAACTTAATAACTAGCTGTGAATTTGTAAGACTGTAAAGTTTTAAAAGTAATTTTACATATTTCAAGTGTAATTTAAAATCACTGGTTAAAGTAACTTATTGAAGTATCTAAAATTCAATAAACCCTGCGGATAGTCTTCAAATGATGAGAAACAAGATTCTTGTCCAAGACTATTTTTTATTTAAAGGATGTACAGTTTGGTTATCTTGTCACCGTCGTTCAGCAGCATGATATATTATTCAACAAGTTAGATAGCGGTTTTAGCTGGGTAACAAACCGGATGAAAATTTAACAAAGGAGAGTGTACATTAATATAATAAAAATTAAGAAGCTTTAATTCAATTAAGTTTTAGGTTGTGTGATTCCAGGAAGTATTCTATTTTGTGACTTGCTCTTCAAATGACATAAAACTGCTGTGTAACTTGCTGAATTATGCATTCTGCTGCTAAGCGAAATGTACATCCAGTAAATAAAAAAATATAGTTGTGGACAAGAAGTTTCGTTTCTCATCATTTAATTAATGTATATTTATCAAACTTACTAATGTAAACTGATTATGAATAACAACAGGCTATTATGTAAATTCACCTTTTCATCATATTTACTAAATGTATATAATTTTTTTTATATCTAATTTTGAATAATGTCAAGTTAATTTTGAACAAACAGTTTTCTGTTACAGCGAAGCAAACCTCGCTGTAACAAAAATAAGCCTTGTTGTCAACAGAGGGCGCCACCGGAGAAGGAGGAGAAGGAGAAGGCGGGATATTCAAAGAAGAAAAATGAAGGAGCGCCGTTGGAAACGAGGAAAGCGGAAGGCGACGGGACACGTGGTCTGGCGAAGAAAAAGACGAGGAGTTGGCGAACGAGAGGAGACCGGTGTGAAGATTGGAATGGAGTGGGCTTACGAAGAAGAGCTGCATATCGTGATAACCGAAGTAATGGGACTTCGAAAACGTTGAACGCCGAGAAGGCCAAGGCAGCAAGGAACGTAAATGCATTCGTTCACGGCGAAAGGAAGCCAATAAAGGAGTACGCCCGACCATGTCGACATAGCCTAACAGAGAGGATGCTAAATGAACGACAGGAGATTCCGCATCAGCCTGCAGTGGGACTTCCTCTAAATTGTTTGACGAGACTTGAGCTGAAATTCTGGAAGGAACAGTGCGCCATATCCAGAGATTCACGAATGCTGGTGTTACGACATGAGCGTTGGACAGGAGCCTTCCCGCGAGGACTAAACGCCTTCGTGGAAGATGGGGTCGGCTACCTGCGCATTAGCAATTAATGAAGTATAGAAGAATTTCGTGAGTACTGTATTGTTTATTATTTTGCAGCGGTAGTGCTACGCCGCACACTTTAAATTGTTCCGTACGAACGGAAATGTTTATTTATCAATATTAGCCGCCATATTGTAAATTTCAAGGCAGTATTTAATTAACTCTTGTTCAAGGGGCGTTACGGAAACTGTTAAGACTTACCCTGCTAATTAAAATGGAATTAAATGCAAGAGTGAAGCCGCATGCATTTGAAAGAATTTGTGTTGTGCGTTTTATGTATGTAAATTAAAGAAGAGTTAAAGTTGTTCCGACTCCCATACAGGGATTAGTGTTACGAAATATTATTTCGCCAAAATTATCCTAGTTTGTGCTCGGAAACAAGTGCCGAATGGCTTAATCTAATTATATCTGTCTATAAGATTAACTAAGTGCAATAGTTTGGTTGTAACGCATTTTAGAATTGCTGATAGTTTTGTATTCTATGAACTGTTGAACTCTTAATTCTAATTACGGACTTTGAGTGTATTTCTGATATTTGCAGTTTGTTTTATAAAACGTATTCATATCTGTGTCAATGTAAAAATTATCAAAGTTATATTTAAAATCCGAAACAGGATATCTTTTAGTTAAGCACGAATTATGGACTTTATGAAGTAATCCTTTTTAATTCAAGTGCAGGATTTTGACTTGATTTTCGTTAGTGTTAATTAGCATAATTTATGTAAATGAGTTATTGTTTTGCTAATTTATCGCCTAAATATATTATTCCAAAGTAAGGCAACTATATTATGAGTTATGATTTATCTTGGCTTATGTTGATTTAAAAGTAAAACCCACTTTGAGATTAAGTGATGTAATGTGAACCTTTTTACGTTAAGACTTTTATTTTGATAATCCAGACAAGCTAGTCCGAAAACTCATTTATTTTGTATTTGTTTATCTTTTGATATTACTTATTATATTGTTGATTTTTATTAAAATATTCAAGTGTGGTTGGTTCACTGACTAAATTGTAGGTCTGTTTGTTTTACTCTGCATACGTTAACTATTTTCCACTGCGTGCGTAATTGGAACGTGACATTTTCACTGTTAATGGTTAAACATAATATGAATTTCATCATCCTTTAATTATCTTAAATGAATAAATAGTTTGTTTTTCTAAACCAGCTTGCTGTTAATTATCTTTGTATTCATATTTATTGTTTTTATTAAAATTAATTAAATTTTGGTTTCAAAGTACATTATAATCACTAATTGTATTTCAATTTGCAAATAAAATACTATAGTTGAAATTATAAATTTTCTTTAGACATTTGTGACATTACTATACTGTAATTTAATATAAAAATAACTGCTTACAATATATTAGTCCGTTTGTTGTGAGGTGTAGAATGGGAGGGTGGATCTGCTAAGAAACAACTTAAATTTGGTATCTTAAGTTTTTGATGAAGTTTAAATATCTTTTGTACAGGTATAAAAGATTTTTTTTTTCAAAATTTAAGTTAGTTTTAATGTTTGGTTTTTATAGATAATGATCTACCTATGCGAATTAATTACGAGGTTATTTATTCATGTTCCCTATAATTGAAAAGCTAAATAAATATCCTTGCCCTTGTATTAATTCAAACTTTAATTTTAGAATGCCAACATCATTTTTTAATACATACAGTAGATACAAAACTTATTTATCTTATAAAAAAGATGTTGATTGACCCGCGTTTCGATCATCAACAGTCTTATTTCATAATTTGATATTTAATTATTATAAATGGGTTTGGAAAAATGGGTTACTTCGTATTTAATAATTCTCCAGCGATACAAAGCCATATGTAAGTAACGTTTAAACACTTTTAATTTATAATATTAAAATATCCTTTCTAATACGATTGACGACTGATTTATCTTCCTCGCATTCGAACACTGGCCCCTTAGTTCTGACGTCACAGTTTACGTGTTGCGGCCTTGTTTCTAGGTGGCGTTGATCAGACACATTTCCACAGTTCCCGTGCAGCTCAGCAGAGCAACCAACGACTTAAGGAAACCTAACCAGAATTCACAGTTTGCATCTGCCAGTTTCATTCCTTCGTGATTTGGCTGTTCTTCTCAGAAACAACGTTGTATTCTACTTGTCACAGGATAAGGCACGTGTACCCTTGAGTTTACAAGCTGCCAACAAGCAGGCATCTTTACTGATGCACCTGGAATACAAAATCATGCTGCCTGAGCATGACTGGGTTATTGCACATCGGCACAAATTGAACCCTCCGTATATGCCGCACTCAAAATCAACAATGACGATGGCAAAGTTACCTACAGTGGAACCTCGGTTCACGAACCAAAAATTTAATAATTTTTGTTTCAGGTTACGCACCAATGCTTCGGTTCACGAACTGTTCACTTTGTGACGTCATTGACTTGCCTTTCTACGCATGCGCACATAGTTGGTGTCACTTTGAGATCTGTGAGTATCGGTCGCATTTCTGCAATACGTACGTTCTCCGTTATGAATACCAATAAACTAAAAAGTGATGGTGATTGTAGAAAACAGAAACGTATCACAGTGGAAGTGAAGAAAGAAATAATCGCTGAATATAAGAGTGGCAAGCGTGTGTCAGACATCGCCAAAATCAAGAAGAAAGAAGTAGCCAAGGCAGCAAGCGTGGCTAAAGGAGTAACAATGATAACGAAACAAAGGCCTCAAGTTTTGGAGAAATTTGAAAAGCTTCTCTTGCTCTGGATTAATGACAAGCTGCTTACAGGAGACACTGTCAGTGAGGCAATAATTTGTGAAAAGGCTAGACTTATGCACAGTGATTTGTTGTCAAAATCGCCTAGCACAAGCGGTGAAAGTGATGAATTTAAAGCCAGCAGAGGTTGGTTTAAAAAATTTAAAAAAGGACTGGCATTCATAGTGCTATTCGGTATGGGGAGGCTGCAAGTTCCAATGAGAAAGAAGCAGAGGCATTTAAGGTGGAAATTTGCTAAATTTGTCAAAGAGGAAGGCTACATTCCACAACAAATATTCAACTGTGTGAGACGGGCCCCTTCTGGAAGAAAATGCCAAACAGGACCTACATCACTCAGGAGGAAAAGGCACTACCATGACACAAGCCTATGAAGGATAGGCTCACTTTATTGTTATGTGCCAATGCATCTGGCGACTGTAAGATCAAGCCGCTGTTGGTCTACCACTCAGAAACTCCTCGTATTTTTTAAAAAAACAATGTCCAGAAAAACAAACTGCCTGTGATGTGGAAGGCATGGGTGACAAGACTCATCTTCATGGAATGGTTGACTGAAAAGTTTGCCCCAAGTGTTTAGAACTATCTTGAGGAAAACAATCTGCCCCTTCGATGCCTACTCATAATGGACGATGCTCCTGCCCACCCGCCAGGTTTGGAAGACAACATGGACATCACGTATGACTTCATCAAGGTCAAATTCCTGCCTCCGAACACAACTCCACTGATTCAGCCCATGGACCAACAAATAATCTCAAACTTCAAGAAACAGTACACAAAGGCACTCTTCTCAAGGTGTTTCCAGGTAACCAATGACACCGATTTGACCCTCAGAGACTTCTGGAAAGATCATTTCAACATTTTTCACTGCATAAACTTGATAGAGAAGGCCTAGAACAACGTCTCTCTCCGTACCTTGCAGTCTGCCTGGAGGAAACTTTGGCCAGAGTGTGTACCAGAGAAAGAGAGATCCGAGATAGACATGGAGGTCAATGCAGTGGATGAGATTGTCTCCACTGGCACAAATTTGGGCCTCGAAGTTGATGGCAATGACGTGGAGGAATTAGTTGTAGAGCACAGCGAAGAGCTCACTACAGAGCGAGCAGTTTAAGACCTTAAACGAGGAACAATCTTCGAATGATAAAGAAGGAAGGATTGAAGTTTCAACTGCTAAGATTAAAGAAATTTGCAGTAAGTGAGCTGATGTCGAAGAATTCATTGTGAACCATCACCCAAACAAACTTGTGGCAAAGAGAGCAGTTAACCTGCTGAATGAAAATTAGATGGCCCACTTCAGGAACATTCTCCAACGAAGGGAAGAGACAACTTTCACTTGATCGTTTTATGGTTCCAAAGAACTCTTAACCCGCTATAAAGAGATCACTAGAACAAACCCCTGAAGAACAATAAAGTGACGTAAAATACTTAAATCTCTTAATTTAGACTTGTTTTAAATTACTACAATGCTTATTTAATGTACAGTAAATAATACTCAATTAATACTTCAATTAATACTCAATATCTTCAGTGTTATTTTTAAATACTTTATTGTAGGGTAGATGTACTAGTAATTGACAGTTTAAGACATTACCGTGAAACGAAATTGTGTACGGAAATCAAATTGCATTTTGAAACTTTTCTAGTTATACCATTAAATTGTAAATACAATGCAGAATGTGCCAATCTCTAAATAATTATTATATCTTTAAAGCTATTAAGTTATTAAATTTTTTCCCAACTAATGCATGATTCACCAGTAGTTGACAGTTAATGCACCAGAAGTTGACAGGCAGTTGCACCAGTAATTGACAATATTTCAATTGCACATTTTTATTATATATTTTTTACAAAAAAAATTGACAACATTCAAAAGTAGCTGTTAAAATCAAGCATTTTTAAGAATGTGTAAAGTATTTAACATTAACTAAAATTGTGCTTTTTAAAACTTAAGTTGTTCATTTAGATCCTTTATCTTTTTTTTCCTTTGAAATAATAAATTAAATCAGTCCACTCCCATGTAGAGCGCAAGGACCATAGAAAATGAAGGTGTTTTCCAATAGTGCAATATGATCATATCTTGGTCAACAAATTGTTCTTAGAAAACTTGATTTTTGTCGATTGTTCTCCTATTTGCAAAATGCATCCAATTCATCCTATGCTAATTCTTATCATAGTAAAGAGAATATCAGTAGCAGTTTTCTTCTTGGTAGATAACTTGTCCTGGGCTATCTGTTGATCGTCTCTGTGACAAGATTCAGAACCAACAAAAAGAATCGGCGTATAGGGCCTAGAAGATTTATGTCAAAGTGGATGATCTAGAAATTGACAGTAAACTTCTTATAATTGACAGACCTAGGTCAATTAATGGAAAATCTATGAGAGTAGTTAATCTTTACATTTTACTTTGTTGATGTAACTTGTTCCTTTATTCAATTAATAATTTTTGAGAAACATATCAAATTGTTACTTATAATTCTTTAACTTAATATTCAAATTTACAAGCTTTATGATTTGATTACTTTCATTTTAATCTTTGCTCAATTTTCCCTTTTACACTTTTTCCCACGTTATACGGGTTAATAAACTGAATTTTATTTTTGTTATCTTGTTGTGTTCCGATCCTTACTCACCTGGCTTACCTGTGCAAATAAATTTAAATATCGGGGAATAGAATATTAAGGGAATGGGGATTTATATTGGTGTAAACTAGAATTAAATAAAAGGGCGCAGTCTAATTTCTTTGGAATAATATTTAAGACAAATTACTAAATTAATTAATTCCCAGAACCCGTACACGTTTAAATGCTTGTCACTAATTCTGTACGAAATAAAATGTTCTAACTGACTTTTTTGTATGTGTATGTTATGCTTCATATATATAGAATAACTCACTGGCTTAGATCCATCAAGAGAGTAAAACTTTATTAAAACGATTTTCTTACAAAATGTACACATTATTTTAAATTACTTTTAAAATTTGAAAGTTAAAAAAAATCAATACTGCTTATAAAATATAAATATTATTTAATATTCTGATAATAAACGCAATGAAGATACGATTTAATATATATATATATATATATATTGGAGGAAGGGTCAAAGTGGGAAAGGGGGGGTGCATATTATACCCCAAAAATTACTGTATTACATACAAATGGCCGTATTCAGAATGAACACTCTTGCTCAAACCATTGTTGACTACGCATTCAATAATATGAAATTTGTATTCAACAATGCTCTTGAGCAAGAATAGAAGTGCTCATTCTGAATGTGGGCACTTCTCAGGTGTTATAATAAACTAAGGTAAGGTTATTTTCAGCCTAAATCCAGCCTTATTCATTCAGTCTGTCCATGATGAAGTTCCTCTTAGCTCTTCCATCTGCTGTTGGTGGTAGGCTTGGAGAGTCATCAACATCATCATCATCATCGTCATCAGAATCTATTTCCTCTTCTCTCCAGTCTTCATTCATGATATAAATATTGTGCAGTACACAGGCAGCTGTCACAATTTTGGCTACACGCCTTGGGTCTGTTACATCAAGGTAAGTTTTAATGCGCCGAAACTTTCCTTTCAGGAGGCCAAAACCTATTCTCTACTATAACTCTAGTTTTAGACAATTTTTGGTTAATTTTTTTTTTCTTTCTGTCAGATGACCATTATTCTTGAAGGGTATCAGTAAAGAGTTAGATAAACGAAATGCCGAATCCCCTACAAGTTGCAGATGGTTCGGGATCTGCCCTCTTTCAAAAGCTATGCTTAATGGGCTATTGCGATGTACCCTGGCATCGTGTACTGAACCTGGCCAGCCAACGTAAATGTCAATAAATTTCATTTGACTGTCTACGACTGGGATTAAATTAACTGAGGCTTTTTTATAGGAATATGACACCCATCAATGGCTCCTATTGTCCCTGGAAATCCAGTTTTCAGTTCAAACTCTCTGGCAGTACGTTCCATTTCATCAACAGTTGGCCACGAGATGTATTTTTTGGAACAGTGCTTTAAGCATTCGCAGAAGTCATCAAAAATGCCGTGACATGTTGAGTGGGCCACATCGAACCTGTCGCTGACTTCTCTGAATGTCTCAGTTGTGGCAAGAAGCCACAAACTCATTAACACCGTATCTTTAGGTGGCAGAGCAGGTCTTCCTCGAACTGAATCCGTTTGTGAAGGATGACCCAATCACACCAGTAATCACTTACAACAAAAATTAACTAATGTAGTTGACATATAAGGCCATTAAAAATTAAATTATAGATCTTTAGGTTATGTAAGAACAAAATACCTCGGCAGTTTCTCTGTGCATGCGGAAGTGTGAATAAAAATCATCAGATGAATACTGGGATTCAACATCATCCACAAAATCCTTGATTCTCGTCTTTGCACAGCGTTCGTTAAACATACTGTAAAAGTACAATAATAATACATTTTCTTGTAAAGGGCACGGCAGGCACAAACCTCGAAATAAAAAATAATCTTGGGAAGAAGGTAGAAACGACTAGGGGAACTGAATTTAGGAAGGAGGAAGAGGCGCGTTTTTTTATCGATTTGGGAGGAGGATTCAAGCCGAAAATGGGAGGCGGGACCTAATTGACAAAATGATAAGTTATTACAGAAATTACTATCGTACACGAAAGTGGACTGTGCGATGCTTATTCCATTTTTTTTGACCTTGCATTGTGCAATGCCTGGATATGGTACAAGCAAGACCGTATCCTGCTGGACACGATATGGTAAGGCATACTATAAAATAGTACATGTCAGATTTAGTGATTCTTCAGCCAGCATTTAGTGATTATTCATCCAGAATAACTAAGGAACTTTTTTTTCTTATTTTTTTCTTTTTACTTACTTTCTTCTTGGTTTATAAGTCAATCTGATTCAGTAATATAAATTGTGATTAGTATTAATTTGATTCTGATACAGGTTGATAAATGGATTCTAGAGTAACAAAACGTTTCCCCTATGACGCCACATTCAAAGTGAAACTAGTAGACTATGCTGAAAGCATCGAGACGATTTGATATTCCAGAAAATAATATTAGACGCTGGAAAAAACAAAAGTCTTTTTAGAAAAATGCCGAACACCAAAAACGCGAACAGGGGAAAGGTGATTTCGTTTCCAGAGTTAGAAAAGGACCTCGTCGAGTGGATCGAACAGATGGAAAATGGTATATCGTCTCCTGAATTCACGTACGACTGCAGGCCAAGAAGATCCCCAAGGATGTCAAAATATAGAATCAGCCAGCCATTAAGTTTTCCTGTGGCTGGTATTCGAGATTCATTCGGAGGAATTCTCTGGCGATTCGTCAGCGGACAAAAATATCACAAAAGCTCCCGAGTGACCTGGAAGATAAGGTGATGAGTTTTCATAAGTTTCTGATAAATTTACGGAAGGAATCCTTTGACCTGGATTATATTGGAAACATGAATGAGACTCCTATTGTTTCCTAGTAATCGAACCCTAGACAAAATTGGCAAAAAACGTTAGGACAACTGGCCACAAAAAGACTCATTTCACAGTGTTTTAGGCCGTCTCACCAATGGAAAGAAATACCGCCCATATCTATTTTTAAAAATTTGCACAGGATGGAATAATTTCATTTTTGATCCAGACTCAAGAAGTGAAGCGAAGGAGATCCCGAGAAAAACCCAACAAAAAGGTCGTATGGAATCATTTATACAATGTTAAATACTTCTTAAGTGTTGATTCTCAGAGGGTGCCAGTTTGCAAACAGTTTTTCGAGAAATAACTAAGATAGGACGTACTAGATTACAAAACTTTGCAAAGAAAGACGTTCATGCTGAAATTATGAGAGAGAACAGAGGAGGAGACAGTTAAGCCAGGAAAAGAAAGAAAGCGTGAAACAGTTTATTGGAAAACTTCGAGGGACTGAAAGTCATTATGAAAGAAATAAGTCTAAACAAATCTATTTGATGGCTGGCCTGATTATTAAAAAATTACATAAATTATACAACGCGAATACCACGGATGAACTGAAAGTGAAACATTCAATGTTCGACGAATTTTTGTTAATAACTTTAATATTGGTTTCAAATAGCTACCGATGTGTGCAGCTATTGCACAATTCTAGATCACAAAATAAAAACATTTCCTACAGGGTCCAATGAAAGAAGCGATTTCATTATGGAAAAAAGAATTCATAAGAAGAGAGCGAATGCATTTTATCAGCTAATGAGAAAGGACATAGATGATCCTGTGAGATACTGTTTTGACTTACAACGAATCCAACCTCTGCCAAAAACACCCGTGCAGGAGGCATATTGTTCAAGACAAATCGTATTTTACAACTTCTGTATAGTTAATTTAAAAGGACTGAACCCAATTTTTACTGCTGGTCTGAGGAACAAGCCGGAAAGGGAAGTACGAAAATATCATCCGTTTTGTTACATTTCCTTCAGAATAATGATATCCAATCACGCAGAATTTTAAAACTCTTCAGTGACGGAGGGGTCTCTCAAAACAAGAATAATATTCTTCCACAACAAATCTAGGAACTTAGAAATATTAAAACTGACAAAACAGCTCAAAAACAAGGACTGCTATTACCTTAAAGATGACAAGAGCAGCCAAGTAGTCATCTTACATAAAAACCCCTACCTTGAAGGTGTTAATACTTTCCTCCAACAAGGCCCGTATATCAATCTTAACACCAATCCTTTGAACAAACTGGTCACTAAAACTAGATTGCATTAAAAAATGCAAAACCACCTTTAAGGATATGGACACTAAAAAACTAGTGCCGAGCAATCCACGGCTATCCCGCCTATACTGCCTCCCCAAGATGCACAAACCCGGAAACGCCATGCGCCCCATAGTAGACAATACAGATTCACCCACAAGCACAACAGCAAGAATGTTAGCAACTATTTCAAACAACCTACTTTACCAGGATATAATTACTCAATTAAGAATAGCCTTGAGTTAACACAGAAATTGACCAATATCACAGTACCTGAACAACACATATTAGTTTCATTTGATGTTACGGCCATGTTCCCAAGTATCCCCATGAAGGAAACATTATCCATCTTAGCGGATGTCCTGGACTATAACGAAGTACCTCTAGCTATGGTGAGGGACATTCTTCTACTTAGCAAATTAGTATGCTATAACAACATCTTTCAGTTTAACAACCGTTTTTACAAAATGGAACAAAGGACACCGATGGGCAGTTGCTTGAGCTCGTTTCTTGCCAATCTTTACCTTAATCATCTTGAAAACCTGGCTCACGATAGTTTTGGCTACTTCCCGGATGTCTGGTGTAGGTATGTTGATGATATCTTCGCAATCTGCAAAATTGATGAAACAGACGTACTCCATGACAACCTCAATAAATTGAGTCCCTCCATTAAATTTATGGTGGAGACAGAACAAGCTAATTCATTGCCCTTCTTGGATATACTAGTCTGCAGAGATGGAGACGGGCTTACCTTCGACATTTACAGGAAGCCAAATTACATACCTTCATATATAAGATATGATTCAAACCACTGCTATGGACATAAGGTGGCGGCCTATAACTATATGATTGCCAGGGCCATTGATATACCTCTGAGCCAGGAGAAGAGATTAGAAGAATTCAGGAGGATTAAGGAAGCGGCACGACAAAACGGATTTACCGACCATACCATCGACAAACTCACTAAAAAACAACTCCTCAAGAGGAGGATCTCCCTATGTACGACACTACAACCTGAGAAGAAAGATACCAAATTTTTTAGTCTTCTTTACAATCTCCCTCTAAATAGAGGGTTGGAGAAAATTTTAAAAAATTTGACGTGAAGTTAGCCTTTAAAAGCGAACTCTCCCTAAAAAGACTGCTGGGAGGCCCCAAGGATCGGATTCCGAAAACACGAAAGATCAGGGATATACTTTCTACCTTGCGGAACTTGCCCAAAGAAATATATCTGCCATACTCGTTGGAGGTTCCTGAGCCAAAGAGCTTTTGGACTAGATTAGAAAAAATAGACCCGACAGATCGGCGATGGTGGACCATATTTTACACACTGGACATGATTTTAAAATTGATGAACTCCAAATCCTTTAGGTGATTGACGACCCCAAGAAACTAAACTATTTGGATTCCTAGGAGATCATGAAAAAACAAGGTGAATATTTGCTGAATCTAGACACAGGACCCATGGACCTCTCCTCTTGGAAAACTTTATTAGATTATATAATGAAATCAACCCCCACCTATTGGAGCCTTCTCTAGGTCCGCTCTTCTTCGGCCAAATGGCATTTTTTACCTTCCAAATTTTTCCTATACTCCTTCTCATTGGCTTAAATCTATTATAAATACCTGAAACCTTACTCTGTAAAATCGATTCATACTGAAGATGGCTACGTTGTAGCCGAAATGTACGTTATGTTATGATGAATAAATGCTTTGTGGAAATAGTGGAATCCATCGTCTCCTCTGCATCAAGGTATCCACAGATCGGCCAGGTCAGTCTTGTTCTTATGTATATTCTTTATTTATAAGTACTCTGTTAGGAATAATATTGTAATACGTACTATTATGTACTTTATGCAAACTTAAATAATGACATCAGGTTTTAAGGAAATTCATATGGGCTTTCCAACCCGTGGACATTCATTTCTTCCTGCGGATAGTGTATTCGGCAGGGCCGAAAAGTTGTTGCGAAATAAGCCAACTATTATTGAAAAAGAGGAATAAGTGGAAATTTACAAAGAACTGGGGCAATTGTACGTACTAGGACAGGACTGGGAACTCAAAGACGCCAAAGATTTAAAGAAGTTCTACAAGGACCTAAGAAATATAAGCAATATGAAGAGGTTTTTTCAAAGTCAGCCAGGTTAATGGTAATCGTTCAGTCAGAGTTAAAGCAATGGAGAACCTTATCTATGAGGGAGATGAATCATACCAAAGTCTGAACAAAAAGTCATTCACCAATACCACGTTACGCAGAATGCAACCACAAACATTTAAGGACTTTTGATTTATTTATTAATTATTTTTAGTTGCCTTTCATTTTTAATTTAATAACTTTTATTGTATTCCAGAGTTTTTGCGTCTCGTCCTTCTCTCATATATATCCGTCTAATCTATATACTTAAACTTTTGCGTGTATTTATTTATTTATCTGTAATTCTATCTCCTCCTAGACAGTTTGAGCTAGCGACTTGAAATTTTCAGGGCAGGCTTATCAATAAAGGACCTGCTCTATCGCCAAAAATCAGCCCCCTACGACCCCCCCGCCTTCCCAACTTTCTGGGGTTTTCCGGTTAAGCCGGCATTTGCCATGACCATAATAAGTCACAAGGCCAAACACTTGAGCGTCTTGGCATATATTTAGCTGAACCTGTCTTTGGACATGGTCAGTTGTATGTGGCTTTTTCACGAGTCCGCCGAATGGAGGACGTAAAAGCGAAAATAGTAGACTTCCAATTGCACGGGAAAATGGTTAAAAATACTTATCTACAGGGAAGTCTTTGATTAAAGCTTCCGTATGTCAAACTTGGCAAATATATAAATAGGGGAAGGAAAACCTCTAAAAAAAAAAACCTGCGTAATAGCGTAGCGTAGTAGAGGAATACCCTCTACCTGATGATGGCCATGGCTAGGCCGAAACGCACGTCATTTTCCATTTTATCATTGTCCAGTACTGGAATTATACCGATGGAATGATAAGACTTTATTCTAGATCTGTACACGTATATGTACAACACGGGTAACCTAGGCGTATTAAGGCGCAATCATGCGCAGCCTATTCAGGCGTAAACTAGCGCAGCCTATTAAGGCGTAATCAAGCGCGGTGTATTAAAGCGTCATCAAGCACAGCTTACTAAAAGCTTTAGACCAAAATCTGAAATGCCGAAACGCAGGCAACCTGCAAATCAAGCTACTCAGAGAGCCTCACGCACTGAGGCACAAAGAGTACGCCGAGCAAATGAATCTCAAGAGGAGCGACAAAATCGGCAGCAGCGAGATAGAGAAGCAAAAAGGCTTCGTCTTCATAATGAAACTGAAGACGAACGAACTGCACGTCGTGCACAGATGGCAAATGCTATGCGTGCGCATTACGACAACGAGACTGAAGAACAGCGCGACAACCGTAGGTCATTAATGGCACGTAGAATGCGTGAGCGCTATGAAAATTAAACTGAAGAGGAACGAGCCGAACGTCGCTCTATAATGACAAATAACATGCGTGAGCGCTATGAAAACGAAACAGAAGGTGAAAGAGAAGCACGTCGCTCTAATAACGCCAATGCCATGAGAAACCGAAGAGCATCCGCTCATCAAACGCAACGAGAAAGACAAGTTCTCTTAAATGCGATACTTGATGAAAACAACATTGAGGAACACTATTGTGGCCCTTGGATGTACGGTGTGACCAATGTCACTCAAAGAATTTTGCTGCTGAAAAGTCAGCAGACCAAAAGTTTCAACAATGCTGCAAAAAAGGCAAAGTAGATCTACCGAGGCAAAACTTTCCATTGTTATTGGAAAATTTAATGTCCATGAAAGACGAAGACAGCAAAGAATTCATGGAAAATGTCCGAGCTATAAATAGCTAATTCGCGTTCGCGTCAATGAGAGCTGACATTGCCCCACCTCCCGGATATGGGCCATACTGCTTTCGGATCCATGGTCAAATTTACCATCGGACTGAGTCATTACACCCAAACGAAGGAGAAAATAAAAAGTTTGCACAATTATACATTCTGGATGCGCCTGATGCAACTAAGGAAAGATTAAATTTTCCTGAAAACCAGAATTGCTCCGAACGTCTTTTTAATAAGATTGGTTCACTCTTGGAACAAATCAACGGATTCGCCAAAAGCTATAAATGCTTATGTTGTTGAACAGGAAGCTCAAGCCAAAGCCATAGAAAATGGGCAACAAATGCCTCAAATACTTATGGCAATTAAGCAAGACCGCAGCAAAGATTCCAGGCGGTACCACAACCCCAGCGTAAATTAGGTTGCAATTATTTTTGAAAACGCAGATGGAGAACCACCATTAGACAGAGATCTCTTCATCCATTTAAAGCTAAATCCTCAGGGTACGTCCTTGAAGAGAGTGAATATTTTGGACAACAATTTGGATGCTTTGGTATATCCATTGTCCCCCCCCCCCCCGCTGAACAAGGCTGGGGGCCTAATTCCAAAAGAGTAGACGGAAAAAGCTGTCGATGATGGATTATTACAGTTATAAGTTATCAGATCGAGATTATTTTAATCCACTCCATAATGGAGGAAAATTGATTCAACAATACTTTGTTGATGCCTATGTGAAAATGGAGGGCGACCGACTCAATTGGGTCAGGTATAATCAGAAAAAAACTTCGCTCTGATAAATATAGTGGTCTCATGGACCATCTAAATTCCCGAATCGAAAACGAAGGACTCCTACCAGGACGAATGGTAATTTTGCCATCCACATTTGAAGGAAGTCCTCGAAATATGCAACAGCGGTATCAAGACGCAATGGCGATAGTCACAAAGTTTGGAAAGCCTGACTTATTCGTGACCATGACCTGTAATCCAAAATAGAAAGAAATTACAGAAAATCTTGCCGAATGGCAAAAAGTTGAACAAGAGTTTTTTGCCTAAAACTGAAAAGTATGCTTGACGAGATTAACAAAGATCTGTTTGGAAAAGCTACGGCCATTGTTCATGTAATTGAGTTTCAAAAGCGAGGCTTGCCTCATGCTCACATTTTAATAATTCTTGACAAAGAATCAAAATTGAAAATCGATGACATTGTCTCAGCTGAAATTCCGGATCAACAAGTTTATCCACGGTTATACGAAGTCGTGAC
>JAHWFO010065151.1:0-10346 GCA_023313115.1 Rhysida immarginata
TTTCCTCTTATACTATATAGAAATAACCTTGACCTAACCTTAACCTAACCTTAACCCTTTAACATAGAAATAAATGAGAGATCCCGTTCAGTGCAAAATCTGGAAATATGGCCATAATTACTGCACTTATTCCATCTATAATTTGCATAACGCCTATTACCACTAACTGTCGCAGTACCACTGCGAAAATTATGCATTGGCTTTTGTATAGGGTTTACAGGGTTTTCAGTTAAATTATTTGAAACAAAAGCTGAAGCAACCTTTTAAAGTCTATATTCGAATGTCGAGCACGTCCTTCCTCTGCCAAAAGAGCCTTTTCTACTGTCTTTGAGGTAATTTCGTCATCTGGAAGCTGATATAGTATCGAGACAATTGGTGCAAACCGGTCGGGTGAAAAATTTATTATCTTATAGACCAGATGTAGATCTGCAATGGGACAGTTCAAGTCTTTCAACCTGCGTGAAAAATCTTTTAATGAAGTCATATAAAATGAGATACTTTCATCTCGCTGCATTGTAGCACTGTAGAAATCTGCCAGTAATGATCCAACAAGAGCTTTCGACGATGGCCAAAAGTTTGCTTGCAACAACTCCCACGCAATCTTTGGATCTGTTGTTCCACCAATAATTACTTTTACAGATGCTTCCAGGGAAAAATAAATATCGCACATAGCTTTATCTTGTCTGTGAGTAAAATCGTTCTTTTCACTCACTGGAGCAGTAGCTGCAGGTGGATCCTCTTAACCCTCGACAATTTTAAAGGCATGATGAGACAATAGTAACATAGACACATCTCAGCCAATCACGGTAATTTTCTGATCCTCGTAACTTGGCATTCTTCGATTCCAGTGATTCGAACGACATCATCTTTTCTCTAGTGAACCCACTCAGAAAAAGAAGGGAGAGTATCAGGAACTTCATAAAAGTATGAAACAAAGTTTTATGAAAACACGGAATTGAATTTTACCGTTTCTGTGCCCACGATATTTATGGACTTCTGGGCAATGATTATGCACTTTTAATGCTGTAAGGCTTCTCAAACTGCTCGCATCATTGACATCGCTAGGCCTCATGCGTTGCTTTGGCCCATAACCATGTTAATCGTGTTTAGAAATCGGCCTAATTACATTGATGCCTGTTTAAATAAAGATGCAAACATAGATTATTTAGACTTCATAGCAAGAACTTTAATGATTCCATCATTACATTACATGTACAAGACTTACAACATCTGTGGCGACCTCCTGAATGGCAGCCGTGACAGGAGAGAAGTATTTTTTTACAAAAACTACGTAGGCTCAAGCGGCACAAATCTGAGATCTTTTTACACAAAAATATAGAAGGCAAATGGGAACATATATACAAAAGTTACAAAAAATATAAAAACGATTTGCAAGCTAATTTTACATAACTTAAGAAATAACTATACAATATTCATTCAAATTTACAATAATTAACAGATTTTTATTTTTTTATTTATTTATTTATTTATTTATTTATTTATGAAAAGAAAACTTTTAAAATAACCCTGTCCAGAGCCGGTATGGCCTCTAGGCCAACAAGTGCGGTCTCCGGAAGGTAAAACAAAAATAAAATAGTAGTTTAATAATTATCTGGAATTATGAAATAATTATTATTAATAGATTATATTATGTAAAATTTATGTTAGTATTGGAGTTTGAATGGAGAATTTAATATGTTAGTCGAGTAAGGGCATTAAGGGTTAATTGAGTTTTGGAATTTCTAAGTTCTTGTTTCTTCTAATAATTCTGCGTCACTTTTTCCTACTGAATTTAGGCCATACTTTCCCGTCGCGAACCTTAGTTCAATTTCTTCTTTTTCTTCTGCATAATTAATAGTTTTTGTAAATTATCTGGTTTTCTGAATAATACGGTTTTCTGTAAACTAGGTCGCAAGACCTCTAAAAATTTCTCTCTAATTTTTTCCTCCAATAACTGTTTCGCGAATGCTCTTTTAAACATTTGCATCTTGGCCTTACTCCTCTACTTGAATCATCGTTTTCTTTCCCAGTGCCTGAATACGTGTAGCATAGTCTCTAACAGTTTCTCCTTTTTTTTCATAATCTTTCACTTCTATCCTTTGGCTCCTTGCCAAATCGCTCTATTATTTTTTCTTTATTTCGTCAAAATTTTTTATCTCTGACATAGCCTCATCATGCATACAATAAAACTGAGCCTACATCATTATGTTAAATTTATGTTCTGAAACCCAGTTAGAAACTGTGCCAATTTCATCAATTTGTTTAAAAAAATAATGTCGGATCCGCAGACCCATCATAATGACCCACTTCACCTGCCAAACGAAAACATGCTTGAGCCATCTTTCTTTCTCTTTTAAGATGCCAAAATTAATTTTCCACATAATTTACCCTCTTCGGTTTTAAAATTAAAGTTTTTCTGATTTAAGCAATTTTCAAAAATACAAAGAACATCAAATCACTTTTTTTATTAACTCAAATATCCTATCACAGTGCGTCAATTTATGTAAGTTACTTCACCTTAATTACCATATCCAATAAGATTAAAAACGGCTGCGCAACCCAATTACTATCGGGAAAAATGTTAATAACTTAAATACCAATTTATATTAAAACCCAATACCGGATCTTACATAGTATTTCTCCCATCACAGGATCGTGCCGAGAAGGGCTGAGTTTAAGAAAAAAGGACTAATTTTTAAGTTTAACAATAACAATGAAATTTATTCATATAAAAAAAGAGAAAGAAAACAAAATGAAGATTAAAAATGAGTTTGCACTACTAGTTTCATTAAACTGATCAGGTTCCAGTAGATATGAACCACAACTATATGTAATAATACAATGTTACCAACAAGAATTTATAATAAGAAAGCGCTTCTATGGCTTAGGGAAAACAGATTACCATACTCTTTGTGACGAATCAAATGGTCTTGCTTCTTATGAATCTGGACTTGCTGAACTTCTGCCGATGTTAGTGACTCAAGCGGGAATCTTCGAACGTGATCGCGTCATTTTTGAGAAAATACTAACTGAATTTTAAAGGATACCTTTCATTATTTAGGGTGGGTCGCAACTATATGATATCTTTTAATAATAAGCCTCGGTTCTCCTAGGGTGTCTTTTATCTCACTCCCGCGATTCATTCTCTCCCACTTGGGACATTAAAGCATTAGACACTATCTGGTATTTCTTACCTTACTTCTGTTTAAAGTAGTGAATATTTAAACTTAGTTTTAGGTTTATTGTGTGATTAATTTTGGTTGTAGATTTTTTATCTTCAAAAATGTCACTAAGATACTAGTTTCTTTTCAGAAATTCTCATTACTCATTCTTCCTACAGATTTTAACAACTGCCTATAAACATTTATTCCTTTTATTGTGATTCAAGTATATAGTTTTTCTATGATTTTTGTTCATTCATAACGTTTTGTTCAATTCGTTCTGGATCAATTCAAAAATGAATTGATTATTTCTTGATCAATTTAAAAGTGAATTGATTATTGAAATTTATATTTTATTAATCGACTATAGTAGTTTCATAGTGTGTAAATAGTTTGATCTTCTAACTTCAGATATTAAAGTTAAATTTATTAATTGGAAAATATCTTGAGAAAAACAAAAAAAATTAAATTATCATCAGGAAAAATAAGATTTTTATCTTATGAATAGGGAATGTAATTATCTGAATGTACTTACTTACTTTTCAAACCCGTGGGGTCAGCAGCACTATAAAGGATCTCCAACGATCGCGATCTTCCGCCATCAGGCAATGCCCAAGCAACTCGAAGCCAGATTTTCCATGTAGTCTAGCCACCTAGTTCTATTTCGATTCCTTGGTGTCTTACCCACCAGTTAGGATACCGTAAGTACCGTAAGCACCCGGGCGCTTATTTGCAAAAATTCAGCTGACCCCTAAGACCTTAATGGAGGCAGGCGGGTATTAAGGCGGGTTTTCCGGCGCTTATAAAAATTTGCACAACTGTGATGGGAACTATTATTTCAAAATATTAAATTTTTTAAGCAGGGGAAGAGTTATTTAATAAAATGGATCAAACAACACAATTTATATAAATTTAAAAACATGGAAGTTTTCATTATTCATCAGCCCAGGAAGTAAGAGCTAGGCTCTTCGCTATCTTATGTACTTCCACTAAAAAGACGTTTATATGCAAAGTTTCGTGGCGACTTTTCCGAATGTGTCGGTTTTGTTTTTTTTTAAGCGCTGAATACATTTATATTTGGAGTGCTGGACTGAATTCAAGATTAACATGAATGATTTTACCGCCAAAGCAGATATAGGGAGCACTTTTTTTTTCTTGTTATAGCATCGTAAATGGATATATAGAATTACCTAACATTTTAAAAAACTTGAGAGTGAATAAATAAATATAAAAACTAAATAGTAAATTACTATATAAATAGGCTAACGTATAGAGAGAATTTAAAAGAAAAAACTTGAATAATGAAAGGTAAATGGAGAGTGAAGTTATTCATCATACACCTAAAAAAATTCTCACATAATGTTAAACGAAGTGAGCCTCTATTGCTGAAGCGTTATGTGTAAGCATCTATTAAATTTTCATATTAAATTAAAAAGTCTTATTGAAGCAAGCGATTAACTACTAGTAAAATAATTAGTAATGAGTTTTAGATACCATTAAGCCTAAGAGTACTATACCCTTGATTCAAATAAGCTATGGAAAACAAAAGATCTAATAACGCGTAAGGAGTTGTTTGATATATTACATGCCATATCTTAGCATTGAAGTTTCCAATAGTACCATACGGTACCATAGAGCACCATTAGGGCACGCACTAGTAAACCAATAACAATTAACATTATTTACACGTGATATTCACTCATGGCAGGTTATTACCAGTTGTTTGATATATGATATGCCATATCTTAGCATTGAAAGTTCCAATGGTACCAAATGGTTTCATAGGGCACCATTAGGGCACGTGCTACTAAACTGTTAACCATTCTCGTAATAGTCACTCATAGCACGTTGTTACGAGTCGTTTGATACATTACATGTCATATCTTATCATTGAAAGTTCCAAGGTTACCATTTTGTATCATAGGGCACCATTAGGGCACGTGCTACTAAACTAATAACTTTGATCATTATTTACACGTGATATTTAGAAGCTTAGAGTGGTGTTATTGTGTGTATTCATGGAACACACAGGCAATATTAGTTGTTTAATTAGATGATATGTTAATATTTGGGAAAAATAAGGCTACTGTTACCAAGATAATCTCTGACTTCAAGCAGAGAATAGTTATTAAAGAACTGGGTGAAACCAGGTATTTGCTTGGTGTAAATTTTGAGAAAATTAATGATGAGATCTTTTATTATCAGCACACTTTTTTATTCAAAAATTAAAAGATCAGCCTAAAGACTTACCCAGATATGCCTGATTTCCTACATGTAGGACGCTTGTAATTTTATTTTTTATCAAAACTTCTAATTAATCTCAATAGATGTCAGTAGGTTTTCCAGTTTTGTGAACGTATAAAGTTCATTCTGAGATTTTTTTTAAGCCTAATCTGAAAGTGAAAGTATTTTATAAATTTTTTTGAAAGTTTCGATTTTTCAGTATGTGCTCCGCATCTCAAACAATGTAAGATTCTGAAAAAAATACCTAGTCAAAAATTATAAAAACAGGTTATTTCGAATATAGAATGTTGTTTATTATATACAAAAGTCATTTTTGTTTTGTGTTATAAGTTAAATTTCTTTACTTCAGAAATGCCTTGATCGATCATCGAAAAAATATTACTATAATTTCATACAATAATAATGTTGGGATTTTTGATATTACATTTAAAAATATGATTTTTTTAATTCTGGACAGGGTATGTAAATTTAATGTATGGATCGAATTTCTTAAAAAGAAGAATAATTGGAATTCGGCTTGGGTGCTGCCATTGTGCTAGGATACAACAATGTTTTGATGCCTTAAGCTAAACTACCAGTAGAAGAAGTCCCCAAACACGCGCATATTAATGAGGTGGGCGTGGCTGATTAAACCTTGATTTCCACCAATCAGCGTGCAGTTTCGCCCCACGTCACCTACCCCCTACCCCGGCCTGACGTCACAGACGTTCAACCAATCCGCGTACAGAAGGCGACTCACGTGACCAAACACCACCTCTCCCCTCGACTTCATGTCACGTGACCACCCATCCCCCCTTCCGGACGTCACTGACGTTCCGCCAATCAGCGTGCAGAAGGCTTGGGTGTTGGTCTTTTAATTTTGGCATTGTCCTTTTAATTTGGGCGTTGGCCTTTTAATTTGGGCGTTGGCCATTTGATTTGGGCGCTGGCCTTTTAATTTGGGCGTTGGCCTTTTAATTTAGGCGTTGTCCTTTTATTTGGGCGTTGGCTTTTTAATTTGGGCGTTGGTCTTTTATTTGGGCATTGGTCTTTTATTTGGGTGGGGCCTGAAATAAAATTAATTTTATAAGCCTCTGATATACCCCTACTTTTCAGCTAACGGGTTCAGTACTGGCCCCTCAGCAGCTTAAAAACTAATTACCAGTTCACTATTGTTTCTAAGGTAACCAAATTTTTTCAAACTCTTTTACAATGTCTTCTACGACTGCTGTTTCAAGATGTATTGTATTGTTTTTTAATTTTCAGCTAATGGATACATTGTTTCAATTGACAGGTGCGCAGCTAAGTAGGGGCTAATACTGTCTAAAAGGTTGGGACTACACAATCATATACCTGTTTATAAATAAATAAATAAGTACAGATGTGTTCTTTACATAACTTAATTTAAATTTTGGTCATGGATGAGGTATTTTCTAACCCCGCTAATGCGGCTGGTTTTGATGGCTTGAGAGGTTTAGCTACACAAACAAATCATTCTGAAAAAGAGACACGTGAATGGTTAAGGGGCGTGAGAGCTTATACGCTACACAAGCCGGTGCGTCATCGTTACCCCCGTAATCCCATGCGTGTATATGCGCCATTTGAGCAATTTCAAGTGGACTTGGTTGATCTAACCAGTCTGTCAAAAGAGAACGATGGTTATAAATTTCTACTGACCTGCATCGACGTTTTCTCACGCTATGCATGGGTCATTCCTCTAAAAACGAAGAGGGGGCTCGAGCTTCAGAAAGCATTTCAAAAAATTTTCACACTCGACAGTGTTCCTGTAAAAGTGAACAGCGATAACGGGAAAGAGTTTTTAAACAAACATGTTCAAGATTATTTTAAAGAACTCAACATCGATTTCTTCTCAACAGAATCAGATTTGAAAGCTGTTACGATTGAACGATTCAACCGTACGTTAAAAACGAGGATGTTTAAGTTTTTACATTTACCAACAAACACAGATACATCGACGTCTTACCTGACCTCGTGTTAAGCTACAACCACCGCAATCACAGAGACCTGGGTATGGCACCAGCTGATGTCAATGAACGAAATGCCCTAGCTCTATGGTTGAAACAACAGAGTTATTATACAGCAGCACCACAAACAAATCCAAGGTTGCAAGTCGGAGATCACGTACGTATTTCGAAAGTGAAAAACATATTTTATAAAGGCTATCTTCCAAACTGGACAGAGGAGGTGTTTGAGGTTCCAAAAATCATTTATAGAAAACCTGTTGTGTATAAAATTAAAGATTACGATGGCAGCGAGGTCTCAGGTGTATTCTACGATCAGGAGTTACAAAAGGTGAAAAAACCCGAAATTTTTAACATTGAACAGATTATTCGCTGGCGCACGAGGCGTGGTGTTCGCGAAGCTTTTGTGAAATGGCAAGACTACCCGGCCAGCATGAGTAGCTGGGTGCGAGAGATAGATCTTTTAAATGCTTGACAAGAGGCGATTGACAGCAGTTGGGTCCGAGCACAGCCATCATGTATGAAGACACGGATTTTTATGTTATGTTACCATCAAATACACCTACGGGTGATCAAATTCATTCCAATACAACAGCTCATTTTATCACAAGATTGCCGATGACGCTACGTTTCCAAGGGCGATGGGAGGTTGGTTTATCGGAAACACATTTCCCTGCCCTCTTCAAGAACATTACGAGTGTAAACAACACTTTCGAAATAGGTTTCAAGGCTGATCACATAGATGAACAAATCGATTTCAGCATTGTTTCACCAGTAAGAACTCTGGCATTCCAGACTTTCATAATCGAAGTTGAATTGGTGTTACAAGCCTATTTGAAAGATGCTCTCATTTACCATAACCCTTCTTTAGACCACAATGTCATCATGTGTTTGCGGCTGAATGTCGGGATTTGCTTTAACACGCCCGAATTCTGTAAGTTGTTCAATGTTTCGCCAAACATTTTCTACGAGGACCGTTTCTCTCTAACTTCGGATTACAACCGGCCGTTTAAGTGGGTATCCGATTTTTCTGTTATGTTTAGGTATCCCAAGTCGGCACCTCTTTATGAAAAAATTTTTGAATTTAAGAGTACCAAACTGCAAAATAGGGAAGCCGCAATTGATTTTCTAAGAGATAGTTTTAATAAGGCGAGCGTCGAGATAAAGATTGTTGATGATCTTGTATTGTTTACGGGGGCCTCAACACGGTTCATCGAATTCCCAGCCGCTGTCAACAATGGATTTATACCGGCTAGGTATCTGAACAAGAAATTGAAAACACCTATTACTATGCCCTTAAACGACACAGATGACGGTTTTATCAGCTGTGTTATTTTTGGTCCGCCTGACACTCCAGAACGGTGCATCTTAAAAATTCCCGAGGGGTATTATGATAGTCGTAACGATGTTGTCGAGGCGCTCGTTAAGTTGATTCCATTGATAGAACAGACTTTTTACAAAATCAATCTCACACCTAACAAATGTTTTCATTACAAATGCACAGAAGGTCGCTATATTAGTTTTAGCGAGGGTTTATGCTACACATTGGGTTTACAAGCTGAACTCGCTGACCTAGAACTCGTTATCGGCGAGAGTTCAATCCCGATAGATCTTACGCGTGGCATACATGGTTTTTATCTGTATACAGACATCATACAACCGCAGGTCGTGGGTAACACATTCGCTCCGCTCCTACGAATCATATCCGTTTCACATGCCAGACGAGAAGTGATTTATCAGACTTTTCATTCACCCGACTACTATCCCTTAAGTAAAAACGTCATTAACGCGATTGAAATCGCGGTTCATTCCGACCACGGTGATTTACTCGCGTTTTTAACAGGTAAAACCATAGTGAAATTACATTTTCGTAAGAAACAATTGTAATGCGAGGTTGATTTCTTTTTTCTCTCCTCCTCCTCGATTACTTCAAAATGCATATCCCCTATCAGCCGAGCCAGGAAGTAATATCGCGTTACTATTTAAACCAGAGAGGTAATGGGATTGGTTCAGTGTTTTCAAATCTGTTTCGCTTGGCAGCACCTTTACTCAAATCCGTGAGTAAGATTCTTAGTTGGCATGCCCTAAAGGGTAGTGTTTCCGTTTTAAATGATGTGATACCAGGTCAAAATTTTAAACAGTAGCTGTCATCACGTATGAAAGAAGCTGGAGGTAGTGCCCTGCAGGAAATGGGTGCTAGAGTTCAGAGAAGTAGAGGATGAACGACAACAACATCAAATAGATTTCTTCTTATATACTACATCTGGAACATATTCTTTATGCTAGTCTACACCTCTGTTTTAATTACTCAATTATATTTTCTTAAATGGAATAATCGCGTTAAAAGACGAAATTCGACATTTCTTACTCATTCACATGTAAAACGACCCAGAGGGAGCAGCGTGCAGAGCTTTCTAAAGAGTAAATACAGAAAAAGAAGTCGAGTGCAGCGTTCAAAAAAACTGAAAAACGGGCAGAAGAAACAGAAGAAGGAGAGGAAGAAACAGAAGAAGTCAACAAAAACACAGACAAAACTACGTTCTAAGTCGATTTTAAACATACGTCCTTTATCATCGGTTTTTGCCTAATACATACGTAATCATGGCATCCATGATACACCAGCTGAGCACGGAATGTCTCAACAGCGATTTCGACAATTTTTCCATACCTCACACGAGCGGCCAACAGGAAAAACGACACGTCACGGGGTACCAGCCAACAGCCATCATCAGCCAAGACGGTCCTATTTAATTCTACGTACCTGGTTTGGCAGATTTTTACACGGATCTCGATCAATCTACATTAAACTTAGAAGTCGTTATCAACAAAGGGGACGGACCGTTACCAGCTGCTGATAAAACAGGACCTGTGAACCTTTTCTTACATTCGCTATTCTCATAAGTCAATTGCTATCTAGGTGATACGTTAGTTAGTCATAGCAATAACTTATATCCGTACAGAGCTTATTTTGAAACTCTTT
>JAHWFO010065161.1:0-13665 GCA_023313115.1 Rhysida immarginata
ATGTAAATTGTACAATATCTATTTTGTAACAATTTATGTATACATTAATAGGTAAATTGATACAAAAAAGTTAAGGTACAATGTTTTCGTAGGGGTGTAATTCTAAAAAAAAGTATATTTTATATTTACTGTTTGTTTTTGGATGGAAATTATTATTTTTATTTTCTATTTTTTTTCTTTTCTTTTTTTTATTAATTTGTTGAGCTAATAAGGCTATTTTAAATAATTTATTAAAACGATTAAAAGAAGCCAGGTCGGCTGTTAGCAAAACGTCCCAAGTTTGCATAATTGGTAAATAATTCATATCAACTTTATTGGATTTTGTTCTGCATTTTTTATTTTTAATAGACTGTACTGAAAAACCAGAAATAATAGTTTATAATTTTCTTCCGGTATTGAAATTAACTTCTAGTAACAAGAAAACATTTTTAGCACAAATGTTGTAAAATTTCAATTTCAATTATTTTAAATGTATTTTGCCAACTGCAAGTGATGCTTGAGAGCACCAGTTGATGGGCCCAAATTGCTGCAAGCGCCCTCAAACCACGAACACTGGAAACCCCTTAGCTTCCCTACTTCTCCTTCGAATACTATGCTTGTGGTAAATGGTCTTCGCCCAGAATTCGTCAAACTCTAACCCCCCCCCCTCCCCCTTCCCGAGACGCCAGTACTTTTGACTCAACCTCTGTAGATAATAAAAGACTGTTTTTGTCGAAACATATATCTTCTAAACAAAGCGGCATTCCGAAAATCATCAAAGGACAAAAGATTCTTCAAATAATCCATTGAATTTTTGCCGCATGTTTAGTAAACATCCTGTATAACTGCATTCCGAATTTTTTTCTGCCTAAAACAACAATGTAAATCAGCTAAACGAAAAGGTCGTTACTACATACTACAGGTACTATCCATTATGTCGTGATGCATACGTTTAGTTCGTAACGTTGTGGCATCATTGCGGTTTTGGGACTTTGCTTATTGTTTGTGATTTGTCATTTGGTCTGTCCTTTCAAACAGGGCCACATTGAGGAAGACGATCAGGCTATGATGAAAACCTTCTCAACGCTTTAATCCATGATATTCCACGATTAATTTCCGATTAAATACTGATTAAATTTCTCTCTTCCACTTATCAAATGGATTGCTGAAAACATAAGTAGACCAAGTCACATAATAGATATCCTTAGTAATTTAGAGTAATTATTTTATTAAAAAAAAATGAGAATCGTGATTTACATAAAGTGATACTTGTTATTGTCTCGAAACAACTTTTCTTGCTTTACAATTTGGTGTTGGTCCACAACTGGTGTTAACCCACAATTTTTTGAAAGTGGGCTTGGTCTACTTGTATTTTCAACCATTCAAATAAAAACCTTCGTCATAGCGAAAAAAAAAAAAAGCTACGAACTTATGCATCATCCCATTACATACTTAGAAACATTTTTCTTAACAATAGAATTCAATAATCGTAATGCTTTTAATTCTGTCAAATTACTTTCAGAAAATAGTTGCACTTTTTATACAATTTATTGGTGGGGATAGGAATATTGTGGTGACATTTGACTAGCGCTGCTTTTAACATAACAGCGGGCATGGCCCATATCTATATATGCAGAGGGTGAAATAAAATATTGAAATGTAATTGAATTCCCTGTAACAAATGGAAATATACATCCCACCACAGTATAGTAATTTCTTTAGACAATAGGCAGTAATTTTTACTTAAGTGTAGCGTGAAGCTCTCATTTCTTTACGGCGGGTAGGGAGAGAAAAATATCGATCGCAAGTGATGCCAACTTCCCCAAACGATGTTTTCCATGAAAAACATGACGTGTTTTTCTATGATCGCATAAGGCGCGTGGAAATCAAGTTTTAATGTTGATTGAAATCAATGCAATGAAATTGGATTAGCATACTGAAATCAAAACGTAATTTTGATGAGGTTTTTTTTTTATTATTGCTGAGAATAAGAACCATAAACTGCAATATACTTCTCCACACTAATTATCATTAACCACTGAAAACAACTTAAAGTAAAATTTTATTTCCATATAAGTCTCTCTTCCAGAGCTATAATCCCGTTTAAGACAATGCTGTTTGTCCGATTTTAACCGAAGTCAACTGGTGTAGCGGTCAATCTAGTGCTTGAAACGGATGCAGGAGAACCTTCCAAGTATCAGCAGATTTTGTTTGCTGCAAACCAAGATATATAATATCTTTTCCATACATTGAAGTGCCAGAAAAGATGTACACCAGTTCAATACTTGCTTGGCAACCCACGGGAGAGTTGAAGTGTATAAATTCGACGGAGCAAGGTCTCCATAAGCTTGCGAAAGTGTTCTGTAGGCAGCGAACACCTTATGACATGGAGCATTATCCTATTGAGAATGTCGTTACCATGTGCATGAACGGATGAACCTGGTCGCAACAACGTTAAGATATGCTGAGGTGGTCAATGTTTTTTATATGGTAATCAGTGGACCTAAGATTGCCACGAAAACATTCTTCACTATAGTCGTTCTTCAACCTGTCTGTAAAGTTGTCACTACACCTGAAGGGTCCATCGTTTCGTACTCTTGAGGCCATATTTCAATAGAAATCGAGAATCGTCGGCCCATGGAATGATCTTCCAGGTGGCGATCTGCACAGGTCCACTGGAAGCGAATTTCTCAATTGTTGGCCGAAAGAAGTGGTGGAGGCCATTGGCTGTAAGCATTCAGTCTTTCAGAAATATTCCTGGGTATTCTCTCATTGAATATGGTATGGCTGTTATATGACGAATTATTGCACGCCTATATAATTCTACCATCGGGATGATTTTTCATAGTTTCCTTGTCACAGAGAATCCGGTTCCGAACACAGGCCTCCTCTTCCTTCGGGTTAGTTTTTTTTTTATGTTGGATTTCTGACAATCGATACATTCTAGCAACCATTGCTCATGAAAACCGAACACTTGACGATTTCGGCGATGCTGGTTCCTTTGAACCTTATACCAACTATCAAGCTTCTTTGGAAGTCGCTCAGATCTTTACGTTTGCCCATTCTAAAGGCGCTAATCAACGCAAAATATTCAGAACTGATTACATATTTCAAGGTAACGATTACGCTTCTCTTCTGTCACATAATCGCATCACAGGACTAATTCACTTTCTCTGGGAAGTGGTATGCCCTAAGAAATTTACCTCTGTTTACTTTGGTAATTTATACTTCTATAGTGTTCAAACTCAGTTTTTTACTCATGTTAATGACTTGGTTTATCCTTCTAATGAAAATTTTCATTTCGTTTTGTTTTTCATCCTTTATTTATGTAGTTTTCGCTTACGTCGATTCGAGATGGAATGGTATCAGGAGCGTGAATGAAATAAATTCATTCAGCATGAATAGAAGCGTGGGAGAAGGTAAAAAAAAAAAAAAAAAAAAGGGAGGGGGGGCTCGATTTATTTTATTTTTTCAGAACGCCGCTTTTGTTTCCTTGAATTTTTATGAGTAGTTTTTCTTAAAAATGGCAGGCCCATCCATTATTATTAGAACGCAAGGAAGACGCCCTGTCCGAAATTACCCGGCTGAAGATACGGAATTCAACGAAAGTTACAGTAAATCACTTACTGCTTTAAATATCACACAGAGACAACCTACAAAACCACCTACTCTTATCCGTTTATTTTTACAGGTAATGTGGAATCAAGTGAACGGATGAATAACTTCGTTTTTTTGAACTCTGTTTGCCGTAACCTTTTTAAGATCGTAAAGCGTTCGGTGGACCAACTGATAAGGAACAGCGATACTAAAGTTAAGGATACCACTTGCAGGTAACTGGGCTAATTCTGATCTTACATGATGACTATGGTTTCTCCTTCAATTCCTCTCAACATTTTTCACTGAGATTTTATTTTGACTCTATAAATGATGCAGTCGATTTCAAAATACTGTATTTTCCAAAGCTTTACCATACAGTTAAAATTGATTCATGAAAAGTACCGTAAACCACTCACTTTGCATCGTGAATAACCAATTGGTAGTGCAGTGCCTTTGCGACAAAATGGCGACAAAGCAGAAAAAGACTTTGCGTCTTGGAATTTGCCAGATGTATGTCTGTAATTACAGAAAAGAACCACCCACCATGTAAACAGAGCATTTTGCGGTAGTATAGGCAGTTTACGGATATTGATTGTCGGCATAAACCGAAAAGCACCGGTCGACCAGGTGAAATAGTGGAAAGATTGAGGGAGAGTTTGTGCGCACCGTATACTTTACTGTACACATAGAACATCTGTAAAGTGTGAGGAAAACTTGGTGAGTTTGCGGTTCTTTTCATATGTCAATTATAAGTGTGTATAATACTTTGTAAAATACAATGTTTTGAGATCAAATGATTTATTTATAGTGACTCTGTTTAGTGCCAGCTTGAAGCAAGATAGTAAAGCAATAATAACCTAGCCATAGTGGCTTTTTAGATAAAGGTAAAGTCACCTAACTCCAGAATCTATGTAGTCAATGTTAATGGACACTGTCATTGTCCCTCGTATTGCGAAATGTTTCTCTTCAAAACGCAATTACAAGAGCATGGGCTAAATCCTTATTCGTAAATTTAATTAGAAATAATAGATGCAAAGTTATAAATATAAACACATGTATAAGTATTTCAAACTAAATGATACATTATATTGAACCATTTGCGTAAAATGAATGTAAAATTGAAATGCATTAAACTTGTGCTTAAAGTAGGGTACCCCATCCTGTTTTGATTGTGCGAGGTACAAAATGCACCGCATAACATGGACCAGATATCCAACCCAGTGAAGTGAAAATAAGTTTCATCGTAGGTGCTGGAACATGAAACAGCAAATAATACAGGGCAAGTCAAAATGATGGACCCGATTTCAGACATTTATTCTGTGGTGTCTAATAAACGTATCATAATGTGAGACATGTGCTTCGAAAGGTTAACTTTCACAGTTTAGTTTCCAAGCAGTGTTTTCACTTTCTACCGCTAAGGGTCAGCAGCGAGCGGTTAAAGATATAGATCCTGTATGTATAAGAGATACGACCAATGATGTGAATAAAAGACCCATTCAACTAATCACATGGGCGCCATTTTGTGCTAACCACTCTAATGAATTCCTTTTTATGACGGCTTGGCCGTTTGGTCAATAGACACAGTTTTTTTTTCTAATTTTCATACATTCTAAAATTTCAATAATACTTTCTTTAAATAGTTATTTCCTTGAAATAATGTAATTTTTTAAACTTGTATTGTGGCGCTAACGCCATTTACATGGGGAGGACACAAATACCTTCCATAGATTTCGATGGGTTTAAACATACAGGTTGAGAAACATCTAAAAGTAACTCGTGTAAAAGGGTTTAGGTCAACACGCCTTCGTTTTTTAAAAAAAACGACGTCAAAATAAAACCTAAAAAAATTAGTTAAGGCATCGTTATCCAACGATAAAAGGGTTTTAGCACCTAAATGTTACGAGCAGTAGTGGATCGTGACACAAATACAAAATTTTAGGTTCTTAGGCCTTTTCGTACAAAAGTTATAACTTGATTTGTATTTGGAGCCTTGAGTACTCAGAGGACAATATCAATTTTAGTGTGTAATAGCTAAAATTTTAAGCAAGCACATTATAAATATAAAACATTTCAGGTTTCTGGACTTCTGGTTTTAAATTTATAGCTTGATTTGAGATTGAGGCCGCAAGGCCCCTGCCAAGAGACTTAGAGAATTTTTAATATAGATTACCTAAATTTTTAAATACCACACTATGAATAAACAAAATTTCAGGACCGTAGGCCATTCCGTTCAAATTTTCTAGCTTCAATTGTATTTGAGGCCGCCAGGGACCCCGAGGCCTATACCAGTCTCCTTGTATATTGTCTATACTTTTTAAGTAACGCACTGTAAAAATATAAAACTTCAAGTTCTTAGGCCTTTTTACTATTCGAATGTTAGAGCTTATTTGTGATTTGGGCTTCAGGGCCCCTGTGGAGATCTAAGAGCCTTATAGAAGTTTTTCGTAAATATTAGCTAATTTTTTTAGTAAACAACTATAAGTATACAAATTGTCAGATTTCTAAGCCTTTTCGTTCAAACATTATAGATCTGTGTTTAGGGCCCCAGAGGACTATACAGGGTGATTCGGAAAGGTAGGTCAAGAATGAAATACCATGTACGGTTTGTAGCGGGGAGCAATTTTTTTCCTATAAACATGGGTCCGGAAATGCATCCTTACAGAGATAATGCAACTGGTACGAGGTAGGAATGGATGTGCGTTACCCGGACGACAATGGTAGAGTCCATGTAAATTAGGATCTAAACATGTAAATTGTTCGTGCTCTTTCTTTAAAAGAGAGGAAACGAAACATGTAACTCCATTGTCGTACAATGGATCGCTTGACTAATGCGGAGCTGGCGGACATGCATCTCGTCTACGAAGAGGCACAGGATAATGCTACTTAAGCGGAAAGGATTTACCAACACCGTTTTCCAGACCGTGATCACATCGCCGGGCGTTTCAAATACTAGACCAACGACTTCGAGACACAGGTTGACTTCGAGGCATTTTGAACACCTACTGTAATGTCATTCCTACTTCGTACAAGTTGCATTATCCCTGTAAGGATGCATTTCCGGACCCATGTTTATAGGAAAAATTTTGTTCCCCGCTACAAACTATACATGGTATTTCATTCTTGACCTACCTTTCTGAATCACCCTGTATAAGTTTTAGTGTATAAGAACTAAAATTTTAAGTAACACACGAAAAATATGCAAGAATTCAGATTTCTGGAGTTCTGGTTCGAAAGTTATAGCTTGATTTGTGACTGGGGGCTCAGGGCCCCTGTCGAGACCCAAGAGCCTTATACCGTTTTTTAGTGTATATTAGCTAAATTTTTAAGTAATTTTCTATAAGTAAACAAAATTTCAGATTTCTAGACTTTTTCGTTTAAAAGTTGTAGCTTTGCTTGTGTTTGGGGCCTGTGGGGCTCTGCTGGGGCCTATATTACTTTTTTTGTATATTTGCAATATTTTTTTAGTACCACACTATGAATATTCAAAATTTCAGGTTCCTCGGCCTTTCCGTTCAAATTGTATTTGGTGCCTCGAAGCCCCTGACGGGGTTCTAGAGGCTTATATCCACTTCCTTCTATATTGGCTATACTTTTTAGTACCAAACTAAAAATATACAAAATTTCAGGTTTCTATACCTTTCCGTTCAAAAGTTATAACTTGATTTGTATTTGAGGCCTCGGGGTCTTCTGACGGGCCCCATAGGCCTACATCACATTTCTTGCTTATTTGGTATCTTTTTTTAATACCACATTATAAATATTCAAAATTTCAGGTTCCTAGGTCGTTCTGTTCAAATGTTATAGCTTCAATTGTATTTGGGGCCTCGGGACCTCCGGCGGGGCCCTAGAGGCTTATATCGCTTTTCTTGTATACTGGTTTTATTTTTTAGAACCGCACTACAAATTTACGAAATTGCAGGATTTTTGCCCTCTTTGTTCAAAGATAAAATAGGAATTATGAAATTCATACAAGTGGCCCCTAAGGGGCCATGGGCCACCTAAGAGGATTCGCTATATTTTTCGCACCGTCCTCTGTATAGGGCCTACATGTGTAGAAAATTTCACGCCTCTAGGTCAATCCTTTCAAAATTTATGGCATCAAAATATTACGAGCAGTAGCGGAAGAATTCGCTATACTTCAAATAGTTCTTTAAATTCTGATGTGAAACAGTCAAACTACGACGTCACAAATTGCTCAAACGCAATCAAAACTCCATAGACATGAAAAGAAGTCAGTTGGGGAAACCGCAAAAACACATGGTTTGGTCTACCCTAGAGGATTCGCTATATTTTTCGCTCCGTCCTCTGTATAGGACCTACATGTGTAGAAAATTTCAAGCCTCTAGGTCAATCCTTTCAAAAGTTATGGCGTGTGACATACATGTTACTGTAATGTACTGTTTTTTGACATACGCCAGTCCAGTTGAGATTATCACAGTAGTATTAATTATCACGAATAAAGCCATCTAGCTCTATCTTCTTCTAAAACACGTGATTCCATAGTGAACAATATTGGTTTGTGACTGCAATAAATTGAGTTCAGTATGGTCCCTCACATTTTCCTTTCAATATATCTATGCTGTAGATAGTTTCAATCCCAACTTATCTTTTGGGTTGTATCTAAAATAAACACACGTGATTGAGCATGAACCGTGAAATAAAACGCAAAAAAGATTAAAACTAAAGATTAAAAAAAGGATTCTTAAATCCTAATAATAATTGTATAATAAGATATCAAATTTTGTGACAATAATCTAAGAGGAAAAAAAAATCAGGGAGGTTAGTTAAAGGATTAATGCGGACAAGAACACAAACAAACTGGCGGCAAACTTCTATGGAGAGGGTATTGGAAAACTCGTCCACCCCTATGACAAGCGTCTCATTCTCTACAGTGACTACGTGTATGTCAAAAAGTAATTTGTTATTCACATTTGTCTGTACTTTATACTCCATCGGAGGTTGAAAAAAAAATAGCCCTCGTATTATGTAAACTCACACAACTGAATCATAGCCGCACGTCATGCACATGTGTCGTAATCACCATCCCTCCTCCCCCACTCCCCACTTGTTACTTAAAGTCCCCTACCGCCCACTTGCTATACAAGGTGAATACAAAAGTCTGAACCCCCCTTTTATTTTTTGAACCGAAGCAGATATGTCAATTTTGATGAATCCAATGAATAGGAAGTTGTGGGTGGCCTATCCCATGGTGCACTTTTCATCATCCCAAATATGCAAATTAGGACACATTCAAAATTTATCTCAAAAACCGTAAGGGATAGAGGAAAAAACCCAATTGCAAACTTGTTCAGCATAAAAAAACAAACAAAAAAAATCATCCCAATCGGACCAACCTATCACCCACAATCACGTGGTGAACTGTTTGTAGCTTACAAACAGTCACACTGCACAAGGAAAAGTGAATGTTGATATTTCCACCATATAAAGCATGCAAATCAAAAAATTAACATAAATTGCCATACTCACATTCACTTTCATGCGGAAGAGCAAATAAAAGGCATGTTTCAGCACACAGAAGACAGAACAATTCCAGGATGGCAAGCTATACTGTTCCGGAAATGGTCAACATGATGTTCTGCTTGTGGGTGATTGGTTGGTCCTTTTTTGTTTTGTTTGTTTTTTTATGCTGAATAAGTTTGCAATTGGGTTTTTTCCTCTATCCCTTACGGTTTTTGAGATAAATTTTGAATGTGTCCTAATTTGCGTATTTGGGATGATGAAAAGTGCACCATGGGATAGGCCACCCACAACTTCCTATTCATTGGAGTCATCAAAATTGACATATCTGCTTCGGTTCAAAAAATAAAAGGGGGGTTCAGACTTTTTTATTCACCCTGTATAAAGGATCATGTGTACCACTACCACTGCCAACAACATTGGATGATCTGCGTGCCCGCATCACTGCAGCCAGTGCTGATATTGACCGCAACATGCTACGAAGGTTTGGCAGGAGATAGACTATCGGGTTGATATGTGTAACATATGTCTCACAATACCATATGTTCATTAGATTTCACACAGTATCTTCTGAAATCGGGTCCATCATTTTGACTTGCCCTGTACAGGGTGAACTAAAACAATAAGGACAAACTTCAGGAGGTGATTCATGACCAGAAAAGGGACAAAAATTGCATGTGAACACATGCCCGGAAATGGACAGGTTGTCTGTAATAGGCTCATTAATACAGAACATGACATTACTGTGGCAGTACTTGTGACAACGTTACAAAAGATGTTCGAAGTGGCCTCTTTGGGATGCAGTTCATGCGTTCACATGTCGCATCATGGATTGCCGCTCTCGTTCGAATGTTCCAGCCTGTACCCGACTATTGCCAAAAGCTACAATGACACACTGTTCTCTCCGCATACATATTTTTGAGGCACCCCCCAAGTATAGGGGGTTAAAATTATTGTACCTCCGCTGCATTACGATCACTCAAAAATAAATCTGCAACAGAAAAAAAACACACACACTCTGTGTAGTGTTATGAGGGCATGATGTTATGCATACAATTATTGCCGTTTCCATGGAAACCATATGAATGTTCTTCTTAGGTTTCTTGGAGGAATCTGAAGTTTAACTCTGTTGTTTTAGTTCACCATGTATACAGAACACCTAAATTATTTCCAAGACTCTATTTCCATCCGTAAGAATGAGTTGCAGTAAATTTCTCAATATAGTGGGAAATCACAATCACGTGTGACATGTAATCAGTAATTGTAATCGCGTTATCTGCTTTGATCTAATTAAAAATGAATAGGATTTTATTTCAATATATTAAACGTTCAAGAGCAACGTGAAGGAAAAAAATTATGCTCACCAACTTAACTTCCCATTTTTTTATTTTATTTTACATAATTCCTATTCTAAATTAAAAAGTAAGGATAGTCATAAAATTAAGAATGTTAGATATGAGCGATTTATTAATAAAAGGGAAGGGAAAATAAATGAGGGAAAATTGTTGGTACACATATTCCCGAAAACTATTATAAGAAGGAGACAAATGAAAACACTTCGATCATTGTGATAATAAAAAAAATGAAGTTTACGTATATGCTAAAATAGATAAGAGGCAAAAATTAGAAATTTGCACTTTTATTTACAGAATGAGGGTAAGTCAATAAATAAACTGCAAACTACGAAATACCAAATACCGAATAAAAATATTTGCATGTTTTGCCGGTAGATCGCAGCACAGGTAGGTTAAATGACTCATGACCAGGGTCTCTTAATATAAGAGGGGGTCTATTAAGAGTGCGTCTAAAAAGTCCGACCGGTCGCCAACAGGTCACGTGGTACGATCGGTCGGTGGCTGTTCGCTTCCGTTTGTTCGTACTTCATGGATAGCGCGATCGTGAGCATTCCGTTTCAAAAGGATGTCGCAGCAAGGTTTCTCATCATGTAAGTTAGTATGATTTAAAATTGTGTACAGTCATGGACAAAAAAAACGCTCCCTCACTCGATGCTGCTATATTTTAAATGAGCGTTTACTACTTTTACCACTAGGTGTCTGATATCGTTTAGTCCAGTCAGAAAATTATCTAAATTTTTAACCAATAAAAACATACCATCCTATTTTCTTCCGTACGGACTATTTTTCTAAAATATTTTAAAGTTAACAATAACAAAGCAATACATATTGTTCACAATCAGTATCCTAAAGTCAATTGAGAAGAAATATTAAATCTAAATTTTATCATTAGATTGCAGTGTGGTGCACTTGTAATCAAACTACAGCAGAAAAACTGACATGCTAATCGATATCAGACCCCTAGTGGCAAAAGCAGTAAACGCTCATTTAAAAATATAGCAGCACAGAGTGAGGGAACGTTTTTTTTGTCCATGACTGTACATGCATAAATTTTCCTCACCCGTGTTTTCTTTTTCGTATTCATTCCTTGATGCTGCCCAGTTAGTATTTCGCCGTCTCCTTTCTCCAAAAAATATTTATTACATATCGAGCACTCGAACACTTAATTTGTCTACTTTCGTCCGCCATTTTAATTTGTCAACTTTGTGGCGCCCGGTCGAGAAGAATAAGTGCGATCGGTCATTTTAAGAAAACTCTCATCGCGACCGGTCGTTCTTAATGGATAGGCTATTCGCGTAGTTTCGCGACGGGTCGGTCTTTTTACACATACCCTAAATGACTATCTACCATGACTTTCTCGGAGTAAAGCCTATTTCACATTTAGCGATTTCGCCGAATCTAGCGCATTCGACGCGGTTTCGGTTGCCGCAGCCGTTTCACATTCAGCGTGAAGCAATTTATTGATTCCAGGCGCCACAAAGCTGCACGTGTTAAAATGCGGGGCCGTTTCAGATTCAGCGGAAGCGGGCAGCTAGGCGAACATCTTCCTCCCTTTCAGCCTGCATCTCCCCTCATTCCCCCCAGCTAGGCGAACTCCGCTCTGATTGGCTGTTGGATGAGTCGGTTTTTCATCCAGTCTCTGCTGCTTTATAGACATCGTGTATATACGAGAAGATATCAGAAAGTAACGCCATTTATTTTTTAAGAATAGAAACATGTGCGTAAAAGTTTACATAGCCAAAAAGAAGGCTGAGTACATGCGCAGACATTGCATAACAAGAATTGTTCCTGCGCACGCGCGCTACATGCTACCAGTCGTTTTACAAATGGCCACCGCTATCACGTCGTCTACAGTGGAAGAACAGCGAGCTGTTATAAGTTTTATTTTGCAAAGGGTAAGAAACTCGCCGAAATTCATGGGGAAATGGTAGAAGTTTACGGTGCCGAATGTCTGGACTATTCCAATGTGTGCCAATAGTATAAAATGTTTCGGGAAGGAACGTTAGCCTTGCCGATAAGTACCGTTCTGGGTAGACTGTTCAGCAGCAACACTAACTATTATCGAAGAAATTAAGAAGACAATCAGAGAAAACCGTGGCATTTTCCTTGAAAGAAGTGAGTGAAACGTTTCATATATCATATGGATCTGCATGGGATATGGTGAAAGAAAAGCTTGGATTCCGCAAAGTCGGTTCGCGTTGGATTCCAAAAAGTCTGACACCAGAACAGACTGGCAACAGAATGGCGTGCAGATTGCAACATCTGCGCGGAAGACTATGCTTACAGTTTTTTGGGATATTGAAGGCATCCTACTCGCAGAGATCCTGCCTCGTGGATCAACCGTCATCGCCGCTACCTATGGGGGAAAACGCGCAGCGTTTCTGACCCAGTTCAACAGGGCGGCGTCATAGTAACAAGCACTCTACTCAGGCTCACACGTTCTACACTGATTGGAAGAAAGTAATTGGACACTTTCGATTTTAAACGTTTTGTCGAATATCTAGAAAAATACTTGACGAATTATCCTGAAATTTCAGGGGTGTAAAAAGGATGTTACACCTCATATATTTCAGGGAAGGCTTTCTCCCGAAGGCAAATAGGGGACCAGCAAAGAAGTGAACCAAAAAAATAATGTTTGGAATCACCCTGTAAAAAATAATGCTTGAAATGCATTGTAGCTATAGCATATGCTTAAGAGGCTTGTTTTACTTTTCTGTGTTTATTTGTATGAGAATAGCAGGTATATTCTTGGAGATATAAAGGTTTCTTTAAAAAGGTCGAAATGTTTTTGTAAGTTTATTGTTTATAACACGCAGGATTTTCAAGCCAATGCAATGCCATTTACAGAAAACTTGACAAACTACAGTACAGGCAACACTCTGCAATCAGAATAGAAAAATATTAAAAATTTGATGAAATATGAGCATTTTTACTAAATAATGTTTAACTGCGCATGCGTATGCGTTACCAAATTGTCTTTTGCGTAATTTATTAGCCAAATGTATAGAGCTACTCTTATAAAAAGCCCAAGCAAATATCGTGAAAATTGAGAAAGATATCGCCGACAGAATGAGTTGAATTTCAGTTGCTCTTAAAAATAAACAAAATGATAAGGGGCTTTCTCCAAATTTTTATTTTTGGATCGGACACCAGTATCAACTTCTCCTTACGCTGACATGAAAAAATATTGACTTCATATCAGCGTAAGAAGAAGAAATTGATACTGGTGTCCGATCCAAAAATAAAAATTTGGAGA
>JAHWFO010065167.1:0-13467 GCA_023313115.1 Rhysida immarginata
AGGCGGGAAAAAATTCACGCATACGCACAAAGGTTCAAGGTCGGCTCATGCAAGCGCGCGCGATCCAAATCCATCAGGCTTTCGCAAAAAAAAAAAATAAGGTCGGATACTTTTCTCACAGGCCTCGTACCTATCCAATAAATACGAGGTGTGTCTAAAAAGTTCGGTGAATGGTGTCATATCTGGACGGCAACTTGGCGCATGCGCTTGCGCATGGTTCTTCAGAGATTTGGGGAGAATCGATTCACAGCATGCAATGCATGTGACTGGCAGTGTAAACAGACTGCGACCAGTCGAACGTAATCAGTGTGAGAGGAAGTGTCACAGCGCAATGGAGCAACGTGTAAACATCAAGTTCTGCTACAAATTGGGGAAGACTGCAACGGAGACACATTGGTGCAGGTGTACGGGAGGGAAGCCGAGACCAAGAAAAAAAAAGCCGTCTGCAAAAATCCAAGGTGAAAACATTGTTGATCGCCTTCTTCGACAACAACGGCATCATCCACAAGGAATTTGTTCCTGCAGGTCAAACCATTAATGCTGCATTTTCCAGTCCTGTGATCTTCATCTGAGAAAGTTTTTCTTGTTGATAATTACTAATCGAGGAACTACACTACCCTATCAAAAGTTATGGGACACCATCATTATAATAATAGAAACACTCATATTTTAGTATGTTGGACAGTTCGATCACGGATTTCGGGCGTTCCACAGATGTTGGATGGGGTTCAGATCGGGGCTCTGGGCAGGCCAGTCAAGTTCTCGAACTTCCTTTTCATCAAACCATTTGCCTACAGCTCTTGCTTTATGGCAAAGTGCGTTATCGTGCGTTATCACCACGCACGGTGATGGAATTACGGGATGCACTGATCGCCGTATGGTCCCGGATATCTGCAACTATCTTCCGAGGACTTATTGACTCTCTGCCACGTCGACTAGCTGCCCGTATTCCGGATACTAGCAGGTGATCATATTAATGTGTCCCGACCCTGTAATCTCTGTTTATAGCGATTGAACACACACATAAAGTCCATTTTAAGATCGTAGACTGCAGTCACTTGGTCCTTAGCACTACGGCAACATATGGCATGTAATACACTGAGTTAGCAAAACTCATGGGATAGTTCCTTAATATCTGGTCGGGCCACTTCTGGCCCTGTGGAGTGCAGCAATACGGCGTGGTAGTGAGTCTGCAACTACCTGGTACATTTCTGGAGGCAGTTGACACCAGCATGGTCTGCAGAGCCCAAGATAGTTGCGGATGATCCAGTGCCCGGAGCCTGACTTCAAAAGCATCCCAGATATGCTCGATGGGATTCGTGTCAGGGCTCCGCGCTGGCCAGCTCAGTCGTTGGACCTCTCCTGCATGCTTCTCGAACCATTCGCGGACGACATTGGAGCGGTGTGGTGGAGCATTGTCATCTTGAAAGACTGCAACGTCGTCAGGGTGTTGAAATGTCAAAAACGAGTGCAGATGGTCTCCGATGAGTTGACGATACCGTGGACCATTCAACGTTTGGCCTAGGTCAACCAGAGGGTCCATTCCAAACCAAGAAAATGCACCCCAGACCATCACTGACGCCTTACCACCTGTTGGCATGCGGGATCCATCGTTTCGTGAGGTCTGTGCCACACACGGTGCCTCTAATCTACGTGGTACTGTTGCAGAGTCCAGTCAAGATGGTTGGTGGCAAATGCACGCCGGAGTGTCCGATGACGCTGGGTAAGCATTGGCACCCGTGTAGGGCTACGGCTGCCAAACCCGAGGGCATGTAGATTCCGACGGTATTGTCCACCCAGAGACGTTTCTAGTGCGGCACTGTTGCGCTCCTGTCTCTCTGAATCATTCGTCCCAGGTGTCGCCGGTCTTGATCATTCAGGTGCCTGTTGTGGACTGTGATGCCTTCATCCAGCCATTCCCGATACACCCTGGAGACAGTTGAGCGGGGAAAGCCAAATTCCTGCACCACTGCCGAAATGGAACATCCCATCCGTCGGGCACCTACTATCATACCCTCGTGACGACGTAGCATTTCTGATTAATGGGTCATCATCCGTTACCCCTGTGAATTCGTGAGCCATGCACATCAATCAATGTGCTTGCTATCCCATGAGTTTTGCTAACTCAGTGTAGTAAGCTTTTATTTTTAAGTTAGAGCTTTAAGAATTCCAGAAAGGAAAGAAAAAGTGTAAAATCATTCTTTACATGAACAGACACAACGATTGATAATAACAATGACGAGTGAAGCAGTATTTATGTGCAATACAATATAATTTTATTATGTACGAGGGTGGGCTGAAAAGTAATGCCTCCATGGCTGTAACTTTTTTATTTTTTTAACTGATTTTCAAAATTTCTTTTTGTATCTGCTACTCCCATTTGTCCTCTATGTAATGCACTATTCACTTTTCGACATAGTCCCCCCATCCCTTTCCACCTTATGTACCAACGCGTGACTAGTCGGGTGAACCTGTCGGGGAGGAATTCCGGATTTGTTGTCGACACCAAGACCGAACGGCAGGTTTCACCTCGTTGTCAGAACGCAACTTAAGGTGCTCTTTCCTCTTTCGGAAGTGGTGAAAGTCGCAAAGTGCAAAGTCTTTCGGTTTTGAACTGCAGTTTTTCATCTTCTAACTCTAGGCGATGCAACCTCCTCTGATGTTTGGCGTTATCGTGCTGCAGAAGAGGATCCAAAGCTGCCATTCAATCCTCGAGTCGACGACAATCCCGGAATTCCCCTCCGACGGGTTCACCCGACTAGTCACGCGTCGGTATAATGTGGAAAGGGATGGGGACCATGTCGAAAAGTGAATAGTGCATTACATAGAGGACAAATGGGAGCATTACTTTTCAGCCCACCCTCGTGGGTAGGCACTAGACCAAAAGCATATTTCATATTCTAGAACAGAAAAAACTCTTTGGAATAATAACAATCTCATTTTGCTCAATTTTCCGATCAAGTATGCAATGTGACTATTGAAAGTGAGTTTCTGGGCAAATGTGACTCCCAGTATGGTGATACTTACATCCTTAGGAATGACTATTGATGCTGTTTTGCCCATGTTTAGAGTCATATTTAGTAGTTCTATCGGTATACTACTGAGACAATTTCTCTAAGTGATCCTGCATCATACATTTCGCAGACGGCAATTGCTGTACGTGACATGAATAAGAAAGTTATCGTCGACATAACTGTGCAAAGTAAAGTTGGTCGATAGTTCACCTTGAGAACTAGAATAAGTTGCTGAAGCAGGAACCTTGGACAACGCCAGGACAACTTTTTAACTGCATTTGTCTATTGTTAGAGTAGGAATCACAGAGCGCATGCGCTTTACCGTGTACACCATAGCGATATAGGTTATGCGACAGTTGTTTTCGAGGCACAGGCTAAATATCCCACTGTGTAACATGAAGGCGTGTAATTTTTCGGTTGCGTGTGGAACTATTCCAAAACCTTTTCATTAACCTTATCGTCCGACTGAAACCTGCGCCCTTTCAGATGTTTCTTGAGATCCCCAAACACGTGAAAGTCACATGGGGATAAGTAGGGGCTGTAAGGTGGATGCTGCATTGCTTCCCAGGTGAACTTTTTGATGAGGTCTACCGTAGCTTTCGAGGTGTGAGGACGCGCGTTGTCGTGGAGAAGAAGCACTCCTTTTATTTCCCCATTTCGTGCTGTGTTAACTGTGCTGCCTTTTTCAAGAAAGTCTAATAAAATCGGGCCTTTGCGATCAAAAAACACGGTCAACATGCTCTTTGTGATTGCTTTCGGGGTTGAAATGAAAGCACCAAGATTCATCACCTGTAACGATCTCTCCTTCCTGTTCATAGCGAGTCAAGTGTTGCAGGGACATGGCCATTCGAGCTCCCAAGTTGTTCTGATGTCAAATGATGCGGGACCCATTGTGCTTTACAGATTTTTTCTGTAGTGCAGATGCTTCCTGATTAGTAATGTCAAGATCCGGATGTCCGGATCTTTTTTTCGGACCTAGGTCCGAGATCCGAGAACCGGATGTTGGTCAGAATTCCGAGATCCGGAACTTGGATCCGAGATCTCTGATCCGGATCTTGGATGCGAGATCTGAGATCCGAAAATCGGATCCTAGACAGGAAATTGTGTATATGCAAACGTTTTCTGAAAGCATTTATAAAACCTTTTATTAAGTGATAGCCTATTCCTCTTAAGTCCTAATTAGTCTTAATACGCATCCAGCGAAAGGATCCGAAATCCGGATCCGATATCCGAGATCCGAAATCCGGATCTGATATCCAATATCCGATATCAGAGATCCGGAATCCGGATCCGAGATCCGGATGCGGACCCGGATCCGGATATTTCTAGATCCGAATCCGGATATTATCAGATCCGGATCCAACGGACATCATTAGTAATGTCAAGATCCAGATAATTCAAGATCCGGATATCCGGATCTTTTTTTCGGACCTAGGTCCGAGATCCGAGAACCGGATGTTGGTCAGAATTCCGAGATCCGGAACTTGGATCCGAGATCCGAAAATCGGATCCTAGACAGGAAATTGTATATATGCAAACTTTTTCTGAAAGCAGTTTATAAAAGCTTTTATTAAGTGATAGCCTAGTCCTCTTAAGTCCTAATTAGTCTTAATACGCATCCAGCGAAAGGATCCGAAATCCGGATATGATATCCGAGATCCGAAATCCGGATCTGATATCCGATATCTGAAATCTGGATCCGATATCAGAGATCCGAAATCCGGATCCGAGATCAAAACACGGACCCGGATTCGGATATTTCTAGATCCGAATCCGGATATTATCAGATCCGAATCAGTGATCCGGATCCAACGGACATCGCAATTCCTGATGATAATGGAGTGAGCAGTTCCACGACTAAGGCCAGTTTTAGCAACAACCACGACATAGATTGTCAGTCCTCTGTTTTCCTTTAAGACAGCATCAATGTTGGCTTTGGAATCGTCCGTGATGGCGCGGTTTGCTTGTCCAGGTCGTTGATCATCTTGCAATGATGATGACCGTCCCTCCATGCTCAAGCACGAGAGAAGGTTAGGCGGTCATTTCCATAGACGTTCTGCATATGACGATGAATTTCAGAAACTGAAACTCATGTCAGAAAACGAACTACTGCTCTCTGTTCCTGTTTCGTTGACTCCATTTTGTTGTTTCCATGAAGCGACCACTCGCAGAGCTTCGAAGCGCGAGCTGTCGTTCTTTCTCGCGTGATGCAACACTTGCACCCCCCATACACACATACAAATTTTCGTTTTCATTTGTACGATCCTTATAATTATGCTGGATAACTTTGGGTTGCAACTGAGCCAATTTTGAGTTGCTTAATTTATGGACGATCCTAATGACCGACTTTGCGTTTGGGGTTGAAGACAACTTAAGGTGCTAGCAATATTTTTAAGGGAATATTGTCTTTCTTTTTAGGCTGCGTGAAAAAGGGGCGAGTATGGAATGCGTTCATGTTGGTGATCGTGGTATCGGTCGTGATGACGCTGCACTTTGCTTTCTGGAATCGGGACACCGAGTCTTCTGAAGTTCAGACGCCACGTCCACGGCGGCCAAGACTGCTCCTCGACACGGAAGGTTGCCGCATCGTGAAAGTCGAGGCAGACCGCGACAGCGGTTTTTACGTGAGGAGGGATTGGTGGTGCAGGAAAGGTGAGCCGAGGCCTCTGGTCGTTGCGGGAAAAGACCCGCTGAACCCGAGCCTGCACGTGGACAAGGCACACGCGTTATCCGCTTATGGAAAGATCATGACATGTGGCTACAGCGCCGTATGCCGCGTCAATGACTACGCCTCCAAGATCTGTGCAAACGTGACGATCCTGAAGAACGAGGATACGCCGGTAGAAGACGAGTTCGTCAGCGTCCAGTGTAGGGTGGGGGATGTGCTCGTGTTCAACAACGTCGTGCCCTTTGTTCAGCGCAAGAAGGACGTAGAGGAGCGTTGCCGGAAGCGGAAGGAAGCCGAGACGCCGGGTGAGAAGTTGAATGTCATGTTTCTGATTATAGATTCCTTGCCCCGGGGTCACTATCTTAGGCATATGAAGAAGACTGACGCCTATTTGAGGCGTCACGTCAACATGGTCGACATGCAAGGCTACACAAAAATGGCTCAGAACACTTTCCCCAACATGATAGCCATGACGACGGGGAAGTTTTGGCAGTACTGGAAAGACAGCCTCAACTTGACCTCAAGTTCGCAGGTGGATGCTTTGCCGTTCAAGTGGAAGGACTTTGCCGAGCGGGGCTACAGGGTTATCTTCAGTGAAGACATGACCCGCTACGCCACCTTCAATTGCCCCGTGCAAGGCTTTGCTAAGCAACCAACGGACTATTACTTTCACACGTTGGGTGTGTACTACGAAAATATCAAGTTGGTGCCGAAGCCGTGCAGCCGAGGCCGCTCCAAAGCGCGCATGATGTTGAAGTGGACGCGCGACTTCTTGACGGTGTTTGCTGGCGAGCCCGTCTTTACGTGGACGTTCCTCGCCTCTCTGAGCCACGGCTTGCCGTATAAGGTCCATTTATACGACGACGTGGTGCATGACTTTTTCCGGCAACTCGAAGAAAGCAATCTCTTGAATCGGAGCATCGTCTTCTTCATGAGCGACCACGGCTTTCGCTATGGGAAATCCCACTCGACGCTGGTTGGACATCAAGAGTCTAAGTTGCCTTTCTTGTTCATCATGTTCCCGAGGTGGTTCGCCTTCAAATACCCGGCATACGCATCCAACTTGAAGACGAACGCCAATCGACTCGTCACGGTATTCGACATCCACGAAACGCTCGGCGACATTCTTCGTCTGGCGGAGGGCGATCTAAAACAGGAGGAGTCCAAGACCAGCGCGTCGCACGTAGGGCTATTCACGCGCGAAGTGGCTTCCAACAGGACGTGCGATGAGGCTCAGATTCTTAACAAATTCTGTCCGTGCTCGGAATGGCGCGCACTCCGTTTGAAAAGCACGCGGGCGCGCCTTGTCAGCCAGAAACTGGTGGAAGGTATCAACAACTTCACCACCCAGTATCGCAGCGTGTGCCGTCGCTTGCGCTTGAATAATGTCACGTACGCGGCGATACGGAGTGGAGATGAGGAGCGGGAGTTCCTTGTGTATGAGGTGATTGTGCAGGTGTTTCCGGGACAGGGTAAGTTCGAAGGCACGGTGCTGTACGCGATCAAAGACAAAGAGTACATCGTTCATCAGGAGGAAGTGGAGCGCATCAACCGCTACGGCAACCAGGGCGACTGTATTGAAGATGGTTCCCTTAGGCCCTATTGCTACTGCCTCGGTTTCATTGAACTGTAATAGCTCTAAACGCTAAAGATATGTCAGTCGGCCAACGATTGTGTTATCGTCCTCGCTCACCGCGTGACTCACTTTTAATTGTCGAAACAAGTGTTTGAGTTCCCTGACGCGGGAAAGTCATCTGACCATCTTAGTCCAAGCAACATTGGAAATTAGATGCTTGCATTGTCACTTGGACTATTGTGGTCAGGTGAGTTTTCCGCGTCAGGGCCTGTTTAAGTCGAATAGACCAAAATGTTGAAAAGTCGAATGTATCGTTCACAAACTGGAATTGTTGTTATTGTTGTTGATGTTGTTGTTGTTGTTGTCTCTAATAAATTGGTTGTTGTCGTGGAATTCGTGGACGTTGCCTGTGTAAAGCCGGATTCACGTCGAAGGCAGGCGAAGTTCATTGCCAAATGAATGCTGCTATTGCTCGTTTCGTTTGGCGCAGATCCAAATGTGACTTACATTCTTTCACCCGATTTGTCCTAAGTTACTCAGGCTTTGTTTTCAAAACGTAGGGGCATATGAAACTTTGGGTTTTGGACATGACGGTAGCGATGACGTAGATGCTGAGTTCGCTGTAATTGGCTGCCGTTGCAAACTTAAAGCTAGATTCAGATTATGACGATAGAACCGAGCTCTACTTTTACCGTCGTGCGCATAGCTAATCACTTCGAACTTAACATCCACATCATGTCCAACAGTAGAGCCACTATACGGGATGAGTCAAAAGTCTGTTACCCCCTTTCCTATCTTGGATACCAATGTCCGAGATCCTTTATGCCTTTATTAAGTGATAGCCTAGTCCTAATTAGTCTTACTGCGCATCCAGCGAAAGGATCCGAAATCCGGATCCGATATCCGAGATCAAAAATCCGGATACGGACCCGGATATTTCTAGATCCGAATCCGGATATTTTCACTAGACTAGTTTTAATGTTGCAGACCGCTTGGGTGGGTGATCCGCTCACTGAATTTTCTTGAATTTTTTTTTTGGACTTTGCTGTTGAACAAATGTGCAGTTGGAATTTTGTTGTGTCCTAATTTGCATATCTGAGATGATGAAAGGTGCACTATCATATAGAGCACCCTCAAGTACCTATTCATTCCCTTGTATTGGAATTTGCATGACAACTAGTGATGTCCGTTGGATCCGGATCTCTGATTCGGATCTGATAATATCCGGATTCGGATATCGGATCTCTGATATCGGATCCAGATATCGGATATCAGATCCGGATTTCGGATCTCGGATATCAGATATCAGATCCGGATTTCGGATCTCGGATATCGGATCCGGATTTCGGATCCTTTCGCTGGATGCGTATTAAGACTAATTAGGACTTAAGGGGACTAGGCTATCACTTAATAAAAGCTTTTATAAACTGCTTTCAGAAAAAGTTTGCATATACACAATTTCCTGTCTAGGATCCAATTTTCGGATCTCGGATCCAAGATCCGGATCTCAGATCTCGCATCCAAGATCCGGATCAAAGATCTCGGATCCAAGTTCCGGATCTCGGATTTCTGACCAACATGCGGTTCTCGGATCTCGAACCTAGGTCCGAAAAAAAGATCCGGATATCCGGATCTTGAATTACTTGGATCTTGACATCACTAGTTTAGATCCTTAAAATTTGAGTTTTGGACATTTTGCATAAGGAACTTTAAGTTTATCATGCACAGGATCAGACCTGGTGCTTATTGTCCTTCCATTTAGAAACATACTGTATATGTTAAAAGAGCACAATGTTGCCTCTTTTCGTCAAGAGAGGGCGATATGAATGAAGCTAGAATAAACTCTTTATTGCCTTGCTCTAAACTCTGTCTCACTATATGAAAAAAAGCTGCAAGGCAGTGTGGGAAACCGCAAAGCAGTCTCCTATTGCGCATGTGCAGTATTCAAAAACATGAAGCGCTTTTCAGTTTGATTTTAGCCACTATGGTTTCGGTTTCCTTTTTTATTGGTTGCGCGTTGATCTGAATGAGATGACAATTGGTAACGTGGTTTTCCATACTGCTTTGCAGCTTTTTTCATATAGTGAGACAGAGTATAGAAACATGTGTTATCCCGTGAAATCCCATTCCTTGGGACTCGCAAGGAGAATATAAAGTCGCAGTTTTGTTACGTGTGTTGCTGGCTTCATTTAAACTAGCTGATATACCCGGCCCTGCTCGAGCTCTTTTTCGATGAAATTTTGGAATAACTGAAGGTGAAGAATAATGTTCTGTATGTGTGCATGTGTGGGGGGTCTTCTGTTTTGTCTAGAGGGCAACTTGAATGCCTGTGGCTATCTGTCAATCGTAGCAGCCCAGGTGCACCCGTACATGCTCACGATGTCCCCCCAATGTGATGGTGTGTTCCAGCAGGACAGTGCTACAAGGCACGTCTCCTGGAGTGATTTGAGGAACACTCTACTGACTTTCGAGTGCTCCGGACGTCAATCCAATCGAACATCTGTGGGAGCATCTTGATCGCCATGTACGGCATCTGTGGACAGCGCTTCGATCTCCTCGTATCTTGTCCCTGTATCTTCCCTTCCACCGGATGTCCATGCATAGGTTACTGTCGACCATTCGGTGTCTTGAAACGAGTAACCCACGACATTCTGTGCTCTCGGAACCTCTCTTAGAAGGCGTTCAATGTGGTTGAGGTCTGAGGACTGAGCCGACCGCTGCATCAAGTAGAAGTCAGTCATGTTTGTGGAACTAATCCATAGGACTTTGATCCTGTGGACCGGCACGTGGATCTGACATACAGGGTCGGGACAGATTAATATGACCACCTGCTACTATCCGGATTACTGGCAGCTAGTCGACGTGGCAGAGAGTCATTTAGGCCTCGGAAGGTGACTGCAGGTATCTGGGACCATTCGGCGATCAGTGCATCCCGTAATTCCATCACAGGGTCCAGCTTGCGGACATGGCGATCGAGATGGTCCCACAAATGTTCAATGAGGTTGAGGTCCGGGGAGTTTGGTGGCCATGGGGAGTAGCTTGAATTCATCATCACGCTCCTCGAACCGATCGTGGACAATTTTGGCAGTGTTGCAGGGAGCATTGTCCTGTTGAAAGGTGCCATCACCCTGAGGAAACACTGTCGACACGAAGGGGTGTATCTGGTCTGCAGGTAACGAACAGCATTCAGTGTACCCTCCAGCGGTATCAGTGGACTCAGACCATACCACGAAAACATCCCCCATACCAAGACCTCCCCCACTCGGCCTTAGTCCAATTGCGAATTGGAGGCGTTTTTGGCGATGCACAGGCGTCGACATGGGTGCTGTTACCATGCGCCTACTCCGAAGCCCCAACCTCAAGAGGGATCGTTGCACTGTCTTGGTGCTGATCATGCCTAGCGGTTCATTTGCTGTGTCAGTTGCTCAACAGTGGCACGCCGATTGGTTTCTGAAATGCTGCCCCCCCTTTGCGTTACTTAATTTATGGACGATCCCAATTGGACCCTAATCAGTGATTTTGCGGTAGGGATTGACATTTTTTGTTAATCGGAGTTTTGTCTTTCCTTTTAGGCTGCGTGAAAAAGAGGCGGCTAACGAATGCATTCGTGTTCGTGTTGGTGATCGTGGTTTCGGTCATGACGACGCTGCACTATTTCTTCTGGAATCGGGAGACGGAGTTTCTTGAAGTCAAGAGGCCACGTCTACGGTGGCCAAGACTGCTCGTCGACACGGAAGGTTGCCGGATCGCGAGGGTCCATGCGGACCGCTACACAGGTTTTTACGTGAAGAGTAAGGACGTGCGGTGCAGGAAAGGCGATCCGAAGCCTCTGTCGTTGCGGGGGAAGATCCGCTGAAGCCGAGCCTCCGTGTAGACGCGAACTTATTGAGCGCGTATAAAGAGAACGTGACGTGCGGCTACAGCGCCTTGTACCGTGTCAACGACTTCGCTTCCGAGATCAGTGCAAAACATGACGCTCTTGAAGAAATATGAGGATACTCCGGTGGACGACGCGTTCGTGAGAGTCCAGTGTAGGGCGGGAAGTTGGCTCGTGTTTGAGAACTTTGTGCCCTTTGTTCAGCGCAAGAGGGACGTAGAAGAGCGTTGCCGGAAGCGGAAGGAAGCAGAGACGCCGGGCGAGCAGTTGAGTGTCATGTTCCTGATCATAGATTCCGTGTCGAGGGGGCACTACTTGAGGCATATGAAGAAGACTAACCGCTACTTGAGGCGTCACGTCAACATGGTCGACATGCAACGCTTCACAAAAGTCGCCAGGAACACGTTCCCCGTCATGACGGCCATGATGACGGGGAAGTTTTGGAAGCACTGGAGCCAGACGCTCAACCTGACGGCTAAATCCCAGGTGGATGCTTTGCCGTTCAAGTGGAAGGACTTTGCCGAGCGGGGCTACAGGGTCTTCAACTGCGAAGACATGGCCAAAATCGCCACCTTCAGTCACCCCGTGAAAGGCTTCGCTACTCAGCCGACCGACTACTACTTTCGCACGTTGGGTTTGCACTACGAAAACGCCAAGTTGGTGCCGAAACCGTGCAACCGAGGCCGCTCCGAAACGCGCATGATGTTGAAGTGGACGCGCGACTTCTTGACGGTGTTTGCTGACGAGCCCGTCTTTACGTGGACGTTCCTCGCTTCTTTGAGCCACAACTCTCTCGCCAGCGTTCATTGGTACGACGTCCTGGCGCGCGACTTTTTCACGCAACTCGAAGAAGGCAATCACTTGAATCGGAGCATCGTCTTCTTCATGGCCGACCACGGCTTCCGCTGGGGGAAATCCCGTTCCACACTTGCTGGATACGAAGAGTCTAAGTTGCCGTTCTTGTTTATCATGTTCCCGAGATGGTTCGCCTCCAAGTACCCAGCGTATGCATCCAACTTGAAGACGAACACCAAACGGCTCGTGACGGTGTTCGACATCCACGCGACGCTCGGCGACATTCTTCGTCTGGCGGAGGGCACGTAGGGCTTTTCTCGCGCGAAGTGTCTTCCAACAGGACATGCGATATGGCTCTGATTCCTGAAAAGTTCTGTCCGTGCTCGGAAAAGCGTCCACTGAATGTGAATGGCAAGCGAGCGCGGTTTGTCGGCCGGAAACTGGTGGAAGCCATCAACAACTTCACCGTCCAGTACCGCATCGTGTGTTGTCCCTTGCACTTGGGAAACGTGACGTACGCGGCGATGGGGAGTGGAGGTGAGCAGCGGGAGTTCATTGTGTTTGAGATGGTTGTGCGTGTGTTTCTGGGACAGGGTAAGTTCGAAGGCACGGTGCTGTACGCGATCAAAGACAAAGAGTACGTCGTTCACCAGGAGGAAGTGGAGCGCATCAACTGCTACGGCCGCCAGGGCGACTGCATCGAAGATGGTTTCCTTAAGCCCTATTGCTACTGCCTCGGTTTCATTGGAGCGAAATACCCCTAAATGCTAAAGATGGGGTGATAGTGTATGACGGATGCGTCACCTTAAGGTGGCTTGAAACTGTGTCGAACAAAGTGGAATAGTTGTACTTGTGCTGCTCCTATTGTTGTTTACTTTCTTAGACTTTCTAATAAATTGGTTGTTGTTATTGTTGAATTCGTTTGTGTTACCTGTGGTTGGTCTGACAATGGCATCGTTTTCTGTTGCTTTCAGTCTTAAGGTGCCAACACGCATATCCGACTTTGACGCGACTTTTAACGCGCACGGTTTTCATCCGACTTGAAGCGACACCAGAGTGCATGCGACTAGCAAAACACACATTTCCAACTTCCGCGCGCACGACTTTCAACCGACAAGCATGTTAACTCGAATTGTGTCCGTGTCAGCGCTGCAGTCAGACAGGAAACTGTATTCATTTCCGCCAAAATGGATTCGATTACGCATCAAAAATACAATTTATTATTAATCCAACAAATATTAATTTTAATCGTGATGCTAAATCGTGTATATTCTCGCAACCTGATTGGTTATCGTGAACGACAAGTGGCGTGAAAGTCCTCAAAGAAGTTTGAAAAACTAGTCCTCAGGGGTATCTTGGGAGAGGGGTAACTTTCACCTTGTTTGACTTGAAAACCTTTGACGATGGCATTCTCTGGGGTAAAATAGCCTCCCGTTCGGACCTACAGGTGGAGGCTATACTCTGGAGGCTATACGACTCCTACGACTGGCCGTTTGAGACCGGAAGTAGTCGTTCCAGAGTCGCATGCGACAGCTAG
>JAHWFO010065168.1:0-11723 GCA_023313115.1 Rhysida immarginata
CGGAACTTAGGATATTTTATCTTCTTTGCTGTTGTTATTTCAACAGTATATGCAAAGGTGTAAACAGTGGTTTCCTATAAACAAATTTGTACATAACTGTTCTCAGCCACTCGGGCTGTGTGTACGGTGTTTGGCATGAACAGGGTTGCAGATCCCCTACTAACTGCGTTTTGAGGTAATCCGTGTTAAAAAATCGTCGTGTCTTCCAGTTAGGGTATGTGAAATATGTTGCCTCATTAGTTTCAAGGGTTATTCGGCTAATTAAACTCTGCTTCTTGGTAAATTTTGTTGGCACATTGTTTCAGTTGACTACTGATAACCCCGGGCTGCTAAATTAGCGGATTGACATCGCAAACTTTATAAACACCGTTTCTCACTATGTATGTTTAATTTTCTTTTACTCTCTATGATTTCTGTGTTCTGATTGTTCCTTTTGTTGTTTGTATTTTAAATAATTTTATCCCACTCACTCAATGTTTACTCTTTTTTAAGACATACAGGGATAGTGTAATTTAGGTATTATTCTATACGTGCTTTAAGTTAAATTTAGGTTAAAATATCACTATGACATTTTACGGTTACTTGACTGTGTGCCCTAAACAGTCCAGTGGGTAGAACATCAGGTTAGCATTCACTGGTTGAGTGATGGTCTGAGCTCGTTTCTCTGTGATTCTAGGGTCCACATTTTTTCGGTCAAGCCCCTGTTTTTAACCTGTTATACACATAGTGTTAAGGTCAAAACTCGTGTTCCTTTTCTTTCCTTTTTTTACCGTAGTTTTTACAATTTTTGATGTCATTAAAAGCTGTTTACGACTTTTGGTGCCAGACTGCCCTATGATTGACAGGTATGAAATACGTTTGTTTTAGGTTCATACGAGTTGCCCCACCTTTAGTTCCACTGATTTTTCACCTCGTTAAAGTGTTTCTTTTTCGAGAAATAAGTATGCAATGGTTACCGCGTTGTTCAAGTATTACACTAGCCGCGTTGGATGGCATCTAAGCCGGCATCTGATGCGATAAACGTTCGCACTAACCCCACGATAAATCAAATAAAAAAGCCGTCCAATTTGTTTGACTGGTTTTTGTCTGATTAAAAGTGTTTTATTTTTCGCCAAAACGCGTATGCAATGGTTTCCACCTAACTCAAATATGACATTGGCCGCATTGGGTGCCATCTAAGTCAGCATCTGATGGGATAAATGTTCGCACTAAGCCATGCTAAAAATTCTTAGTGATTTCCAGGTATGTTATGTGAAATACTTTTTCCTTTAGTTTTGCTAGTATTTCGCATCATTAATGTCTTTCATTTCGAAATATTTGAGAGGGCAAGAGGTAACCACGTTGCTCGAGTATAACGTTCACTGCGGTGACCATAACTTAAATCGGCGGCTGATATGATAAATGTTTGCGCTAAAGTGTCTCCGTGTCCTGCACTATGTTTTATGCCCGTAATTCAAGTAGTACATTTACCGAGTTGGTTGACATCTAAGTCGTCATCTGTTACGTTAAACATTTGCGGTAATCCACGCTATAACGTCTTTGTGATTACCGCTAGGATTATGTAAAATACGTTTCCCTTTAGTTTTGCTAGTATTTTGCCTCGTTAAGGTCTTTCATTTCATCAACTATGTAGGGGTAGGGGTAACCACGTTGCTCAAGTACAAGATACGCCGCAGCCACCGGCACCTAAGTTGGCAGCTGATACGATAAATGTTCACGCTAAAAAGTTTTTGTGATTTTTCAGTGATTCTGCATGGGTACATATACTGATTTTTCAGCCAAAATTTCATTCATTCATTAAGTCAAAATGTTCTAAAAATTAAAAGTTTTCGCTCAGATGGTTGGCTGGTCGGTTGGTTGGTTGGTTGGTTGGTTTTTTGTTGGATTAGCTTGTTATCTAAAGATTGAAAACATTACATGCATTTCCTTAAATTGCCAAACACTGTCACACATTACTGTTATGGTGTTGTACGGTTGTAATTCCGCACCCGAGTGTGAGTCTATTCACGACAGGGCTGGTAGAACTCCTTTATGGCAAAGCCTCATTTATCCAAAATGTTGTATAGTTATGACTAACTATAACCAAATGATAGCAATTCTTGCTATTCTGAATGCTTCAACATCAGATCAATGGCTCTGGAGGTTATGCAACACAGGTCTGATGTGAAAACGCCAACAAGCACTATTGGAAATGCTTAGCTACAAGCTCTCTAATCCGTCCACGTTCTGAGGTAGTCATATGTGTGTGACATAGTAAATATCTTGTTTTGACAGCCCGGGTGTCATACAGTAGCAAACGTTCCCCAAAGTCAAACGTCTCAACATTTTTACACAACAGCGTAGTTAAGGTTTTAACATGCACTATGTCAACGACACAGTTGAAAAACATGATTTTGCTCACAACACCAAACACAGATGTATGGACAGTAAGAAATACGACAGGTATTCATTTTATGGTGCATATCACAATTAAGTTCGATTTAAAAATATATAAACAAAAAAAAAAGATACCTTTAACTGGTAAGCAAAATAATAGCTTCTACGGTCTGCCTCTTCAGTGCAAACTATTCTTATGGCAGTCATCTCATGTGCTTCTTGCACAAACTCAGGTTTCATACTTTCAAATACGGTGTCATTTGTTCAGCCATAGTGAAGGTTTGAAATGTAATACAGAAAACCATCCCGAATTTATCTAACTTTTACATTCTAAACTCGTTACCAACAATTCAAATTTGATGTTAGTACCCCATGTATTTGTTCGTTTTAGAGTTTCAACAGTGTAAAAGTTGCAAATTCAAGCACTCAACCAAACTCCAAACAAACAAACAAACTCAGCAGACTTCACTTTCATAAACAAAGCAAAGTACTTGCAATAATCACGTCTTCATCCAAATCGTTATTTATCAATGGTAAGGCTAGTACTCAACATCCATAAATTATTTCTAAGGGTTAAGATACCATCATTAGACACATGGTGTAACATTTCACGTCGTTAATAAAATTTATATAATCATCAACTCATCTGAATGCGGCGATAGTAATTTGTCGCTGTATAGGTAAATTTTTGTTGCGTTAGTAACTTTGTCATGTTTAACTTCGTGTACGCAAAAACGGTCGGAGATGTAATCTCGTGAATGTAAATTCTTGCTAACATGTAAAGCCGCGTATACAATTTCTAGGTAGCACCTAATTTCGTGAAGACAAAAAAGGTCGGAGATGTAATTTGGTGAATGGAAATTCTTCACGACATGTAAATCCGCAAATGCAATTTCTTGTCTTTGCGATTTTCACGTACCCAAAAAATGGCGGAGATGTAATTTCCCGAATGCAAATTCTTGTCGACATGTAGATCCGTGAATACATTTTCCAGACTCGGATTAAACCTGCGAATACAATTTTCCACCTCGATGTAATTTCAAGTTGTTAAATTTGACTGGTGTCAGGAAAAATCGAAGTGATTTAAAAAGTAAAACCTTATGTGTTGTAAGATAAAAAAAAAGGCTACATAAAACACAAAGAGAGTCATACGTTGACTCGACACACTACAGTTTCGGAACACTAACAATAACATCATTCACCAATAACAACTTACTGTAAAAGAGTGAACAAGTACCACTCAACAAATAAGCGATACCTTCTGTTTACCATCACATTAGTGCTACCCAGTAGATAATAAACGCCGCACTCGTGTAACCACTGGCATAATTATCAATATTACAGATGGTGCTACCGAGTCAGGTTTCAGAGGGTTTCATTGCATAAAATAACGTAGGCAACGCCTTGTTTCGAGGTTGACTGGCCCAAACGAGCGTTAACCCAGCTATCCCTGCCAGCGAGTCGACAGTCCGAGGTCGAGCCACAGGCAAGACCTATGAACCGGTTTCCCTCGAATGATGGAAACACGGCGGACAGTTAACGGGCTTTAGAAAAGACCCGTTAACTGAAGTCCGCCTTAGTGTTTCCAAACATTCGAGGTAGAAATGAAAGACATTAATATATGTCGAAATGAAAGACATTAATGATGCGAAATACTAGTAAAACTAAAGGGAAACGTAATTCACATGACATGCCTGGGAATCACAAAGAATTTTTAGCGTGGCTTAGTGCGAACGTTTATCCCATCAGATGCCAGCTTAAATGACATCCAACACAGCCAATGTCATGTTTGAGTTATGTGGTAACCATTGCGTATGCTTTTTGGCGAAAAAAATAAAACACTTTAAGGAGCCAAAAACCCGTTAGACAAATTGGATAGTATTTTTTTTATTTAGTTTAGCGTGGCTTAGTGCGAACGTTTTATCGCATCAGATGCCGACTTAGACAACTCCCCATGCAGCTAGTGTAATACTTGAACAACGCGGTAACCATTGCGTACTTATTTCTTGAAAAAGAAACACTTTAACGAGGTGAAAAATCAGTGGAACTAAAGGTGGGGCAAGTCGTATGAACCAAAAACAAACGTATTTCATACCTGTCAATCATAGGTCAGTCTGGTATCAAAAGTCGTAAACAGCTTTTAATGACAACAAAAATTGTAAAAGAGAATGAAAGAGAAGACCTCAAACTCTCCCCTATCTTACAATTTCGCTGTCTTGCCTACTAATTAAACAGGCCATAATAACCAAACAATAGAAAAAGAGTAATGAAGCCTGCTTTAATAAGTAACAATATTGACCTATGCCCCTCAAAAATGTGAACTTAGTAATACTTTAAAGCGTAATTTGCACTTAAACGCTTATTATGCAATGCAGATTTACTTAGAAAATTTAACGTTTGCACGAGCCTAAATACATTAAAAGTAAAGTCAGAATTTTGTTTTATTTTATTTTATTTTTTAGCACGTCAGTTAAAATTATAGGGAATAAAAGGCAATCAGTAAATAGTAAATAAAAACTGAAAACCTGTCAACTTTTCATCATCATCATCAATATTATTTGTAATTATTTTTATAAGAAATCAATGCAAAACAGAAAAAACAGAGATATGGAAATGTGGAGATAAATTTTCCAAGTTAACGAATGAACGAGAGAGCTAAGAAATGAACAAGTCCTACCGCACATGTGAAACAATAATGCTATTATATTAAAATTGAAACACTGCATTTTACATTAGCAAAATGCTGCAACCCTATGGAAGAGACAAGGATTTTTAGCTAAGATTAGCGTGAGCCTTGATTACAGCAGTTGTCACCTCTGTTTACGTCTCGGAAACGCTAGGCTTCGTACGGCCTTTGGGATGAGAATTACGTACACTTTTATAAATACGACAGGTTTTAATTTAGTCGGAAAAGCACGAAACGAATGGGGGGAACACCATTGCGTCATAAGCAAAACGTATATCGCATACCTGTGCTAGAAAATGCAAGGAATTTTAGCCTGGAATTGCTCGAACACTGACTGTAGTTTCAAACGGTGCTTACTCCTCACAAACACGCTAAGCCTAGCCAGCCAAATTGTATGATAACAAGTACGTACGGTTTTTTTTGTTGTTGTTTTGTTAATACGACAGATTTTAATTAGATGATAAAACTCTGAAAGTAATGTGAAAACGTCAATGCAGCACAAACAAACTTATTTCAAATAACCTGAATTATCAGATACGTAGATTTTTAGCTTGAATTAGCCTGCGCATCGAAAGTAGCGACTGACGTCGCTGTACACCATTATTAGGCCTCGTGCGAACACCTCGACATCCACTGTGTGCAAATATGTTAGCAGGAGAGAATTTAATTAGGATAAAAAACAATAACAAAAAGATGAAAGAGCAGGGTAACCCTAACAAAGTACAGAAAAACATATCACATATATCTTTGGCTGAAGACACAATGTTTTTAGCAAACACAAACACGTGAACAATGCAATCATGAACGAACGCGTTGAAGAACAACGCCCCATGTCCGTTTCGTGGCCTAGCAGCAACCACCACCCACGCTTGAGCAAACACAGGCGCTACATCTATCACCTTGCAACACATCGTAAAAGGGCAGTGAAATGAACATACACCCCACATGACAAACCTTTAAAAGTAAAAATCAGTGTAATTAGACAGAAAAACAAGCCACCGAGGACACGTCATTGAGAAAGGATGCCCGAAAAGCAATGTAGACGTGAGTGCCTACCCCGGAATCACGATGCTCACATACGCGAACGTCATCAACTCGTGAATTGTAGAGTGATGCAAAACCAAAGCTCAGTCCACGCACAGCCTTTATTAAGTAAAAATTATTAAATTCAAACTGTAAAACAAACCAACAAGTGCGCGACTTTGAGAACTTAACGACTTGTGACGAATGATGTTAAATCATCGCCTGTGACCACAGCCTTAAATTGAATACAGACGTTTTACACTATAAAGAGTACGAAGCATATCACTCTCGTAGCCTAATACCATATGTGAACAGAAAAGTTGTATAGTGTATGAGTGAGTGAGAGAGAGAGAGAGAGAGAGAGAGAGAGAGAGAAAACAATTTTTTGAATACAATTTTAAACAACATTTTGCAAACTTGTATTGGTTATGTAGGAGGAGGGAGAAAGAGAGAGAGAGGGGGTGGGTGACTGAATATTGCGAGGCTGGGGAATCAAACAAAGCTTTTACCAACCTCTGTGAGCCAAAGTTGTGCAAATTTGTATAGAGAGAGAGAGTCAAGTATGCCTCAGCAACATTGAGAAATGTGAAATTTGTATTTTTACTTAACATTTCAACCAGGTTCAACTCTGAGAAGAAAAAAACAACCCTTCATGCGAGCAAAGGCAATCAGTGAGAGAGGCAAAAATGAAAATAAAACAAATTTCAAACTGCCCAGCTTTAAAATAGGCTAAAAACATAGTGAATATGACCTTTTCATCAGGTTGTGTGACTTAGTTGTATTTATAAGCATGTGTATGTGACACCTGTCAAACACTGCAACAGGCTGTGGGAGCAAACAAAATACCGTTCAAACGAGACAATGGAATACAATTTTTAAAAATTAGTTGAAACTTAAGAAACAAACTGAGCCCCTTGAAACAGAAGTAGTTAATTAGAAGAGAGTGTAAAGTAATACTGGAAAAATTTGGTTGTGGTAGAAACAAAATGATGATTAGTAATTTGGTAAAAACAACTTGAGGTGGCAGTATGTATAACACGCATCATTTTAGTAGGTATATACACTATATGATCAAAAATATCCGAACACCCCTCACAGATCATCGATTGGCCCAATGTCACATGATAATGACTTGCACATCATTTAAATAGCTTCCCACACCTTCAGACACAACTCTGCTTGGACATTGGCAAGAATGGGTCGTTCGGCAGAGTTCAGTGAGTTCCAACGTGGAACCATCGTTGGATGTCACCTATGCGGCAAGTCCGTGAGTGACATTTCCAGCCTTCTTCAGATACCCAAGTCAACAGTAGGTGATGTCATTATGAAATGGAAGACCCGGGGATCAACAACAGTTCAAACACGAACCGGTAGACCCAAGAAACTAACGGAAGTGATTAAACAATGAGACGGCCGTAGTCAGATGAGTGACCACACCCAAAACAAGGACTACCACCCAAAAAATGAACCACACCCAAAACAAGGACTACCACCCAAAAAATGAACCACACCCCGAAACAAGGGCCAACACCCAAAAAAGGACCAACGCCCAAAACAAGGACCACCACCACCAAAACTAAAGACCACACATGAAATGACAACACCCCAAAATGAGAAAAATGTCAGGTAAAAAATTAAGATTAAAAATTAAAATGAAAAATAAATTTTAAAAATAATCCTATCAGCTGTGACGTCACGGAAAAAAACCATCACGTGACCCAAATGGCCGCCAGTGACATCAGGAAGGGGGTGGGTGGTCACGTGACGCGAATACTGCACACTGATTGGTTGAATTCGGGTCACGCCCACCTCATTAATATGCGACCTGATCAAGTCCTTATCTACTTCCGCTTAGGCCGACGCCTGCTCTAAGTTCGTTCTTCATTCCTCAGAAAATGCAATCGTCTTTAATGCTTTCGAGAGAATATCCATCATTTAAGGGACCCGACGTCTGACCGTCCGCATGCATCTTATAAATCGTTTTCTAATAATAGCAATCTTCCGTCGCTGCAATTAATGAGAGCGCAGGAAGTTCGGCATCCTAACCTAACGCCGTATTATCTCCCTCATGCCCGTCCTCCAACGTCCCTGCGTTCTTTTCCGAACCAATACTGTTTACGGACTTCGTAAATAACGAGAGCGTAGGACACTTGGCATAAGAACCTAACGCTGTATTATCATTGGCCAAATTCGCTTCTCCACGGACTATTTCTCGTGCCGCGGTTGAACATCCCCTTGTGGTTCCAGGGAAGTAAACACTTCTCACTTCCCGCGGAACATGTGGCAGCGAGGTTTATTCGTGGCTTCTCTATTTCGGTAAGAACGATAAAGCCTAACCTGCCGCTCGCACGCCCGCCTAGAAGCACCTCTTGGCTCCGGGTCCCCGGGAAGATAGCCTCGACACGACCGCTCCGTTCTTTTATCCTTCCTCATCCAAATCTTTGCTTGCTCTCCCTTTATCTCTCTCTCCTCCTTTCCAAGTCTCCTCTTCACATTCTCTCTTTCCTATTGGCTCTCTCCTCGTCTCTCCTCGTCAATCTCTCTACATGTTTTCTGTCTTTGACAGCAACCGAGGAAAAAAACACTTTGTACACAGCTATTGCTAGCTCGTGAGGATTGTTGTCCCTTCGGGTTGTTACAGGAATCTAAGCTTTTAACTGGGGAAGTCCTTAAATGACGTCATTTGCGACGGCAGAAATATTGTATAAATTGGATTAAAACTCACACAAAGCCGATCTCACCAGGCTGAAAGATTCGAGGTGAGGGAATAGGGAAGGAGATATAATTAATATACTGTGATGAATATTATACTGTAATTTCATTTGAACTCTGTCAGCCCGAAGTTCGTTTGACTCCGCCCCCCACCCCCGCCGCCAGTCGTTACAGTGCTAATATTATCTCTTGTATAATACGATCCCACAAATTGAGGTGTTTTAAGTGATTTAGGGAACCGTAATGGTGGTCCAAAATCGACTGTTACAGCAGCATAATGTTCTCACACACATGAAGTTTAGTTTTTTTTTTTTTTTTCTTGACTTATAGGCAGGCTTTGGACGAAATATTTCCAGGACGCTGGATTAGCAAAGGAGGCTGAATTTCCTGGCCTGGAAGGTCTTCAGACATAACCCCATTAGATTTTTTGGGGGGTTTTGTGAAAGATGCTGTCTACCACACACAAATGCATGACCTGCAGGAACTGCGAGCTCACATCACAGCAGCAATTGCAATGGTTGATGAGGGCATGCTGGGCCGGAAATGAGAGGAATTGGAATATCACTTAGATATCCTGCATGCTACAGATGGCGCACACATTGAACTCTGTTAACGGCTACTAACACTTTAGGACAGTCTGCAAATTATGCCGCAATCCGCATTATTATGTGTATCCTCATTTCTGAATTATACGTGATCAAAGTTGTAAAGATTATTTTTGAACACCCCATATTTTTCTCCGAGCAACGCCGGGTACTTCAGCTATTATAAGAATAATTACAAAGCTCGAAGATGGTCGATATTTACAAAGTTCAAATGATACTATCATGGTAGCATTGAAAATCTTCAATGTTGAAATACATTGTAATATATTAATCTTCATGTAATATATTAAACAACTTGTAACAGCATGCTATGAACGAAGATATAAGGTTAATTATAAAGTTCGATTTTATCAATGGAAATTTTCAATGCTAAGATACCAAACAGGAATAGAAAAAGTTAAACTTGTCTAAGATTCGAATATGCAGTACTCATAAAAATAAATTAGGTTTTTTTCCCAACGTTTATTTGTAAATTGTATAATGCTCAAATTATTTGATATATCACACGACCCCCTTTTTATTTAAAAAAATTGACTTAGATTCAAGAAGGCCAGTTTCAAGATGGCGGCCATATTCGGTACATACCGTAAAAGATAGACCCATACCTCACCCATATATTACTGGAATATTCAGATTTTCCCAATTCCTGCAAGGTTTTCGAAAAAATAGGGTGTACTGCGACTTTTGACTCACCCTTTATATGGGGGATTCTTCGAGAAAGTGATTTGTATTATGACCGCAAATCTAGAACAACTACGCATTTCTAGTTCTTTATCAAACACTGTCACTATCTTTTGCATTTACTGTGCAAATATATTATATACACAGGGTGTCCCATGTAACCTGTACCAGCGAAGGCCTGTGATCTGCGGACACCAATACCTATTGATTGGAACCAATGTATGTTACGCGATGTTTTGTAGTTTTTGAGATATGAATTTGTAATTTTCAGATTTTTCTAAATTTTGGACGGTTTTGGCTATAACTTTTTCTGTTTTATTTTCAGATTTTTTTAAATTTTGGACGCTTTTAGCTATAACGTTTTCTGTGAAGTGATTCTTTGAGATTTTCTTTGTTAGTATTGTGGCTAGCATGTGTGCTCGTCTGTATCAACACTAAACACCAAAATTCTAACTACTACGAGCTCAGATTTTGATCACAAAATTAAAATTTCTGTTTGAGAGAAATTATTACTTGATTTCAACTTGAAAAAAAAATTACTTAGCCCTGACTGAATAACTTCCTGATAATTTTAAAAACTTTATGGGTTCCTTAGCTCTCAAAAAACACAAAAATTTAGTACTTTATAGGGCATTTTTACGCGAAAACGGAGTTTAAAGTTGATACAGTCTAAAATAGTGAAATTAGGAAAGTTACATAAAAAGATGTAAAATAACGTATTTAATTTCAAATCATAATTATTTTTTCACATTGTGCTAAACAAAACACCAGAAATAATCTTAAGAAATCATTTATTTATTACGGTTTTCACAATAAATGTTCAAAGTGCCTGCCACCTGCGGCAATGCACAGACGGAACCGACGCAAAAAATTACCGCATAATCCCGTGCAAAAGACTAATAATGCATTTCTGCATAATCCCGTTGGGAGTACGCCACAGTAAAAACGCACAATATCAAAGTCCAGAAAACGTGCCGAGTTGTTGTTCTTGGGAATTAAAATGTTCAAATCAGTATGCAATCAAAGTCCAAAACACAAGCCAAGTACACAAAATCCAATAATACACAGTAACGTACGAGCGAGCGCAAGATTAGGCAATAAACGACTGACGATGACGAAAGAAAAAAGCGCGTTCCTAGAGAGAGAAACGTAGACCGTGCTTTTGTCATTCCTATTGTTGTCTCTTATCAACATTACCTGCTCCTTGCATCGTAACCACTTGCCTGCACCCGAGACCCTATCTCATTGTTTACCTAAATTGTGCTTTAAATAAAAGTTGTACTTGCGAGTAAAATTTTATGTAAATACGTTATTTTACATCTTTTCATCTAACATTCCTAATTTCACTATTTTCGACTGTACCAACTTTAGACTCCATTTTCGCGTAAAAATCTTTCTATTGACCGTTTCGATAAAAAAACAACGCATCACAGGAAACCACATGATCGATCCTACGAGAGCCCTTACTAACTTCCGTTTCAGAGGATTTAGTGCAGTGTAACTACAGTGTAGTTTAAATTACAAGTGTTTATACAATTATTAGGCGATTTTTCTGTTTAAATTATGTCAAGCAGATATTTTAAAAGTTTGAACGGCGTAGCCAGCGAACGTTATAAGCAGAAATTAATGTTTGAAGAGCA
>JAHWFO010065170.1:0-121835 GCA_023313115.1 Rhysida immarginata
GTTTCTTCTAAGTTTCTTCACAAGTCCTGTGTTTCATTTATATTTCGTCCTTAAACTTTTACTCGGGTGAGTTTTTTCATTATTTTTTTATTATTTATTTTAATTTTGTCCTATTTTAATTAAAGGAGTGCTATTCATCTTAATAAATATTATTATCTTTAGTTAATTTGTTAGTTTTATTTTGGTGCAACCAGTTTTAATTCTTTTTAAGTTTGTTCGATATCGAAGCTTTTGTAACGCGTATTTTCATCGCGGTGCCCCGCGTTAACAATGCCTTTGTCCCGTAAATTGACCGTTATTTGACCCGTAAATGCAGTCGTGATCAATGTTCATCCGAATGAAGCAGACGAGTGATGACTAAAGAGACGTCCTGCCACGCCCGACGCTGTGAAGCTGTTCCGTTTAGAGTCAGTGAGTTTTAGACCTTAATTTTCAGTCCCTGGCCATTTAAAGCGTTTTTCTTTACCATTATTTTTATGGGGTTTTTGTTTGCTGTCATTGTATTCTACTTGGTACGATTGCTTATTTAGTTGGGATTTCCATTTGCTCAAGCTATGTTATTTAATCTTTTGATGCGTACCTTTAATGGGTTACTTTTACAATGATTATTTTCTGTATTTCACTTGATACTATTTTGTTGAGATTCTTTTACCAAATCAATTATTTTAATTATTCCTCATGTTTCCGACCCTGGTAGAGAGGTCGAAGGTTATTTAAATATCATTATTTTTATTTATTTCTTGCATGAATAAATTTATTTACCATTTTGTTACCCCAAAGAACTTGAGTCTATCTTTCTTTATTTGATCCTCTTTCTGGCCGTATCTGTTTGCAGATGAATCTTAATGCGGGGTTCTTATTAAATCTTAACCACTCCATTTGGCCACATCATCTAAATTTTCGCTGAACCAGCGATGGCGCAGACGGCTGCTTTCCTTTGAACCTTACATTGGAGGCTCAATCGTATGGCTCACGATTAGCGCCCTTATATTTCTGACACAAATCGACAGGAGTAAGCAGCAGAGCCTTAACCGTAAACCTTACAGTAGCGCAGTTCCGACAAGATTAGTTTGCAGTCGAACCGGAAACATTACACCAGGTAACCCCACTCTCCCCTATGTACTGTCAATACTAATTATCTGTAATTTCTTTTTAATTTAATGCTATATTTAATAGTATAGTTAAATGTAATTTATAACTATCTAGAGTCTATCTAATTGAGACTTATAGATCTAAGTTTAATTGTGACATCGATTTCATAGAGTCACGTGATACTAACAGGAGTGCAAAAGTGAAGGCTGGAGGTGGCATTTTTGACAATTCAAATGTAACTTTCATAATGAAAAATTAGTTTAAATAATAATATTCTGCAAAAAACTATAGAACAAAAATTAAGAAGAACTGTGAAATGGAACAACCAAAAAGGGAGGGAACCTCTAATCCACAAGGAGGATCTAAAGATTTCTCCTTGTGGATTTGAGATTCCCTCCCTTTTTGGTTACAAAAATTACGCATGGATTTTTTATTTTTTAGTGGACCTAATATAAAAATTCCTTCTGTAATATGTACCTTGTGCAAATCCGAATTTTCACGGTCAAGTTCCAATTTTTGATTTTCGACTTCAGATAATCGTTCAGCATTCTCTTTCAATCGTAGCATTAATTTTTCCAACTGAAGTTTATCAAATTCCAATCTTGAAATTTTTCCTTTCATTTCCTGCAATTAAAAACCACGTTAAAGAAATTCTTACATTTCAGAAAAAATAATTAATTTAATTTCTAATAACATTGGAACTTATTAGCAATAACAGAAACTCCTATAATATTAGTGAAAATTGGACATCTATAAAACAATGAAAATTTTAAATACACTGTTGCCAAAATTATCTGGACTCCCCTCTTCACAATCCCTATATGAAAATGATGCAGATAATAAGAAGTTGTAAAAGCCTTTGCTGCAATGACTGCTGCAACATATGAAGAATGCTGTTGACAAGTTTTTTTACATACCTCTGGCAGGAAATGGTAGCACTAGAACTTCAAACAATCCAGTAACTGCAGATTTTGGCTTTGTAAATCTGTATGTAGCATTCCAGTACATCACACATCAGATCAATCAAGTTAAATTCAGACTCTAACAGAGTATGGTATAGCTTCATATCACCATGAGTGAACCACTCCTTTGTTGTGCTAGTAGCATTGTTCTGCTAGAAAAAATAGTCTGGTGCAATGCCAAAAAATTCTGCTATTGCTTCAGAAATGTCATTTTCCAGCATCTCTTGGTATCTTGGACATTAAGTCATATGTCAATACCAAGAAACATGGCCCATAGTATGATCTTACCACAGAGTCGGTCAGTGGGCACTAGGCACCCGGTCAAGTCAAAATGACGGACCCAAATTCAGACATTTATTCTGTCATGTCTAATGAATGTATCGTAATGTGAGACATGTGCTTCAAAAGGTTAACTTTCACAGTTTAGTTTTCACACAGTGTTTACACTTTCTAGCATTAAGGGTCAGCAGCAGAGCAGTTAAAGAAAATGGCATTGACTGGAGAACAGAGATCGTTCTATGTGCTTGACTACCATGTAAATAACTGATTAGCGCTCAATGGCATTAGTAGGGTGACCAGGTGTCCGGGTTTTCCAGGATTGTCCCAATTTTTGAGCAACTATCCCGGAATTCAATCCCAGAATATTATTCCGTCGATTCCTGGGCCATTCCTTCTATTCGTGACAGCCAGCATTCCTATGTTAGGTTGAGGCCATAGTTGTAAAAATATTTAATTATTTTTTCAATATACACAGTCAGAGTTGAAAGGTTGAAAGAGTTCTGTGAGTTTCTGGGAGCAGAATGCATGACTGCTTTGTCTCATTCGCATACATGTTGATTGTCCTTGTTCCTAGCAGTAGAACGATCTTTTGAAAATTTTTGAAGGCTTAGTCTTTTCTTTCTTTTAGAGAAAACAAATCTGTTGTGGGCAGCACAATACTTCCTTCTACGATACTTTAATGAATGCTTTTTTTGGAAAAAATTCACTTTTTTATTCTTGACACACGAATTTCCGTCTCTCTTTGTTGTCTAAAAATTCCAAATGTTGATATAAATTTTGACAGCCGTTTGGGAACTTCAAATGAAGTTCTTCAAATTTTGTTCTCCAAATAGAGTATTTTAAACTCTGACGTCACAAACTCCTCCACGCAATCAAAACTCCATAGACATGAATGGAAATCAGTTGGGGAAACGACCAAAACACGTTTGGCCCAACCGATTGCAACCAAAATGCGAGGTGCACAACTACATGTTACAACAGTCCCAAATACAAAATTTCAACATTCTACGTCTAATCGTTTTTGAGAAATGTTAGATGCACACACATGTACGTACTGTTACGGGTCTTTTTCTAGAGAAAAATATTTTTTTTAAGTTATTCGTTTTGTTTTTTATTTTTTATTATTTTTGGCGTAATTTCTAGCCTATTGTTTGTTTGTTTTTTTATTCAGTGTATTCCTTTAAGCCTTTTTTCTGTTTTTTTAACAATGCTTTCTTCTTCTACGTTTGTTGCAGTGTTCTACCTTCGCGGAAGTACGCTTGCTTCTCGCCCGCTTGTGGTTTTGTTGGGCGCGTGTAATATTTTTTTCCTGCTTGCGCCTGGGTTGCTTTCAAATCAGTTTTACGGTCGGTGGTCCTACTAACTATTTGTGTGTAGATTTCCTGCCTTTTAAGAGCTGACATTTACTCACGTTTGAATTGGAAATGGTTTCTGTTCAGTATTTTGTTCTTTTAACTGTCAATCATAGACAGTGTGTTTCGAACGGGCGTTGAAGTGTCAAGCCCTAACTATTAAGTCTTTTGCAATTTTGATCTTCTTAGTCTAAAATGTTTTGGCTTTTATGGATTCAATGGTTTTTTTACTTGAAATGTTCACCATGTGCTGCAGCCGGCCCCTTCGTTTCACCGTCGCCTCATGATTTGGGACCGTGATTCTCCACCCATCGCTTGTGAGCCTCCGTAGTTCCACCCATGTAGCAGTTTTCTTCAATTATTACTTATCCTTTCTTTTGTCGTCTCCTGTGTCATCGTGGCTTCGACCGAGGTGCTTTGCTCAAGTTTGGTGTAGGCTAAGCTTTCCCAAATTCTTTCCTACTAATAATTATTTACCCTCTTGTCTTTTTTCCTGTATTGTTAGCATTAGTTTTCTTTAGTTTTACCCTTCCCTGGCTTTGCGTGCCTTCTCCTATCTGTTGCGTTTTTCTTTGCCTTTTGCAGGTACCTCGGTCATTTTATCTACTGTCTTCGTTGTCTACAAGAGTTTTCGTCTTTCTCGGTTTCTTCTCTTCGTGTTCTTCGAACTTCCCGTGTGTTCCTTGCTTTCTTCGTGCGCCTAATGTCCTCATCATCTCTATGTGTCGTGCACCTGTGTTCGTGCTGCCGCTTCGCGCGTTCTTTTTCCTCCTCTTGTCTTCATCCAGCTATTGAAATTTCTTGTGTATTTTTTTTAATTTTTTTTTTTTTTTTGTAAACTTTATTTCAAAGCAGATCTGCAATTTGTACTGTGATGACCCTGAACTCCAGCTGCTGTGCATGTGCACTTAAATCCAAAGTTCTACCACTGGAGTGTGGGATGATCAACGGTTTGGGACCAGTATTAGAGGGGTCTCAGATTCACGTTTATAATTAACTTCATGTTTATTCTCATTAAACCAAAACAAAATGTGTACAGAATGCAAAACAATAGCGCTCTATCCAAAAACTTGAATGTGCCCCAGCAAGATTATCAAATATTAACAAAACAGGCAGCGATGCTTAAGGTTAAATAATTTAACATAATTATATGCACTACAATTCATGGCTTGAAGTCTGAGGCAGGGCATACTAACACAGGGTTACGGCATTGCATTTTTTTTTGGGGGGGGGGGGGGGGAATCTTCCCACGCAGTGGCACCTAGTTTCATAAGTTGTGCTTGCTCCCCTGAATAAAACATTCCTAAAGAAACAGTTACGCAAGTAAGCGCAATGTGTCTGCTTTTAATATTTACCAAAATAGGGGAGAGACACTGTAACTCCTCGTGGCAGGAGCAAGCACGTAAAACTTGCCAACCACTGGCGATCCCTGTGCAAGCCTCCGCGTCCGTCCTCGCAACACGTGGTTTGCGTTTTCCATGGTGCGTCAGCGGGTGCTCCAACTTGCCTCCCCTCTCAATACCGATGGTAACTAGTTTTCCTGCTCAGAGCAGACATAATCATACTCAAGTGCAAAGAAAATCTACTAAATCAATTAGTTTTACATTGCATGTTAGCGGTATCAGCAAAATAGACATAAAAATTCTTGATAATCTTCTTTATAGCGAGTGCTTGCTTCTAGAAATACACGTTCAAAAGTCAGACACGGAAAACGTGGACCGAACTTCCATAGCACATTGAATCCCGGCGGGAGGTCACGGAAAACATATACAGAAGGATTCAGTTATGGTTCACCACGCCCGTTGGCTTACTGCGTCGTAATAATCAGTAAAGTTATCACTCACGAAAAGTTGTCATATCTCAGCATATAACATAAAAACTCTGCCTGGTTACCCCATCGCTTGCTACCTTGTTGCGTTCATTCCTATGCATCATCCCTTCCATCTGGCGTCGCCAGTCAATGCTCCGCTCCCATGTCGCACGGTAGTAGCCTCACTGTTTCATAACTCAAAAACAACTTTAAACTTATTTCATTAATTAAAAATCTTTTACTATACTGACTTCAGATCTTCAATATTAATAAAAACAAAACAGATACATAACCGCATTAGCGATCTGATATTCCAGCGTGAGCTTAACAGCGGGCGTTCAAAAAAGTCGTACGTTTCCATCTCGAGGCGCACGTCTGTATCGCTTGAAAGCCGACGCTGGAATCCTTATCAAAATATTAAAAAAAAAACACAAAAACTACACACGTAACAACAATAACAAAGCAACACATTTGCTCACACACATTTTCTCCGAATTCCTCACAACAATACTCTGCCGGAGTCTGCGATGATCTTCCCCGAATCGGCGGTAACAATCGCAGCCGCCAACAGAGTACGGACACGCAACAACACCTCTCACATGACATTGCAAACAAAACCAATACAAAACAGCTGTTTTCACAATGAATGAACTATTCTTGACTAGAAACAATGACGATATCTACCATATAATTAACACGATCCGTAAAAATTCATAAATCAGCAGAGAAATCAAAAACAAAACATACAGTTTTAATCTCGACCCACCCCGGACCCACGTGAACGTCACAGTACCTTTATTATTTTGTAACGCCTCCACGTGCAGGGTATTGCATTGTGTCCTTTTTTACCTAACTAATGCTCAAATGCCTGCACGGGTTGCACACTTCATATAATCTTACTACTTACTCTATGAGTCTCTCAACTCTAATGGCCTTACTCAACCTGTGATCGTATAGTATACTCAATTTACCTCCTATTATACAAGTCCCTTATCTAATTGGTCCGCCCTTACACCTTAAATACCACCTTATGCCTTCTATCACTCTATAGCTTAATTATCTCGCATAGCATCCAATAAAGCAAATCGATTGATCAAATTAAATTCCACAACAATACTTACCTATATCAAGCACTCAAGTTTATCATTATATAGAATATATCACAGACTATATGTGTCTACCTCCCTTGGCTCAGAATTCCGGCCTTTACTGTCTTATCTGATTTACATAAGTTGTCAATGCTTTAATCTTCCTTTACTTGTAATTTAAACGCATGACTTTACGTCCCTTCCACCTCCTTTCCCTGTGCCCAAACTACCAGACCTTAATAGTCGGTGATACAAATTAAATAAAAAGAACTAAAAGGAAGAAACTTATATCTAGGTTCTTAATTAGAAATCTAGCCTGATAATGAACACACAATATAAACTTATATGAAATCCTTCTGATATTTCCGAGAAACTCAGATATACCTGCTTTCCTCCCGATTATCACCATTCAATATTCCAGAAAAGAAACACACTATATCTTCTCCCTCTTAATACTTTCCCTCTTATTACATTTAGTTAACGATACCCACAAAATAACACACTTAGATAACATTTAAATTAATAAAACAAGAGGATGTTTATTTTAAAAGATAAAAAAGAAAAATCAATATTCAAATACATTAATTTGATACCAAACTGTCTAGGACTTTTAACTACCTTATATATAGATAAAGCACCATTAACTTGAATACAACAAAAGAAAAGAAATAAAACTACATAACTATATTTCAGTTTAGAATTGGTTTCATTAAACTTGCTATCTATCACTTTAAACTAGTTCTTGTTCATTTCATTCAAATTTTATAGCACCTTACTTTAAGGCCTAATCCCACACCTTTATATTACTGTCTCGTCTTATCCCGACACTTTCCAACATTAAACAACACATTACACTCAAAATTTTCTTTACACGTGGGCCCATAGATATTATTTTAAGCATTCACTTATCTGACACTTCACTACGTTGTATCTGTAGAATGTTGCTCTATGCCATGGTCTCTACCGCTGTTCGTTACCGCTCGGCTTGGCTCCACGTGCCTCTGCCCGACGTGCCGACTGGCTCTGCTCTGCTCTCGGCATGGCACTCCTCGGGAATCGTATGCTTAGGTCATGGCATCCCTCTCGCTGAGTCGAAGCTCGTCATAAAGTTCTCGGCTGCGCGTAGTTTATTTTTATGTTAGCTAACTGTAGCATCTTCTGGTTCTGTCTTTTCCGTTAAGAAATTTTTTTTTACGTCTGATCACTGAGAGTTTCCCTTCTATCCTGTTTTATCAACTTTTCCTTCTTTCTCCGCTACCGTTTTTCCTTGACCTTGATTTCTATTGTTTCCCTCTGTCCGTTCCTAGAATTGCGTTCCGGTGTTGTCTGTTGCCCTGGCAATGTCTTTCACACCCTTCTCTTCATTGTTTCCAAAAGTTCACACTTAATCTCTTATTTAATCCTATCGTTAGGCCTAGCTTGCTATCGATCTCCATATTTGATTGGTTTCTATACATAAAATTCCTTATTTTTTTTCTTAATAAAATTACAATTATGACTGTGTTACACTAAACCATAAAATTACCTTATACTATATTTTACTCCAATATTTGTACTACAACTATCAATGTGCTTATAACACAGTTTTACTCTTCTTCCGGAGTGTGTCTTTTTGCTTTCTTTTGCTCAATCCCCTATTAATTAAATCATTCTTATTCTATCATAATATCTGCTTTATTTTCCCATCACTATTATCTTTCTTCTCTCGACTAGGAATGGTTTTCTTTTCCCACCAACTTATTATCCCTCTTAAGTTCTTACTCACAATAGCGTTATGCTTATTCTTTTGACTTGCTGTGTGTTCATTATTATTTGTTTTAAACCAACACAAACATGTAAGCTACAGCTATCATGTTTGTAATGATGGGACGTGTGAAATATCACCTAAGATCGTCACAATTTCTTTGTTCCTTCTTGGAATTTTCTGTACCAACCTTAAATTTTTTGATCAATCTTAGTGTAATAAACCTTACATTTTTTTGCTTGAAACCCTTTCTGGTCAAGTTTTAACCCTTTTTCTGCAACTTTAGATTAATAATAAAATAAAAATATTTTAAAATGGGTTTATTTAGGGAGGGTTTCCCCGCTAATTTCTAGTCACAGTTAGTTTCTTGTTTGGGGCCTGTAATTATCTTATTTTAATGTTCTTTGGGCTTCAGGAAGTAACGCTACCTCAATAATAATTAACTTACCAAGTTCTTTCCGCTCCCCCCTCGATTTTTTGGCTGTACGTGTCATCAACTGGCACGTAACAGTACATATGTACACACGCACGTATGTAAACACGTGCGAAACATGTCAAAATGGAATCAGGGATGTTCAAATGTATATTTCCCTTGAAAACTGAAAACCGAAATTTTTCGCAATTACAATACTTCCTTGTACGAAGTAAAAGGAAGTAAAAGCACAGAAAACAATTTTGAATTTCTTTAAGGATCCACTAAGTGAAGCATATTTCTGGTTTATTCAGAGCCAGTTGCATGTATTCCAAAATGGCAATAGAAAGGTTGAGGGGAAGGGGGGTAAAAAAAAACTTGTATCGAAGTTCATTCGATCCTTCAGGATATCCTACACATACTTCAAGATCGATGCAATGCAGAATTTCTTACACTTAAGGTAAAAATTGTCTTACAAAAGGACGAAATATCATATTCAGCCTCATCTAATTTCAAACAAGAAACCAGAGAATTTTACGCAACTGCCTATGACTATCTTTCTAAATGGCTAAAAACAATTTCAAATATTAGTGTATTCTCTTGGATGCTGTTAACAGAACCACCTACATGAAATAAGGTGAAAGTACCGTATATACTCACGTATAAGCCGACCCGCGCATAGGTCGATCCCCTGTTTTTGAGCCCAAAAAGTGGAAAAACGCCTTGACCCGAGCATAAGCCGAGGCAAAAAAGGAAAAAAAAATGCAACGCTTGAGGGAAAAAATTTTTTATTACAAAAAGAATAAATTTATAATAAGAACATCAAAATAATATATTTTAATTATAACCGTATTAAAACATTCTTGAACGACTTTCAAGTTTGGGGCAAACTTCCGCCTCTAGGCCTATCTCAGTTTGCATTCAAATTCGAACCCATGTTTACCTTGACCCCCTTAAATTGTTTTACACACGATTTGAATCACCCTATATAATCTTTAAAATTACAACGCTAAACAGATACAAAAAAATTATTTGAAGAATTTTATATTTTATAAACCATTTTTCGATCATGGTTTCAATTTTGTTTCGATAATCTTTCAGTAGGCCTATCGCATTTTTAATTTAGGTATGTATTTTTGATTTCATTTTTGGTTGTGGGAATCGATTCCTGCTCTTTTTTTGTGTATGTAATAATATATTTTAATTATAACCATATAACTTTATTTATTAAAACATTCTTGAACGATTTTCAAGACGCACTTGGCAAGAACACGATAGTAGGCTATCGATGTTCAAAAGGCACGCAGCAGTTTAGGGCACACTTCCACGGGCCAAATCACCAGACCCCAGAGTATTTGCTTTTAACAATGGAAAAGTGGATGGAAAATTGAGGAAAAAGACTTGAAATACTGCACCGTATATTGTTTATAATTGAACAATGTGCTGTTAAGGTCTATTAAATTTCATATGCTAGTGCTTGGCGATAGTATCGATGGTAGCTCATGTATCGATGTTCAAAAAGTTTCGAAATCGAATTTTTTAGTCTTCTTGATGCTTCGATGTTCCATTTTGAATACCGTAACTGTTTAGATTAATGTATTTACAGTATGTATTGCAATGAGAGAACACGTAAAAATGCGCTGGTTTCGTTTGAAGCCCCTCCCCCTCTCATATTTTTTCCAATATGGCTGCCACAGCCATTTAGAGATTCTCATTATGCTGCAAAGAGAGAGAATACTTTTATCTTATCAGAAATTTATTTATGCAGTGAAAGGGTTAATAAATGAAATCTAAACGGATTAATAAATAAAATTATTGCTTAGGTTTTTGTAAACTCCACTTATAAGAGTTTTCATCAACTCTGACCCGTGCATAGGCCGAATGTGGTTTTTAGGGGTAATTTTTTGGAAAAAAAAATTCAGCTTATACGCGAGTATATACGGTAACGTGCCAGTATTTAAAGGAAAGAGGTGTTGAGGTGAATGATTCAATATTATTTAATCAAATAAGCAAAGTTAAAAAAATGGAAGAGAAATTTGCAGAATGGAAGGAATCGGGCATAGTTTGTCAAAAAAAAATGAGTTGCTTTTTTCAGCAATGTCAATATGGTGAACAGTACTCAGAACTTTTAAAAATATGCCAATATATCTTTTTTGTTCCCTCTCACAACGCAAATGTAGAACGTGCTTTTTCACTAATGAACATTCAGTGGACTGACGAATGAAACCGATTTAATGTTCCAATGGTAGAAGCTATCTTGCAAGTTCAAACAAACTATGATTTTATGTGTGCTGAATTTTATGAATATGTTCTGTCGAAAAAACAATTGCTACAACAAGTAAAATCAAACAAGAAGTTTCAAGAATGATGCAATGTTAGTTTTTGTAAATTTTTGTTCTGTTAGAATTATTTGAAATTTCATTACTTATCTTTCAAAGCACGGTCTAATGTTAGTTAACTGTTAATAATAATGGTTAAATGTAATTATTTATCTACTTGACTGTTATACTTTTGTGGTGAAGTCAAATGAATCATCACTTTGTCAGCAGTCCTTCCCTAGAAGGGTGCGGACTAAAATAAAAAAAAAAAAAAAAAGGGGTGGGACGTTTGATATGCGTAAAGAGGATTTACTTACGATATATAAGATAGATACAATCAAACAAAATAGCAAAGAATTAGCAAATAAGCAAGGTACAAACACTCAGCTGCATCCATACTGCTGGACCCTAATAGTGACAAATTAATGATCAGGCAATAACTAGCACATGTCTAAACCAAGAAGACTCCCAATTCTCTACACAGATCAACAGTGTCAAACCTAAACAAGGGACTAACTTACCCATGGGTCCATGGCTTCGTGTAGCTTGCACCAGACAGACACAACATCGGCCCAATACAGCTGAAGCCATGACTCGTCGGACCAGGCAACCCTTCGCCAGTCCTCAGCGGTGCAATGTCCATGTTGGTTGGCCCAGGCTAGGTGTTGCCGACGATGTGCAGCGGTCAAGAGTGGCACCCATCATGGCCTCCTGATCCCAAAGCCTGCAGCTGCCAAGGTTTGCCGAATTGTTGTCACGGACACAGTTGGGGGACGTCCCTGGTTGTACCGCATGGTGATTTGGGCCGCTGTCATCCTTCGGTCAGCAGATGCAAGCTGGGTGACACAGTGAACACCTCTGGCATCAATGTGGCGTGGGCGGCCCGTCCACTGTCCGACATGGGTTATAACCCCTTGTTGGGTGTACTCTTGATAGACCCTTGCAACAGTTGTGCAGAAAAATTGCAGGGTGTTGGCTAATCTGATACTGAGGGACCCATCTGTCTGACACCAACAATCATCCCCCGTTCAAATGCGGATAGTTCTTGGCTTGCTGTGATTTCTGCAGTTAGTTTTGCTTACAGTGACTGTGTGATATTAAGGAGTCCTGTGCACCTGCATTCCGAGCACGGAAGCAGCGGAATCTGTCTCATTACGGACAGGGAACCTGATTGGAGGGGGGTGTACCATGACTTTTGTTGAGTGAGTGTAATCTTCACTGTGATTATACTGTTTTCTCTGACCTACGGTCTCAATGTAAAGCCCTTAACAAAATTTGTTATGAAAATTAAATTTCTAAAATTGAATCCTCTATTTTTACAAATGTTAAAAAATTCTGGAGATTCAAAAAAAAAAAATCTGACAATAACCTACCCTCCTCTATGTATTTAGATGATAATGTTCAATATAATTCATTGGGGATCTCACAATTATTTCCCAGCTACTTTTCTACTGTTTATATTAATAATGATGGATTTTCTTGTCAAGACAGTAATATACATTATAATAATCAGCCTGATATTGCTAAGATTTGTGTGACTTCCCATGATGTTATGGGTAAATTAAAGGATGTAAATACTAATAAGGGACCTGGACCAGATAAGAAATGTATTTATCTCTGGTGCTCCATCATTATGCTTACCTCTGTTAATTTTATTCAACAAATCGCTATCTAGTGGTCATTTTCTAATGTTTTGGGAAGCATAGTTATATTGTCCCCATTTTTAAATCCGATGATAAGCCTGGTATTAGGAATTATAGGGTATTACAATTCATCCAGTTATTCCTAAATTGTTAGACTCTATAGAGTTTGATAAATTACAACCACTCCTAAAAAATATTATTCCACAACAACATGGATTGGTTAAGGGCAGGTCTACAATAACTAATTTATTACTATTTCAGAATTATATCATTAACAAATTTGACAATTATTGTCAAATAGATACTATCTATATTGATTTTTCAAAAGCTTTTGATAAAGTTGATCATATTATGTATCAAAAATTGCAGGCCATTGGCTTCAATGGCCCTATTCTTTTATGGATTTATAGTTTTTATACTCATCGTCTTATGAGTGCTAAACTAAAAATTTTTTAATCCAATACGTCCATCCAGAGCCTGCCAATACTGTTGCTTCTCCCGTTACTGCTACTACGTTCCACAGGGTCCCATCTTGGACCGCTTTTATTCCTACTTCTTATCAATGATATTGGTACTGCGATAGAAGATATTCCATTTCTGTTATTTGCAGATAATTTAAAAATATTTCTTGCTATTACGGATCACAATGACTGTGCTTCTCTCCAAAATTCACTGAATGCTGTTAATGCCTGATGTGAGAGGAATAATATGCCCCTCAATATTGATAAATGTAAGGTTGTTTCTTTCTATCATCGGCACCAACCGATTATTTTTACATATGGAATTAATAACTCTAATTTGAGTAGAGTGGAGCAAGTTGTGGATCTTGGGGTCATTTTCGACTTGAAAATGACCTTTCACCTTCAGATTAATAATGTAGTGAGGAGAGCTTATAAAATACTTGGCTTTGTCTCGAGACACACAAAAGTCTTTAATAAACCTCGTAATTCTAAAAAATTTAAAAACTTACTATAATCGTGCAGGTGTTTTTGAGTCTCAAGCAATAAAATATCGTTATCATTTGCCTCACCTTAATATTTAAGTAGGCATAGGAAGTAATATTATCTATTGAGGATTATGCATTACTTATTTGAACCCCCATCTACAGTAAACACATTAGCCAGTTGAAATTAGATTTCTATGAATTGTTTGGGCTAGATATGGTGGTTCTCAAACTCCTCATAATTGTAGTGACATCGTGTCCAAACTAAATACTGAATCTCTCCAGAATCTATGAAATCGCCTTGCTTTACTTTTTTTATTTGACCTAATCCATAATAATTATGACTGCTTATCTTTATTGGAACTTCTCCCAATTAGAGTGCCTAATCATAAGACTAGGACAACTTTTACTTTCTTTATTCAGACTTCTTATGTTAATACAAATATAATCTTTAATTCACCTATCAAACATATTCTTCATTTGGCTAACAGTTATTCTGATAGTTTTGATATTTTCCACGATCCAAGATATGCATTAAGACATCTAATACTTTAATTAATTCTTGTATTTGTCATTAATATTTTGATTCTTATATTTATTCTTTGCTTGTTATTTGTATTCTATTCTGCTGTGTAATTTTCTTTACGCAGAGGCTACGTACACGGCGCCGTTTATGCTTAATTTTCAAGTCGACGGGTGGCGCCGTGTATGGGCAGAATATTTGTTCGAGAGTTAGGGCGGACGCTTGGGCGGGCTTTCAGTTTGGTGAGAGATTTTCTTGATGTGTCACTGGTTTTTTCGTTAACGTTTAACGAATGGAAGTGACGTTGGGAAGCGTATTCTCAACTTGATTTAGCAATCAAAAATTACGAGAAAACAAAGTTTTTTACAGAAAGAAAAATAACTCCGAAAACACTATTCCACATAATAAATTTTAATGACTCAGATGTACATTTCGGAAACGAAGTTTCCATCATCAGTGAGTCAATGTACATGATGGAAACTTTGTTTCCGAAATGTACATCTGAGTCATTAAAATTTATTATGTGGAATAGTGTTTTCGGAGTTATTTTTCTTTCTACAGCTTTTGGTTTGATTCCATTGTATCAAAGTTTTTTACATTTTAGTGCCTAATCCAGTCGCGAATCCGCTCCAAACTCGCTTTCCAAACGCATAACCTCCGCATATGTCAGGGCACATGCGGAGCAGTGTGACTAGGTTTTGAAAATGGTTAGGATCAAAAAAATTTTTAAATAGGACTAAAATGAGGACTAAATAGTTCACTAAAGTACTAAAAAAAGGACTGATGTTTTGTTAACATTATAATACTGTAAGCCAACGATAATTGCCGTCAAATAGATTATGCTATTTGGCTAGCCATAGCATGATACATCAAATCCGCACCAGTTTTGAAAAGAAAGAAATTTTATTGAAAAAATTAAAAAAATACGTATTAATTTTAATTTTTTTTTAACTTTCTTTCAATTTAGATTATGTAGCTTTACCAAAATAATCTTCCTATGAAAAGAGAATAAATATACAGGGTGTAAATTATCTCCTTCAAAAAGACTACACTACGATGTAGACGAAATTCAGGCGATTAAAGTGATATAAGACACTTGGGGTCGCAAATCGCAAGCAACGCCGTAAATTGAACCTCAAACTAAGCTGAATGGCGTGGCGCGACGTAGCACGAGCCAAATTTGGGCGATTGTATTTGCGTGGCGCGGCCCGCCAAAAGCTAATTGAACTACCAGTATTTGTTCATTTCCTCGATACTTTTTGATGAAAAACATGATAAATGCTTTCGGTATTAAACAAGGTTGGTACTGCTCGTGCTAATGACTCCAGCGCGAGAGCAGAGTACGTCACGTTGGAGTGGAAGGCGGAACTCTTCAGGATGAGGTAGTAGGGAGCAGCGGAACCAGCCAGGCCGCTCTGTATATAAAACACAGTAAATTTTATAAAGGAACAACGGGTAATTTATTCAGGTTCAGTTACATCATGGTCTGGTAGAAACAGTGAGTTCTATAAGAACATATAGAGCTCACTGGGTAGAAATCAGTAAAAATAGACGATGCTGGTAGTTTGATCGGTTTCACTTTTGGTGTATGATAGAAACCTCAAGAGAGAACTAAAACGTACCGTTTTCTACTATAAAGAACTAAAATAGAACCAAATTTCTTAAAGGACCAAAAAACAGGACTAAGTAGGTTTTTTAAGACAAAAAGGACCAAGTTAGTTCCCAAAGAACTAAATCTGGTCACACTGAAGCGGAGGCTACGCCCAACGTTACTGTAGACGCATTCTGCTCATACATGGCGCCACCCGTCGACTTGAAAATAAAGCATAAATGGCGCCGTGTACGTAGTTCTTTGACTGTATTCTTTTTTTTCTTATGCCATAAGCTTTCCCCCTTCTTCAATAATATTCCGTTCCAATTGGACGTCATTCTACTAAGTGGTTCTCTTTTTATAGCGTTTTGAAACTTAAAACTTTAATTATAATCACCCTGTACATTAACGGTAATTATACGGTAAATACACCATAGCCCACTTACTACGAACTCTCTTATTACAAAATCCCGTTTAGTACGAAATTATTCTCTGGCCCGACCCCGTCAATGTAATTTACATGTAAAATTGACTCGATAATACAAACATTTTTTTTATGAAAATACGGTTATTACGAAAAATTTTTGGCAATTTTTATATGTAAAACAAAGTTTTTTAAATAAAATACGATGTTTTTTCACGAAAATAAGGTGTCAAAATCGTAATCTCAGATTTGGGAAAAAAAATTTGCCCCCCCCCCCGCCGCCCGGGGGGAGAGGGGGTGTTAAAAACCTCTCAGTTTTAAGCCTAAGTTCAAGATCAACAATTTTCCATAATAAACATGTAAAAATGATCACATCCTTTATTTTTAAACGAATATTTTTAATATTACAGTTCAGAATTGTTTATTAACATAAGAAATTACGCAGAAATTAACTTTTTTAAGAACTTCCACTGCCATTGCTATCCCAGAAGCCACTGCCAACTATGGCATCGGGCCTTGGATAACAATGTGATCAGACGAAAACGTGAAGCGATCGTTTGAATTTCATACTGTGAAACTCTTTACAAAAGCGACAAATACGGATACTTTGCCTTTATAAGTTAAGCAATTTACGGTGATTTTTTTTGACTTAATAAGCAGTAGAAATTTTGATAAGCGACGTCAGAAAAACTAACATCGATGTTTAATCAGCAACCAAACATCGTAATTGTTAAACTGCAAAACATCAACTTTTTGTAGTTTCTAAGTCCATATATTATTTGGAAATAATACCGTAAATATTCTACTATAATGAGCATCTTGTATAATGCGATTCCACTTTTAGAGCCCAAAAAAACAGTAACAACTTTATCCTCTTATACAATGCAGTCCCCATTTTTGACTTGTCGCGAGAAATAAAATAGGCAAGAATATACAGAAAAAGAAAAAAGAAAGGGGGAAAAAACCTTTTTATTTTACTATTGCTATTGAGAAGCGCCATCCACTGACCTGCCATCTGGTGTTTTTTGTGAAAGCTGGAAAAGGGTGATCACACAGCGTATGCAACCATATGCCTATAAGTGAATGAAACTTCATACAGAGTAGTGTTTTTTCCTATGAATAAAATATCGATATTTACAAATATTCCATATATAATTTTCCGAAATTTCGAACATTTACAAAGGTGTCGATCACCCTTTCATCCACCATATTGTCGGTTAGTGACAACATCTATAGGCCATGGCGTTTCTCAATTACCAGCCACTGCTTTTCAGGTCATAAAAAGTGGAAAACATCATGAGTTCGTTACAGAAAAGTGAAAATTTTTATCAAGTTCCATTGCAGGGAAGAGGGAGAATGGCTTTTTGATAGCCTCTGACAACACTTCCTAGGAAGAAAGTCTATGCACTGAAAATTTATGACCATAGGTAGTCATAATTTAGGGCTTATTATTGGTAGAAATACGATTAGCAATGCCTTTTTTGTGATGATGTAACAATGTATGAATTTTCAGGGCACAGGCTTTCCTTTTAGATGTTTGTTAATTTATTCAAAATGGCGGCATGTGAAGTGAGCTGTGTTTCTAACTTCTAAGTTAGATTCCTTATTTTATTTAGTGATATTTATAAATATCCAACATTTTTATAGGTGATTACTGTTAACAATAATAAATGTATATTAATTTAATAAAATTTAAGTGGTAAAAATTAAGGGGAGAATGGCAGTGTTTGTTAATTTATTCAAAATGGCGGCATGCGAAGTCAGCCAGTTTAAATCTCCATCGAAGTTAGTTTCCTTATTTTATTTAGTGATATTTACTAATATCCAAAGATTTTTAGTAAGTGATTACTGTTAACAATAATAAATAAATATTAATTTAATAAAATTTAAGTAGGAAAATTATAAGATCGACGCAGTTTTGAAGTTATTTTCATATTAGCCTTTGGCGACGGAAAATTAAAATAAAAAGTCAATTACTGTACTGTATCACAGCCTACATGATTGACATGTGTAGATATTCTAAGATTTTTCTAATGGTTTTTTTCACTCTGGGGCTCTCGAAGCGTAAGGACGCTTGAGAGTGTGTCTGAAGGAGAAGCAGCTAAGTCATCTCTGGGTAACGAGAGCGGACGAGAGATAAAACGCCAGTTTAGAGAGGGGAAGAAAAGCGGAGGGAAGTTATTCAGAGAATAATTAATTACTTAAAAGGGAGTGTGTATAAAGGGGAAATTACTGCGAACATTAGTAGTCGGACTGGTGGGGGCTGAATCAGGCCGTGATGGGGGATCCTCCCCCCAGGGAGGATACCCGCCGAACCGCCTCGGCCAAGCCGGTTGGGAAGGAGAGTGAAAAAAGAAAGAAATTGAAGGAAGGATATATAAAGCCGAGCTCGGCTCCACGTAACCCATCGCCAAGACCTCATAAATCTCGAAAGGAAAAGCATAAAAAGCATAATTGGACAAGTCCCAGCAACAGAACAAGAATCAGACATTACAAACTGAAGAAAATGAAATGTCACTTACATGCAAGGAGCCTAGTAGAGAAAAAATACAGATGGGACTGTCACTGGTGTCAGTGTTTGTTTTGATTGAGTGTAGAATTTAGTTTTCTGAATCGGTGTTTTGGTGGGTTTTTTTTTTTTAAGGAAAGTATATTCTTTCAGGGTATTTTGAATAAATGTGTTTTGTAGTTATCGTCGTTGTGCTGGTCGAAAAGATGCATTGTTTTTCTGTTTTGAAAATCGTTTAAGAAAAACATTTTGTTCGTCGTAGAGAGATTTGTTGCTTTGTTTATTAGATAGTTTAATTTACTCATTATTAGGAATGTTGTGATTTTAAGTTTATCCTCGGTAAGGTGCTGCAATTGTTTATACAACTTAAATAAACATTGTTGGAGCAGCCTTTCTCGGTAAAGGAGACATCAACAAAACCGTAGGGGAAGTGGTCATTGTTACGCGAAAAAGAAAACTTTTGATTGTATTGCAGGCGAGCGAAGTTTTTTTTTCTTCTTGCCCGTCGGCTTCGAGATCGTCTAACCCGCTAAGCGGCGATGTTGGAGACGGAGTTTTTTGGTCATGTTGATGGTAAAATTATAATAAGGAACAGGAATAATGGGCCTTTACAATATTAATAAGTTTGATGTAAGGAACCTGTTCTGTAACCCCGGATGTCTGCAAAATATGATGAGCGGCAGTCATCAGTATTGCGAAATGGAACATCGTATGTGTAGAGCATTTCGAAGCGATAATTATCGACCAAGATAAGAATAGTGCTACGTGAAAGTTAGTGAGATTGTTCAAATTTTTCTTTTATATTATTCCCCGATAGACGACAGATCGTTTTAAATATCGATTATTAACTTTTGAGACAGAACGCGTCGAATTAAAGTAGTGCCTATAAAGTTCAATCATACCCCTTATGACAACTTTCTATGACGTGATGTGCAAGGCAGTTGTTGGTTTGTGTGATATGGACAGAGTTAAACTAACTATAATCAGCAATTATTGATATAAGTTTTAGTGCCTTCATTACCTAAGAACTGCTTAATAATCAATGTTCAAGTCCGTTCTTATGTTTATTAATTAATTAATTTTCGATATTAAGTTTTTTATTAAACGTTTCAGTGCGATTTATGCGCTGTCCTTGTACACGTTGTGAAGCAAAGCTTGACACATGTGGTTGGCCGAAAACTACTTAGAGAAGAGCATACTAAATCGTACTGTTTCATGCTGAATATTAGCATATTGTTATAAGGAGGGTATCGTTGCACATCAAGCTGATACGTCGGAGTGAATAGAAGGGGAAGTCATAGCGTCTTGTTCATTTATTGGGTGGTTTGAGCGTCGGTATTTACGGGGTTACTGCTCTCTCCCCTGGCGGTCCAATCGTGTAGGTGTACAGAAAACACGGGATTGGCAACATATCAACGGAGAGTGCAACGCGTTCCTGAGTGAGCCCCATGTCTATTCATTTCTTGGCTAAGAGCTTGCAACTTGTTGTGGTATAGCCCAATCGTAGGAGGCATACCTCTAATGGTACGTAGTATGATCGGTTGAAGGCAGCCCATGTGCTGGTGCATGCTTTTAGTTAAGCAGAAGCTGGAAACAATTTACTTTGATTTATTTAGAATTCTTTTCGATGTTGAGAATCATTATTACTTACCTTGTATGAATTTATGACTTACTTTTATGTTGGGGCCCCAGTACTATTTTTAATGAATTGTAATTATATTGTTTAGCTCAGGTTAATTAAAATGAATTCATTACATATAACACCCGCACCAACTCCTTGATCAGTCAACACCACTCACGCAAGTCTGAAAAACCCGCTCCTGTTGCATGTGAGGGCTATTTTATTTTCGGGGTTCCTTTCGGCACCCCCTCTCCCACGCTACAGGGCACAGGACAAAATTGGGAGGATGGATCTGATCAGCAGTCTTCAATGACGACGACACGACAACGACTAAAAAATAATGGGCAGACTAACTTCTGTGAACTCTTAAAGATCGCGGCTCGGCCGTGGCTGTTAGTCACAATAAAACCAAAACAGACAGAGAATAACGAATCTTTTTCGCCTAGTTTTGTACGACGCATTATATCGTCACTAATAAGGGATACAACGTATGTCAATAGATTACAATCTGGAAAATTCTTAGTTAAGTTCACAACAGTAACACAGGCTGAAAGATGCGTAAGATTTAAAGATATTGGTTCGCTGGTACTGGATTATGAAATACCCAGATTTTTAACGTCCTCGGCAGGGATGGTTTATGGAATTAGCGCAGATACAACAATTGAGGAACTACATGATAAAGCAGATCAGGGGAAATATATTACGGGAGTCAGAATATTCCCCCCTCCTTTCCAGGGTGCCACATTCTCAAAAGCACTAATCTTCTTTAGTACTCCTTCACCACCAGAGAAGATTATTTTTGAACACGAGATTTTCGCTGTAACGAGACCACCCCCACGCCTGATGCAGTGTAATAGATGCCACAGATTGGGACATACTAAGGTGAGATACACTAATCCGATAACATGTGCATTAAGTACCTTTATGTGTATAAACTGTAAGGAAGGCCATTCTCCTTATTAAAGGGGTGCCTGAAATTTAAATATGAAGCACTTATAATGACAAAAATGGTGAATTTATACATTTCTTATTATCAAGCAAAGAAGCTGGTGGACATGGAGCTAGGAGATGAGGGGCCGAACCAGAGATCCTATGCTTCACATGCTACAGAGAAACACAATGTATCAAGCACAAGACAACAAATTAACGTATCGCAACGTCTGGACTCTTCCTCACAGGAATATTCTTCCCACCTGTTCTAAAGAAATGAACCTCTGACTTGTACCACGAGCGGTCGTGATGAATTTTCCACGCAAATCTCGTCAGGATTCCAGTCTTCTCCCATATTTAAACAAAGTGAGTTCAATGAAGCACTTTCACAGGTTCAATGGTCCCAACTTACTCCATTTTCAGCAGAAATTGAAGATTCAATATGGCGAAAAATCAAGAAATGGAAATGGAACTAAATCAAGAGGCAGAAGTCCACCAGAAGATTGACACATCCTCGACAGAGAAAGATGAAGCGATTTCAAGTACATTAAAGTTGTTTATTTCTACATTAATGGAAAACCCAGACCTACTAAAACAAGACAGTTCAACGGCATACATAGTACATTGGAAACTATTGGAGGAAGATTGGGAAACTCCCCACCTTGGTTCTCGAATGTAAAAGTGTGGTGGCACGAAATGTTGTTGCCTACTGGACATGATCATCATTCGGACCAAAATGCGAGTAAAACCACTTAGCATTATTCATTGGAACGTCAGAGGTGTCCTCGCAAATTGGGAGGACACTATTTTATTGCAGAGAAAGGCATCAATATTAACGTTATGTGAAAGATTTTTAAATATAAACTCAAAAATTGTCATTGGTGACTTTATAACTCATCTAAATAATAGAAAAGATTATGGTGGAGGAAACTTAGCTGCCATATCTACATTAATACCTCATTATATTAACTCTAAAAAACATATAGATTCAACAGCAATTACTGATCTAGTGATTTACTACTGCAAAATATGGCTGCATATTTATTGTATTTATGTGCCGGGGTATATAAATAAGGAAGCCTGGGAAAACTTGACTGGTTCAATGTCTACTCCGTTCATAATTATTGGTGACTTCAATGCAAAGAGCCCACAGTGGGGATGCGACAAGTATAAATATAATAGTCATGCTCTGAAAGAAGTTAGCATAAAATACAACTTAACTACACACTATACTCCGGACTTTATGTATCATCCTCCTAGGTCGGAATGGTCCCCATCAAATCTGGATTTCGCTTTTTCTTCTTCAGATTGGCCACTTCCCATTCAAATTGTGCTAGTAGAAGGTACATATGGGAGTGATCACCAACCAATATGGGTAACTATACAACCAATCAAGTCCAAGATAAACTATAACTGTAAAGCTAATATCCCGAATTGCAGTATATCCACCAGCAAATACCCATTGTTGAGTTCAAATCAGGGTTCGTACGCCTTCACCAAAAATAAAATTAATGACTTTTTCATGACTTTTTAAGAAGAAATTTTATTTTTTTCATGACCCAAAAAGAATATTACAATTACATATTTTGCTTAAATTTTAATTTATTTTCAATTTCACTTAATTCATCTTTTTTTTCTTTTAAAGATTTTCTAAAGCTATTTGATTGTGCAATGAGAGTCAAGTTAGATTTTTTTTCTGCCTCCAATGCCAATTCATCAGCAACCTTTGATAATGAAATTATGTCGTTTTCCAATATAATTTTTCTTTTTTTTTAATTTTTCAAATTCAGCCTTCTCATCCGATTTCCTTTTATTACCATCATTTTCATTCTCTTTTTCCTGTAATGCATTGAAATATTTTTGGCGAGCACCTTGCACTGAGATAATCAAACCTTTTGTAATTGGTACTTGCAAAATACCACCACAATAATTAATATAGTCATAAATCTTTCTTTGGGCGATTAATGAAGTTTCCATCATATTATCTGTCATCAACTCTTTATTAATTGAAAATCCTCTTTCTATAGATGCTCGTCCATGAGATAATGTCAAAATGATTTTAGTAATAATCCATAAATAATTAAATTCATCAGCATTCTTATATTTTGCAAAAAAAGTATCTAATCTGCCGTTTTCATCATCTTGCTTATAATCTAAAAAACTTCCTCTGTTAGTTGTCACTATTTTTTCCAGAAATATTAAATACTGTCGGATGAAATAATCACATTCACTTTGCTTAATAATATGGGAATCAGCCAGTATAACAATTTTTTTAAATTATTCACGACAGATTTCACTGTTGGATGCCATAACAATTGGGTTTAAACGAACAGCATTTCTTACAAGAGCAAAATTAAGAGGAGATTTTTCAATCATTTTCTTAACTATTTTCATCAAAATTTTTGAACAATCTTTTTTAAATGTAATTTCTGCCTTTTCTGAAATTTTTTCACTCTTAACTAATTCCTGAATATGTTTGTTTGCTACAAATCCAATATCAGTTTGTTTATAAGGTAAAATAACATCAAGATTATTAATATCAATTTTAATAAGCTTAAAAATTGTATTAGCTTCTACAAACACATCTGGCTTAATAAACCTCCTCATTAAATTTCGTAATAACACTTCTAAATCTGTAGCTAAGAATGGTAACATAGGTTTGTCTGTTTGATATTTCTCTAAGAAATATTTAAAATCTTCAGCCACACATAAATAAAATTGTAACTTTGATGTTAAAGTTTGATCTTTGCAGGCCAATTTAATTATTTCATAAGAATTAGACTTTGGCACAGTGTACTTTTTTGGTAATTTCTCTATCGTTTCTACATATTTTTTAACATTTGGAATTACATTAATTACACGTTGTACAACAGGTGCATTTTCAATCCAACGTGTCGGACAAAATTTCAATGGATAAAGTGTGCTCTTGTTAATTCTTTCAAAGTCCTCTCGTCTTGCTGGTGTATCCTTAAATAATGTATGCAATGCTTTAAATAGGGAATCCAAATCCCAATTAACACGAAACCAGCCGTGTTTAAATGCCCCATGCATGATATGCAAACCACAACTTCCAATATTAAGAGGCTTACTATATTTCTTCATCAGAACTCAAATATTCAAGTAAATCATTAAAAAAGGCCCAATTGACATTTGGACCATCCATAGATATTTGAATCAACATCTTCAAATTCAAACTTTTAGTTAATTCTTTAAAATTGGTCAATAAATCAGCTGCCGTAGAATGACCTAGAAAAGCTGAATCAAAAAAATGACTACGAACAATTTGTGACTTTTCACCAAAAAATCTCACATGTAAATCAAGCTGCTTAGATTGAGTCTTAAGATTGAGGGATTCATCAAATAGGATAACAAAATGATTGGCTGATTTAACATCATCTTTAAGCAAGGAATGTATGTGAGGAGCTATTCCAAAACAAGCAATGTAAGAACACTTTTTCTCACCACAAGTAAACTCTCTAGCTATCTCACTATCTGGTAACATCTCGGTAAATAACTCTCCATTTTGCTCACAACTTTTATAAGAAAATTTTGAATGTACAATTTTTAATGTCCATAAAATTTCTGCTGGCGATGTTGTTCTGCCAACCGCAGTAATGGCGTCCATAGTAGTGAGATTAGTTCCACTTTTCGTCCCCCAAAGATGACGGCCACATAAGCGATCTACTCGTTGGTTTTCAAACCAAGGCTTTTTCTATATCATGAAAATGCCTTGGTTCAAACCACTGTGTAAGATTAGGCATATCTATAACCATGACTAATCTTACACCGTGGTTTAAACCATGCGGTGTACAAAATGGCGAGAGGAAGCGGGGAAACGCTACAAACTGATATCGGTACAGAAAACTGCTAATTAAATAGAAATTTCATATATCTTTATATTAAATAAGTAAATAATATTTAAAAAATTATTAAATATCTTTTCTAATAATAAAACAAAATTTCAATGCATATAAGCAGAGAAAATGCCTTACACAATAAAAAAATCATGACCCAACACTCAAATTCATGAGTTTTTAAGGTCCTTTTAAGAATGACCCAAAATTCATGTCTTTTCATGACTTTCATGACCCGTACGAACCCTGTCAAATATCTCTGACACTCAAAATATGTTCGGTGCTGTGTCACAGGACATACAACGCCTTATACTTCACTTTCAAAATAGATGCCTACCCAAGGGAACAAGCAATAGAGTCATTCCACCCAGACCAAGATGGTGGACTCCAGAATGTGAATCGCCATCTGGGTAAGAAATAAATCCAGAAGACAGTTCTTAAAGTGCAGATGCACAAATTGTTGGTGCGCATCCAAAAAAATGAAAGCTCTGTGCAAAAGAATCTTGAAAAAGCACAGGAGGCAGGTACTGGGTAAATTTAGTCAGCAGGAACAAACCAAATAACATCTGGAAGATCATGAAAATTATGCTTCAGAAACCAAAACATAAAACGCCTTTAATTGCCAACTTAGATGGATCAATGCAAAACCCGAAGGAATCGGCTTTGTCTATACTCAAATTTACAGTGGGATCTGCAAAAGGCAAGCAAGCAAGTTGGCCAATTCCATTGCCGGCAAATTATATCTTAGAATCAGAGTGTAACCAGTGGGAGCAACTATTTACATTCTCAGAATTCAGGGAGACATTGAGAAGTAAATCTAACTCTCTAGGGCCAGATAAATTACTTAACAAGACGTTCTTGAAGCTAAGCCAAAGCCAGCAGAAAATCCTGTTAAAGCACATGAATAAATCGTGGAAGACTGGTATCATCCCAAGTGCTTGGAAGGAATCCCTAATTTATCCTATTCTGAAACCAAATAAACCCGCCACCCAACCACAGAGTTACAGACCCATTGCTCTGACATCTTGTCTAACGAAATCATGGAGAGGATGGTGAATAGTAGAGTGCAGCATTATCTTCAAAAGTTTAACCTCCTTCCACCATGGATAACAGGCTTTCGAAAAGGTTATAATTATTTTTTCCCGGTAATCAAACTGGTTGACAACATACATTGGGCGTGGGAGAAGGGGGGGAACCTTGGAGATATATTTCTTGATTTAGAGAAAGCATATGATTCTGGGGAACATGACAGATTGATAAACAAAATGGTGATTATGTCCCTACCGAGAAGAATGATAGTGTGGATAGCTTCTTTCCTAAGGAACCGAAGGGTGGGTATGAAGTACCAGGAGGAACTGTTTGGCAAATTCAACATAAAGGTCTGCAACAGGGATCAACATTAAGCCCTATACTCTTTAATATCTTCATGACAGATAGCGCAAAGACACTCCCAAAAGGAATGGAGATGAACTGTTTTGCAGATGGCATAGCGATCTGGTATGCTTGCCCCTCTATCCCTGAGATCAAGTGCAAGTTACAGTCAGCATGTGACCACTTAGTGGAATGGAACAAACGAAATTCCATAAACTACTCCCCAGAGAAAACGGTGGTGGTATTCTTTACTAATAAAGGACCCCCTCCTCAACCGACTATTTACATGAATGAGTGCCAGCTCCCGGTAAGAAGAGTGCACAAATTCTTAGGCGTTATGTTGGATAGTAAATTAAAATGGACCCAACATATCGCTTGCATAAGAGAGCATCTAATAAAGAGTATAGGGCGAATTAAACGGATAGTGAAGTGTAATTGGGGGCCTCCATGGTCAGATATATCTATGGTTATAATGTCTCTAACTCAGACAGTGGATCAAGCAGATCTACCTCTACTCTTGGCTGCAAAAACTGCAAGAGAGCAGCTAGCCAAATTGGAAAGAAAATTTATACGCCTCTGTATCCACGCCACTCAATCGTCGCCAAATCAAACGATATATGCGGACGTAGGATTAATTCCTCCACCGTTAAGGTGGGAGGCTAGAATTATTTCCATGGTTTATGCCTTCATACAAATGTCTAATCTATTTAAAGAGGATTTGTCCTTTACTGAAAATTGTAGACAACAACTTCACTCCATGAAAATTTTAAACGTAATCTTAGGGTCTCTAAATAAGCTGAAATGCGCTGACATGTGTCTATTTGTGAAAGTAATTACGGAATGCCCAAGCATAATGAGCTCTTGTGCGGAGAGCATAGTATTTCCCCCTGAAATCAGCGCTAATGATAAGGCAAATAGTGAACGAGACCCTCTGTACGAGTTTCCAAGACTATAATAAATTGTTCACGGATGGGTCGTTTACACAAGCAAACCTAATGGGAGGAATAGGTATTTATGAAAGAAATAGACAAATAGTATCTACGAAAATTAACTTAGCAACGAGCGCGACCATGCTGGAACTATTCGCCGTTAATAAAGCACTAGCATTAATGACACTAAGACCGCCTGCAAGATATGTAATAATTTCGGATTCAAAAAGCGCGCTAATGAAAATAAAAAAAGCTCTTGCTCAAGGGAAATGGTTCCACCGAGATATTATGGGATGTATAATATACCTCCTTGAAGCACTACTGTCGGCTAATTATTCCATAAAAATGCTGTGGATTCCGGGGCACAAGGGTATAAGGAGTAATGAAATTGCGGACTACTAGCAAACTGGGTGAGAACATCGAAGAAAGCAGCTAACTGAAGAATGCCCGCTTTGAGCCGAAAAACTTTAAGAACCTGTATCAGAATACAAGCACAAGTGCAATGGAATGTGGAATGATGTGCCGAAACTCGGGGCGGCCATTATAAACAGCTCATCCCTACAGTTTTAAACAGGAATAAAATAACACCGAGATGGTTAAACTCTAAACAAAGAATTATTTTATTCAGGCTAAGGAGCGGTCATTTGCCATTAAATAGTTTCCTGTATAAGATCAAAGTAAAACAATCAAAGAAATGTGAGTGTGGAGCGCCGGAGACTGTGGAACATATCATAATGGAATGCCCGAAGTATCGACGGCAGAGGGACCTACTTTCCCAACATCTGAAAGCGATTTCTACTCCTGCCACGTTAACGAATATTCTCCTTTGTTCCCCGGTGGAAAAACAAAATAAGAGAAAAATAGTAAATGCGCTAATGGAATATCTGGAGAGTACACAACTTATTAAAAGAATCATAGGGCCTCTCAAGCAGTAATCTAAGTTAACCCCTTCAAACTATTATCAAATCAGCTGGTTTCCTCAAAAAGGGGAAATGTGAGCTGAAAAGAAGGAGAAGAAGAAGTAGCCTACATGATTAGAGACAGCCTGGTCACTTCGCGCATTCCTATTCAAAAAAATGGTCCCTTTTTTCGGAGGGCAGTTATTTCAGATTGTCACGAGAGGCGCTGCTATTGTGCAGTTAGACACTATAGAATGTTTAAGAGAATAGCTTTTAATGGTACTGAAAATGATAAATAAAATTATTTTTTATAATTTTAGTTTTTGGCTATATAGTAATTAAATTATTATATTAAATACCTTTTTTTTTAAGAATTAATTAAACGTTGAGATAAACGTATTTTATCAACAAAAAAAAATTATTTTTCAATCCTCAACCGAATAAAAACATTAAAAAAAAACCTAAAACTTTGAGAAACAAAAATTAGTTTCTTAATTAAAAAATTTTTTTTTTAATAATTTTTATTATTTGTGACGAAGCAAATAATTTTTAGTGTTCAAAGGCTTCAGTTTTTGTTTCATTTTTATTCAGATGATAATTCCAATATAAAATAAATTTTATGCATGTATTGATAAAATAAAAACGTCTAAAAATCTTATGTCGATAATGCCGATGTATAACTTAAGAATAAAAATAAAACTAATTCTCTTATCCGTCTTCCCGTTCGAGGCCAACAAAGAACGTTACAACAATCCGTCCAAAGCCAGGGATTGTTGTGGCAAGACAATACTCAGTCATTGTTATTTAAAAAAACTAATTCTCTTGATCTGTCCAAAGCCAGGGATTGTTGTGTGGTGAGATAATACTCTTAAGGACTGTATCTTTTGAACGGGAATAGGTAGCCAGTTGAAATTTTCACAGAGTATGTGTTATTTTGGCGGATGGCAGATTGTCTAACAAATAATAAAAAATATAAAAACTATTTTTTTCTTTTTTTGGGTTTTTTGGTTATTGTTTTTTTTATTCTATCATAAAAACGGTTATACATACAAGCGTCAAATTTGGCATGATTCTAGTTCAAACTCTAAAGTATTACAACAAATTATGAAAAAGTGGCCAAGTGTGAGTTGGACTTGCACAACGCCAAACTTTTTTGTTCGAAGCGCTTATTTTTATAAATTTCGACACTTAAACTACACTGATTGGAAGAAAGTAATTGGACACCCATCCACCTGGCAAAAAATGGCCCATCCGCTACCACACGTGTCACTACTGTATGGAAATGCAAAGATGATCATCAGACAACATCATTGACTCTAACTGAAGCATCATGCCAAAATGTCACTGACAGAGTTCAAAAAAGGTGTCCTGGTTGGAATGTCACTCCAAGGCGCATCCATATGAGAGATTGCCAGCAGGCGGAACCACCCGAAATCAACAGCGGCATATGTGCTGAAGAAGTACAGGACCAATGGACATTGTACGAATGCACCAAGGCCTGGTCGTCCACCCGCATTGACCGACAGGGACCGTCGGGTGCTGCAGCGGGAGATACGGAAGAACCGACGTTCGACGATGACCACCATCGCCGGGGAATTCCAGCAGGCATCTGGATGTCATGTATCCACCACGAACCTCCAAAAGGAGGCCCACATGCTGGGCTATCACGGCAGAGCAGCAGCCCACAAGCTGCTAGTCACACCAGCGAACAAAACGAACAGACTGCAATGGGCCAGGGAATGCAAAGATTGGACTGTTGAAGACTGGAAACGTGTTCTCTGGAGCGATGAATCCCGCTTCACATTGTTTCGATCGGATGACAGAGTTTGGGTGTGGCGTTTACCTGGAGAACGGCTCCTTCCTGAGTGTACCATCCCAACAGTAAAGTTCAGCGGAGGAGGAATTATGGTGTGGGGCTGTTTTTCGTGGTACGGCGTAGGCCCGGTGAAGGCACCATGAGGGCTACGGACTACACTATCATCCTGGACAATTCCGTTCTCCCAACCCTTTGGCAAACCTACAGTCTAGAGCCATGCCTGTACCAAGACGACAATGCCAGGCACACATGTTGCAGCTCATACCCTGCAACGGTATGCCGATAATAATGTTGAACGCATGCAGTGGCCAGCCCAGAGCCCTGACCTGAATCCCATCGAACATCTGTGGGATGAAGTCGAGCGTCGGTTGAGGGGTAGTAGCCCACTCCCCAAAACACTACCTGAACTGTGGACGGCTGTACGGAACATTTGGCGGGAGATTCCTGTGGGGGTCGTACGTACTCTTGTGGAAAGCATGGCCGCCATGATTGCAGCCGAGGGGGACCAACAGGATATTAGCTGTATCAATAAAAGCAAATAAACGCACTGTGCGAGGTGTCCAATTACTTTCTTCCAATCAGTGTATTATAGATTATATGTCTGTAAAAGCCGAAATCGAGAACAGAGTGCCACACCCTCCAGAACCTGGCATATTTTGGTAAATATATGTAGTACGGAACTCCCGATGCGCGGGTCCGACTCGCACTAGCCCAATTTATTTAATGTTTTGAACACCATTGTTTAGTAGCCTATATTGTTGCAGAATATAAGTTTTGAACACCCTTGATGCTCCACCTTCATTTCTTTACCCTTCAACCTGTACGGATGGCACCAGTCATGCGACGGGTGGAATTTCTAGTTTTATTCTTAAGTTATATATTGATAAAATGGTTGATAAAAAAAATAGAAAATATAAGACACTTATACAACTTTTCAATGTGCAGTCAACTTTATTATTTTTCTAGATAAAGGCTTCTTCTTCAATTTACAAAATTTACCTTCTCTAAATAATTTGTCACTTTTTAATTTAGCATAATTTGCTAGATATAGTTTCAAAAATTTTTCTAAAATTTTTTTACAAATTTCTTCATGATGTTCCTTAATATCACAATGGAACAAAGGGTTTTTCTTCATACATGGTAACAAAATTAGACAAAGGTGTTTTCTAACGTTACATTTATTCAAAAAGTAAGGAAGACACTTTTTAATTACTATCTCCAACTTGTGGATGAACGTAACAAATTCACTCTTTGGATAAATTCGTCCTCTTAGGTCCTTTTCTTTGATCAGAGCCATAAGTGCTCCTGGTGGCTGCGGTACACGTAAAAGCTGTGAACAAATGGCACATAGTGCATTTTCATGGACTATTCGGCACAAATATCCAGCGATATATGCAAGAGTTGCATTTTGAATAGTTGCTATGGGAGCATGATCAATTCTTTCACTTAACCTCTTCACGACCAGTGACGAACATGCGTTCGTCAAGCAAGACCCTCCATTCAATACCATGACGAACACGTGTTCGTCATTTTCAGTTATTAATTCTATTAACCAAATGAAAACGTGGTTTTTCAGGAATGAAACAATAAAATCTTTTGGAATAGTTTATTCTTTTATGGGTCCATTTTCCTGTCAATAGATGGAACCATTGCGTTTATTTTTTGATTGCTTATTTCAACACTGTTGCATATCGTATTTGCACCGTATTTACATACATGTGCACATTTTTCTAGTTTTTGCTCCTTTTTTGTAAAAAATGGATGATTATGATTACGTCGATGCAAGCAGTGATGCCGAAGATCCTGATTTTGAAATAAATACCAATTCTGAAACAGAAATATTTTGGCAGATAATACATAAAATCAGGTCCTGGGAGCATCCTTCAAAATTTAAGCTGGTCGTGAAGAGGTTAATACTGAAACATGTGGTTTCAATGTTTCGAGTATCTGTTCAACAGGTTCTTCTGTATTAGTTATGACACTTTCTTCTGTTGAGACCATTCTATAGATGTGCTTGGGGCATTATCTGAAACAGATGCAGCCGTTAAACCAGTTACCAGCACTTTATGCAAGCTCTGCATTACAGTAACTGCATTTGTTTGATCATTACTGCCCCCAAGTTGTCTAATGGTGCTAAACAAATTTTCAATGGCATCAGACGACAACTTCGAAGTCAGTACATAATGAAACCCATTTTCAAGTAAATTTTTGATACATTTTACAGTAGAAATTGTGGTTAAACATGCTGCATCATATGTTTCCTTGCTCAGAAATTCAATCTTTTCATTTTTACATGAATCCTTCCAAGAAGTCAAATATTGAATGCAATCACGTTCTAGCCAGGCTAATCTTTCGTCTGTAATCGAAAAAACTGCATCATATCTGGGTTTCTTGATAAAATATAATGAGATCTGTTTTTAACATTCATTATGTTGAACCATTTTCTGATCATTTCAATATACTCAGTTATTCCTCCTGCATCCTTGAACTGATTCATGTCAAACTTTTCCTCGTGTGTTTGTAAAAATTTTAAGGCACTAATGACATCAATGCTAAAAATGTCCAGGGCTCGTTGGACATTCATCTTATCTAGATTGGTAGGATAAACATGCTTATAACTAAGCCTTCGAACAGGTTTGATGATGGAATCCTTCTGAAGATTGTATAATTCACGTATGAAATAGGGACTGACAGCCTTTCCATTGTTTTACATTTCTCGGATAAAAGTGATAGTAAAAGTGATCGAAAGTTCTTAATCAAATGACATGGGTCATATGAAAAAAACAAGACACGACTAGAATCAAATGGATGCATTACCACCGGTTGTGGTCTAGAATGAGGTTCAGACAATAAACTGAATAGTTTAATGTTTGTTGCAAGATTATCTGCCACAATCCTGATTATCTTGAAACCTGCCTTTTCTACTTCTGTTATTGCATCAAGAGTTAAGTTTTTCAGATCATGTGCCTTTAATCCATTAGTAAAATAATATGCCACTGGCATTTTAAAGTTCGTAGATAAACCAACAAAGAAAGCACAACAAGTGATTTGCTAGTTCTGGTTCACATCCCGGTGGTTTTTCATGTCCTTTGATAGAGACAGTATCTACAAATTCATCAGCCTTTTTTAAATATTGATATATAGGCTTAATAGTCATGTCATCCAATACAAGAGCCAATCTTCTCCAGAGGTTGAAGTTTGGATGCTTCAAAATGCAGTCTTTGTTTAACCCTTTCACTGTGTAATTAAATTTTATTTTCATTCTTGAGAAGATGGAATTATCCAATTTTAGGAGCATAACAAGAAGTTTTTTAAACCCTGTGAGATGAATCAGATTTCCGCAGGTAGAGATAATGTAAGTTTGTGTGGATATGTCCACTTTACGCAGCAAAAGGGTTAATAACCTTGGAGATGTGTTGTTCTGATATAGAACCAATGTACCTTTTTAATGAACTTTTTGACGGTATTTTAATTAACGTTGCCTCTTGCACAAATCGATAGGCTGCTGGAGATTTACTGTATCACAACACACAATATTTGATGGTTCTAAGGTTCCAGCGTGGTTTTGTACATTTCAAACTTGCAATTGCTCTATCAGAAACTCTGCCCTGAGATCATTTTTATGGCAGGCATCTTCTATGGCCCCAATATTATAATTTCTAATTTACTTTTCATACTGCTTGTTGGTTTTCTTTAATTCCTTCAGTTCCTTTTTTGCATTCTTCAAACTGTTGAAAAGACGCCCATATTTTCTCACAAGTTTTTTATATTTAGCATTTTTCTTATTTAATTTGAAGGATGTCAATCTGGTTGTTGTGCTTACCGTAAATCCTCTACTATAATGAGACTCCACTTTTTCGGCCCAAAAAAACCAGCAAAAATGCTATCCTCTTGTATAATGCAATCCCCATTTTTGACTCCACGCGAGAAATAAAATGTGCAAAAATATACAGAAAAAAAATCTTTATTTTTAAATAATCTGGATCTTAAAAATGTAGAAATGTAAAAATGCATTTAAGTGAACTTTCTTGTCTTTGTTCAAAATTGTATAAAGTTTAAGTTCACCAAAATTCAATTCATTTTTGGGATATTTGCCCCATTAAAACCATTGGAAGTTTATAGCCTTACATTGATAGGGAAAGCTTTCTCACTCACACATCGACTTTATATCAATTTTCTTAATAAAAAAAAACAAGTAATATTTATTCAGTTTAATATTTTCACTGCATAAGCTTTCTTGTAGGCTTTGGTTCGGCTTTGGTACAGTATAACGATCTTTGGAAGAAGTTAGTTTCATATTACGGTAGCTGTTGGCGACGAGAAATTCGAATAAAAAGTGAATTAATTTATTGTATAATGAACTGGAAGTGTCAATGCAATGTAATTAATGTATAATACACGATAAATTCGTGTGAATATCATCAGCACAGAAGGGAACTTCGTCTAGGCAGTTTGAATTCTTATAAGCCTACATTTCTCACTCACACATCGACAAAAAAAACCCCCACAGAACAGAACATTTCTTAATGAAAAATCAAGTAAACTTTATTCAGTTTTAACATTTTTCATAACTCGACTGCATAACTTGCCTTTCTTATGTCCCCCCTCATAATCATAAATTCCCCCCTTTTTTGGCTTTACATATGGTCTTCATCTTTCCTCCTCCTGCTCTCTGTCCACTACTCCATTCTATTATTATATAAAATAAAAATAAATATAAAAAACTTCCGTCCCAGTGGGTCAATCAAAACCAAACTAAATAGTGAAGACACATGCCCATAGTAAGTTACATTCCGAATTTCAACCTTCTACCTCAAAAAAATGCGGAAATTATGAAGGGGCCTGAAAGGACGGACAGACAGACAGACAGACGGACGGACGGACGGACATTGTAAAGATGGGACTTTAATGAATTTGAAAATTATTACAATCAATTTACATAGCTGAAAATCTCTGCATCTCTAATGTACTTTTTAGTTTTGTATAATTATTTTGTTCGTTTTTTATTAATAATTATATCAAATTTAATTTTGAAAATTAAAAAAAAGAAATTGCCACATACATCATCATCATCATTATTATTATTATTATTGTATAGAATTTTCAATAAATAAATAAATGTGAACCTTAAGACTAAAAAACTCTTTCACCACAACAAAAAACAGATTGAAATAATACAACCTGATAATCCTGTAAACGCTTTTCGAATGCCTTGCATTCATCATTCAGCAGTCTAAGTTGGAGTCGAATAAGCCTAAGGCGAACTCGAGGAGGTCTGAAAAGAACTGACTTAGAGAGATCGAAACCGGGTATATATCACACACAAAAGCCAATCAAAAAATAAAGCAAGACAGTACTCGTCAATGACTGGGTAACTTAGAAGCCCACTGGATCAATGATGATTCAGCAATGGGACCCAAGTCAGAGTTTAATAATAATTTTCTGTCTGTGCTGCGAATGGCTAAGCATTCAAAAGCGTCTAAGAGGTGTTTTTTATTTATCGATTTTATTAATTTTACATTTTCTATGAAATTTTACATTTTCTCTAAGTCAGTTCTTTTCAGACCTCCTCGAGTTCGCCTTAGGCTTATTCGAGTCAGAGTTAGACTGCTGAATGATGAATGCAAGGCATTCGAAAAGCGTTTACAGGATTATCAGGTTGTATTATTTCAATTTGTTTTTTGTTGTGGTGAAAGAGTTTTTAGTCTTAAGGTTCACATATCTATTATCCACGTAACTGTTATCGTTTCTATAAATAAATAAATAAATAAATAAATAAATAAATAAATAAATAAATAAATAAAAATTGTTTTACATTGGCTTTACATTATTAATATTGATCAAACTTATAAGAAGAAAAAACTCAATCAGTGCTTTTACTCTGGGGTTTTTTCCCTCCCTTGCACTTTAAGACTGGGGGTTTTATGACTGGGTTTTTTTTTACCGGCGGGTTTTATGCCTGGGGGTTTTGAGTGGATCCCACTTCGTCGAGGCAGTTTGGAAGTTTATAGCCCTAAACTGATAGGGAAAGCTTTCTCACTCGCACATCGACAAAAAAAAAAAACAAAAGTACATCAATTTTCTTAATAAAAAAAACAAGTAATCTTTATTCAGTTTAACATTTTTCATAACTTTACTGCATAAGCTTTCTTGTAGGCTTTGGTTCGAGGCAGATTTGAAGTAGGCCTATTTGGAAGTAGCGATCTTTGGGAGGAGTTATTTTTGTATATAAATGTTGGCGACGAGGAATTCGAATGAAAAATGAATTAATTCATTGTATAATTAACTGGAGACTGTATATGCAATATAATTAATGTATATTATACGGTAATTTCATCAGGACAAAATCCCCTCCGGCAGCAGTCGTCTTTGGAGGGCTGATATTTATCTTCTTGTATAATACGACCCAGCAAATTTAGGTGCTTTTTTAGGCCAAAAAATTCGCATTATAGTAGAGGATTTACGGTATATCACTTGTGGTGCTAAAAGTACTTAATTGGCTTCGAGGTCTATCAAGATAAGTAATACCATCTTCGTCAATTAATCATCAGTGTTAATACTGCAGGACAATTCGTCATCAAGATCCTGGGGTTTGCTTTCGATGCAAACATCCAATGTGATCTCAATTTTAGTAATACACTGTCTTTTAGTAGGCTTGGAAGATGATTTAGTAATTAATTGCAAAATTAATTTAATCTAATTTTCGGATTATCCTTTTATCAGGGATCCTGTACATTTTTCATTATAGAACATTTTTTTTGGTTTCCATACAACTGAATTTTCTCTAGTAAGTTTTTTTTTATAAATATATTTCTTGTAAGTTTATATAAAATCTTTTTAACAATTTTTCATAAAATTAATTTTTGTATAATTAAAAAAAAATTAATTTTTGTATATTGTTTTTTAAATAAATACTTTTCAAATATCTAACTCCACATATAATAAATGCAAAAGAATAAAAATTATGGATGTAAACCAGAAGGAGAATTTTAGAATAAAATTTTGTCCTATGGGAGTTGGAGTTTTTGTACGCAGGGTTCTTGTCCGGATCCCCCTTCCCCCATCTATAATTTCTGGCTACCTAATCTTCATAATTTTTAATTTTAATTTTTTATTATCTTTATAATGCAATATTTCTCTACTTATACTAGACTAATAAATTTTATTGTATACAGAAAATTGATGGATAATATCTTACTTTGTCTGCCGATCGCCTTTAGCCATAACGATTTGCAGTTTTCATCTACAGGAAACTCGTGAAAACTTACACCTGCCTTCTTTGCAGAGTCTGACGTGCAAAAAGGAACACAACAGTGTACCATTTTGTTCCATAAATCACCTTAAAAACTGTAAATATTTTAGTTCCTCCTGCACGATCAACACAAGTAGATTAAATGTCTGGTCTGGAAACAGCACAAATGCAGCGCCCTCAAGTGACGAAAATAAGCAAGCGGATGCCTGTTTTTGCGACACTGTAAATCTCGTTATTGAACAGGCTGTCTCTAATCATGTAGGCTGTGACTGTATAATGAATTGTACATTGTATATACTGTATATTAATGTACTGTGATGTATATTATACGCTAGTTTCATTTGAACTTCATCAGCCTGAAGTTCATTTGCTGACCCCCCCGCCCCCCACCCAGTCGTTGCAGCGCTAATATTATACTCTTGCATAATACGGTCCCACAAATTTAGGTGCTTTTTCAGGCCAAAATTTTTCGCATTATAGTAGAATATTTACGGTAAATGTCCTAGTATATTTACGTGTTCAATAATTTCAATTGTGTATTATTTGTAACTGAACATTCTTGTCTTTGTTCAAAATTTTATAAAGTTTAAATTCACCAGAAATCAATTTAATGATTAAAGACTTTCCCATTAAAATCATTCACATTGTTTGTATTTTGATAACGAACCGCATAGACAATATTGATAATTTGTCACCGTACAGCGAAAATTTAAGAAAAACAAAAACACTCAAAAAAAATAAAAGAAAAAAACCTACAAATATAAGGGAGTGATAGAGAGAGGGAGTAAACTGGTGAAGATATTCTTTGAGTTACAGACACGATATGGTGAGTCATACCATAAAAACAGTATATGTAAACAATACTCTCAAGCCAATGGGCAATGCCACCCAGTATACCCCTTTGTGTTCATTGGTTAGTCTTGATTAACAATAGCACTGCATAGACTATATAAACTCTGGTATTGCATATTTTTGCACATTTTATTTCTCGTGAGGAGTCAAAAATGGGCATTGCATTATACAAGAGGATAGCATTTTTGCTGGTTTTTTGGGCCGAAAAAGTGGAATCGCATTATACAAGGGAGCACATTATAGTAGAGAATTTACGTTAAGTAATTTAATGCATATTTTTTTGCAATGGAAAATGAGTGTATGATAAGACGAGACTATGAAAGTGAGTCAAATGAAATTCAGCCAACCCATCCCACGCAAAAATGGTTCGGTTCATTAACTACGATGCATGTGCATAGCACAAAGGCATCTCTCATTTACGAAAGTGAAACGTAGGTATGAGGATAAAAGTTGTTTAATGCTCTTGTAGTGGTTTTGGAATAAATACCACGGTTGATCTGACTCCATATCTTTAATGATACTAAATGAATACTAAAACTATTCTTACACAACAAATTAAATTGCATTTAACATAAGTTTACATAATCTATATAGAATGAGATAGAGATCCGCGACTGTCCATTTGATCGTTGTGATTGCAGATGCGATGTGTCCAAATCAGCTGTCGAGAGAGAAGTGTCTTTCCTGTTGAACTTGAAAGTGAGATTTTGATCCGGTGCAATCCCTCAGTTATGGGATTGCAATTGGTGGTGCCATCTCGTGTCGATCATCAGATTCGACGGGCACCATAGTACTCCCCTCCCGAGAAATGGTGGCACGGGTGTCACAGGTACTTCGGATTGAACTTGATGCGCCGGCCAGCGCGGGTTGTCACTTGGGAGGAGGGATCCTGGTAGGTTCGGTTGGTTGCGTTTGTTGTGGCAGTGAGGGCGGGGTGGAATCATCTGGTTCTGTCAGGAGGAATGCGAGCTTCAGGCGGTCGATGTGGATAGTTGATTGTCGGCCGTGGATTTCTATGGTGAACTGGTTGTCAGTCTGATCACTTTAAAGGGGCCGTCATATGGTGCGGTGAGAGATGGCCTCACAGTGTCATTCCGCACGAACACACGCGTGCAGTGCTCCAGCGCGAAATGCACAAAGCAGGTTGTGCGGTTGTGCATCGATGTAGGTGCAGAACAGAGTGCCTCCATGGTCTGCTAGAGCGTCTGGACAAACTCCGCCAGGTCGGTGTTGGTGGTACTCGAAGGGTAAAGGAATTTGCCAGGGAGTCTGAGGGTTTGTCTGTACACTATCTCCGTGGTTGTTGCCTGGATGTCCTCCTTGAATGTGGAACGAATACCGAGAAGAACGATTGGAAGGGCCTCGGTCCAGCAGTGTTTTATGGCAGCGCAACGCCTGCTTCAGCGTGCGGTGGATGCCAAGCCGGGACTGGAGTGTAGTGAAGAGATGCACCTGAAACTGGCGGCCTTGATCGGTAGTAAGGATCCTGGGTACGCCGAAGCACGCGACCCAGGTAGAGATGAAGGTGCGGGCGACCATTTCTGCGCTGTTGTTTGTGAATGGGGCGCTTCGGGCCAGCATGTGTATCTGTCCGTGCAAGTTAGGAGGTAGAGGTACCAGTCGCAGGGAGGGCACAAGATCGATGCGTACGTGGTCGAAGCGCCAGTTCGTGGGGGCGAATTGCTGAATGGGACTGTGGTTGTGCCAATCAATCTTGGAACGCTGACACTCCCCGCAAGTTCTGGCCCATGCCGTGATGTCTTTTGCCATGCTCGTCCACACAAAATGTTCCTGGATGAGGCACTTGGTGGCACGCACGCCGGGGTGCGGCAGGTTGTGGATGGTGTTGAAGATTTGGCGTCGGAAATCAGTCGAATGTATGGTCGTACCTTGCTGGTTGTTGGTTGATTTATTAATAATAAAAAAATATTTTTATTTAGTTTAATTACTTTTTATAATACAGTTTCGTACAAAATTTATGTTATTTATACACAAATAGACTGGTAAATTTCCTTCTTCAACTTGAATCATCTCTTAGGCAGTTATGAGCAGTAAGCAAGATGCAGTGTTAAAATACTTAGCCTTAGCACTCTGCTATTTTATTTAGAAACAAACTATTCATACCCTAACCACTGGTTAAGGTGTCACAATAAATGCTGCGTGCCAAGTCCAGTTGCATGGGTCAAAGAATTAATGCGGTGTCGTTAGAGTTCAATAGCGCCTGGAGCTCTGTCATTTTCCTGGGCCTGGGCGATGGCTGAGTAATCAGTGGGGGTTAAGTGCAGTTCAGCAACACGGAGCGACCACGTTGTCGGTGCCGGAGAAGTGTCTGATGTCGGTGCTGAACTGCACGATGAAATCAAGGTGGTGAAGTTGCCATGGTGAACAGGTGTCTGTTTTTTTTGTTAGGGCAAAGGTCAGGGGGCGGTGGTCTGTATAGATTGGGAATATGCGGCCTTCCAGCTCGTGCTGAAAGTGTTTGACCGCAGAGTAAATGGCCAGCAGCTCGCTATTGTACGTTGAATACTTTTGCTAGGCGACCATTAGCTTAAGAGAGAAGAAGACTAGGGGTTTGTGTGCATTGTCCTCCTGGGTCTGCAGTACTGCTCCTATGGCCACGTTAGACGCGTCAACCAAAGGGACAGCTGTTGGTGGGGGGAGTGATAATTGAGAGTGGCCGCAGTCATAAGATCAGCTTTGCATTTTTCAAAAGCTTGTGATGCGTCATCGTTTCAATGTATGGGGCACGTATCGTTTTTGGTCGAGCCTTGAAGGTAGCTGGTCAATGCAGGTTGGGTTAGAGCAGTCTAGGGGATGAAACGCTGATAAAAATTGATCATAGTGAGGAAGCGTTTTAGTTAGCCTACCGTGTCTGGTTTTGGAAAGTCTAGTATGGCTTGTACCTTATCGGGGAGTGGGCGGACACCTTCGGGTGTGATCAGGTGGCCCAAGAAGGTGACTGATGCCTTTCCGAAAACACTTGTTAGGATTTACCTGAAGATAATAGATATTAAGGCGTTCAAAAACTTGGCATAAATGTCGCTGATGTTCCTCCTCGTTAGTTGATGCTATTGTCGTCGAAGTATGGGAAGCAAAAATCTAATCCTGACAATACTTGGTGGATGAAATGTTGGAACGTTTGTCCAGCGTTTCTGAGTCCGAACAGGGTTGTTACGAATTCGAACAATCCGAACTGAGTCGTGATCGCGGTCTTGGGGACGTGTTCGGGGAATACAGAGATCTGATTATAAGCCCTCGCCAAGTCAATGGTTGAGAATATCGTTTTGTTTTTTTTTATAAAGCATTTGTTTACAGTCCTGGATATGGAGGACAGGATATCTGTCCGGGACTGTGGCATCGTTCAGACGGCGGTAGACGCTGCAGGGTCGCCAGTCCTCGTTGGGAGTTTTTTACCATGTGGAGGGGGCTGGCTCATGGGCTTTTGGAGGGTCGAATAATGCCCTGAGCGAGCATATAATCAAACTCCCTCCACGTGATAACTAGCACATCAGCGAACAAACGTCGGGGTTTCGAGAAAATAGGGGGACCGATCGTTTCTATGTGGTGGAAGACGAGCGGTTCCTGTGCGGTGAGCACATTTCCGTGCTTTTCGCCGAAACGTGAATGATAGTAGCATTGCGCATCATGTTTTTCATCCGTTCATGTTTGGAATTTGGAGCGATTTGCCCTACGAGGGTGGGTGGAGGACCGCGAATGGGGTCTGAGTGGCTTATCCAAGCGAGCGTGTAATAGCTCCACCTGTCTGGCAAGCTCTGCAATCTGCTGTTGGAGGGGGGGGGGGGAGGGGCTGGGCAAGGTAGCTTCTCCGCTGTATTTATTTGTAGGGGAAGGGACAACTCATGTATTTTATCGACCGTGGTAGCTTTTCATTCGATGCAGCTAGGATGGCCTGTATATTAGCTGGAAGACGTGCTAAACCAAGGGACTTGAGTAAATCGTCCCTCAGGTGGCTGGTAGCCAGGTCGCGCATATGGGATAATAACTGTGAAGGCCGTTGGTCACCCAACTCTAGACCTTGCAGGAGCGTTCTAATTTTTTGATGCTTCGCTTTCGGCATATATTTCGATGATTCGTTTTTTGAGTGTCTGATACTTATCCTGATCTGGTAGGTTCAAGATGATGTCGTGTACAGAATCGAGGACACTAGATTCAATGACAGCCACCAAATGGTGGAATTTTATGGCATCTGCGCGAATATTTGCAAAGTCAAATTGGGCTTCTAATTGTGCGAACCATAGGTTGGGGTTCGCTTTCGAAAATGGGGGGGGGGGGGGTTTCATCGCTACCTGGGCGATTTGTGTATTGGAATTTTGGGATTCGTCGACGAACATTTTTGTTTGGTGGGTCCTGAAATTCTTTCGTTGTTTTTGAGAAGGAGAAGGGGAGTTCTACCATGTCCAATCCGCACCCTGATTCTCGACACAGTTAGCGCCTGCATTAGGGTGATTTCATTGGTGACAGAAAAATAACTTGTCCCAAGGTGAACTGCACTTACCTTGTAGGGCAAATGGTTCTGCGAGGTCGATCCTGTTGTCTTCTCTTGGGTTGGAAACCACGTGATTGCTGGCTGACGGTCGGCCGGGTGGTCGATTGCTGTGGCCTTTGTTCGGGTCCACGTGGAGTCGGTGACGAGCCTGATGGTCTTGCCAAGTTTGCCAAAGAGTGGGCTAGGGGTCGGTCTGCTACCTAGATGATCGTGATTAATCTGCCATAGATTTTTGCGTGTTCGTTGGCAGCCGCTTTGCACCCTTGGTTCAAGGTTCCACGTAGCTGTTGGCGATCACTTTTTTGGGGGGGGGCTCAACGTGGCTGTTGGCGACCGTTTTTTTGGGGGGGGGGATTCCACGTGGTCGTTGGCGATCACGTCCAGGTCACCAGTTGTAGTGGTTTTGAAATAAATACAACGGTTGAACTGACTCCATATCTTTAATGATACTAAACGAATACTAAAACTATTCTTACACTACAAATTAAATTGCATTTAACACAAGTTTGCATAATGGATATAGAATGAGATAGAGATCCGCGACTGTCCGTTTGATCATTGTGATTGCAGGAGCGATGTGTCCTGTCGAGAGAGAAGTGTCTGTCCTGTCGAACCTGAAAGCGAGAGTTTTAGGTTACGGGATTGCGATTGGTGGCGCCATCTTGTGTCGATCATCAGAGATTAGACGGGGCGCATACATTCATACACTGGGTTGAACACGGTTGCGTGACATAATGGACGCTCCAAAAGATGAACAGCGTGGTATTGTCAGGTTTGTGACAGCTGAAGGTGTTTCCAAACACGAAATTAGTCGCTGTATGGCTGCCATGTACGGTGAACATTGCATTTCATTGGCCACTGTGAAGCGCTGGAGCAAATGGTTCAAAGAAGGACGTGAAAGTTGCAAAAACGATCCAAGACCGGTCCAAAGCCAGGTCAAGTGAGAAATGCTGCAACATTCACCAATCGCCTGATACAGCAATTTTCGGGCAATTGAAGAAACAGCTCAAGGGAACCAGATTCGTGTTGGACGATGACGTGAAGGAGTAAGTTACAGACATTTTGAAGCAGCAACCCAAGGAGTTTTATGAGAAGGGAATCACACAACTCGTTAGTCAGTGGGACAAATGTCTAAATGCTAATGGAGACTACTTTTAAATAAAGTACTCAGTTTGTCATATATTTGCATTGGATCACTTTCATTTGACTCGTCCTCATATTTTCATGTCTGTAAAAAAGCTGGTACTTTACTTCATGTAAAGAGTGTTTCATAAAGACAATAACCTTGCCTCACAAAAAAATTCTTTGGACGTGTAATCTCACTTCATGGTGGCGACCAAGAATGGCCTGTGAGGTTTCATGACCTCACACCTTGTGACTTCTTTTTATGAGGTTATTTAAGCCACAAAATTTACATTGTACCTTGAAAATGATTAAACACCAAAACGCGCCAGAGTAAATAAAATTTTAATAAAATATGTTAAAAATGGTTATACAATGGAACCTTGCAAATCGGACACCTCATATAAGAGTAAACTTTTTTCCATTTCCAAAAAAAGAATAACACTTTGTTAATAATTTTTTACTCACTTACCGTAAATATTTTACTATAATGCAATCTCTTGTATAAAGCAATCCCATTATCAGAGCCCAAAAATCTAGTAAAAATTTTACCCTCTTGTATAATGCGTTCCCAATTTTTTGATTCATCGGTAACTTATGAGAAATAAAATATGCAGGAATGTACAGAAAAATCTCTATTTTTACAATTTGAAAAATGAATAACCTGGATGTATACAATTAAAAAACTCAAAATCAGATTCATTTTGCCTGATTCTTCAAAAAATCCTTAATACACTCACACCCCAAAAGTCATGGGATCACACTTAATAACGTGTGGGACCTCTTCTAACCCCGTGAAGTGCCACAATGTGGCGTGGCATTGATTCCACAAGCCGGTGGAAAACATCTGAAGACATTGTCAACCATTCCAACTAGAGAGCTTCCCACAATTGCCCATTATGGAGCCACCATCGGCTTGCACAGTGCATGCTTGACAACTTGGGTCCATGGAATTCATGGGGTCTGCGCTGGTCGAGCCCTACCATCAGCTCATATCAGCTGAAATCGAGACTCATCAGACCAGGTCACACATTTCCAGTTGTCAAGTGTCCAGTCGATGTGTTCACGGGCCCAGGAGAGACGTTGCTGACGATGTCTTGCTGTTAGCAAGGGAACTCTTGTGGGTCTCCTGCTTCCATATCCCATGGACATCAGATTTCTTTGCACAGTTCGCATCAATACAGCTCAAGTATCACCCTGGTTTGGGGGGGGAGGTGCATGGCCTGGTTGTCTTGTCAGTTGGCTCGCTGATTGAAGGAGTTAAGCACCTTCAGGCTCGGCTAGCTGCTGGCTAGGTGACAGCCAGTGGCTTGAGGACCACTGCCGGGTGGGACGGCTATTTGGGGCACGGCTGTTGGGGGACTTTAGTCTGACTCATTTGCTGAGTGACCAGTGCCGGATGTCCAGCAGCTGGTGATAGCCACTGGTTTGTTCGCCAGCCAACAGCTCTTCCATGCATTTCGATCTCATACGTGGTTTATCTCAATTATTTTGCACTTTACTTTTAAAGCATAATCTTTTTTATACGCTTATTAAAAGTTTCATGCTAACCGTAAATTGAATTGCCTGTCTTTAATGTTTAATGCTAAAATCGTCACAATCTGGTAAGCAAGAAGCAATAGGGCCAGGTGATCAACCACCGCAGGAAAAAAATTTATATTAAGAAAAAAATAACAATCGTTGATATAATTAATTCTCCATATCAACCATGTAATGTGCACAAAAATGCACAAAAATGTGACGGTGTATATTAAATGATTGGTGGCCAAGCAGACATGAATGACTAATGGTAGAGAAATATGACCGCCCATCATTTACATATTAATTAGGTATGTTATAATAATAAATTCAGAGCATAAATGCGATGTAATAAATTCGTCTTACATCGGCCGCAACCTATACGCTCATTTGCTTCGCTTATTCTTTTCACGCTTCTTGACATCGCGGTGTTGATAAACTCGTCCCGGACTTGGATCCCACCGTTGTAAAGCCTGGTGTCTCCAGAAACCACGCTCCATTCTTCTGGCCAGATCAAAAACTATGTCATTCTTCCTCGACGAAAGCTTCTAACAACAAAAAAAACCAAAAATAAACTCCTAAAAACCTCCAAGGCGATAACTACGCATTGTTACCGACGACGCACGCTTAACAAAGGATTCCCGGGTAAAATATTTGCTCGTCCATAACAATGACGCGGTTAACTAGAAAACATATTTTTCATAGTTCATATTATATTTTTTTCTCAGTGTCCAGTTTTGTTTAATAAACATATTTTTTTCCAAATGCTATATTTCTATTTGATCACTTTATTTCATTTCACTTTCTTTGAAACAGCATGTCTCACTACTAAATCATGTCAAGACTTTCATCACAAGAATTATTTTTCAGGCAAAATAGGGGAAAATTCTTCATAAACTACTTTTATATTTATCTGCAACCTTAACGGAACGTCAAAATCCATTGAGACATAAGCCAGCGAGTACAAGAGTGTTACCAAGCTACGTTCACTCTGAAATTTAAAACCCTACGAGAAGGGCAAGCAGTCTACCGGGTGTTGTCAACCGTCGCCTAGGAAGTGGTGGTTGATAACAAGTGCTCGAAACGGCACATCGATCAGTTAAAACCTTGTGACTTAGAGCTCTTGTTAGAGGAAACCAAAAACTCCTCATCGGGTGCGCTTTACCTAGTGTGCTCCCCAAACAGCGGATCACGCAGCCACAGAGGAGATCCCGGTTGCAGCCGAAAATGAACTCACAACCACAACAGCAACTCCAAACCCAGCGTCAGACGTTCCGCCACCAGACTTAAGCGACTCCTCCGAACCAATCGAGCCGCATCAACCAGATGTGGAGAACGACGATCCCCCAGCACGCTCTGTCGCAGACGCCAAGCGCCGTCGAGATTGACTGAGACGAGATCCCAAAACCCTCCGGCGCTCCAGTCGCACTCGGCAGTCGCCCCAGCGGTATTCCCCCTAGCTTAGTGCGACGGGAGGAATGTCGTGTCGGCGATGAACATCTAATTGTTGTTGCACACGATCTTCATATTTGTTGTGGCGTTTGTTATTGTCTTTATCGTTCTCAGTGTTTTGTCCTCATTGTTGTCTGAGATGAATGCTCATCATCTAGGAATGCCATTGCCAGCGATGTCATGTCAATAAACTGTACCCAATCGTCGTATATATCCAATGGGAGATCGAGGAAACGTTACTGCTAGGTAAACACTAGTTCTAATAAGTAGTTTACGCCTCCTCTCCCACTTCACCGAGTCCCACATACACAACAGAAGCCATGACTCCGACTGAATAAATGAATGTAGCTGGTGAAATTGCATGCAGGAATTCCTTTATTTTTCCGAGCTCTCTCAGAAATAATATTATATCCTTCAAAATCGTACCCCATAACCACTTTGATTCGGGCCATAGTTATTAAGAAATTAGGAAAACACTAGGCCACCAGAGCCACAGAGGAATAAGAAACAGAGTGGAAACTCCTTATAGCCGCAAGGGAAAGTTTTCTGAGATCACAAGACGAAAGTCAACCAAAGGAATTTTTCCTTAATAACACTCCTGGCTTTGCGACGCTACTGTTGCTTTCGTCATAATTACATCATTTTCCCACAAATGAATTATGGGAGAGGCAAGTAATTCATGACGTCAGATAAATACATTGCTTAAAAGGTTCTTTTCATCAGAATTATTTTAATAATTTAAATCAAGTTAATTAATAACTTTGAAAACTGGCTTTACGATGCAAGGTGGATTATCACAGATGAAAAAAAAAATTATTATTGCATTACCACGATTTTTTATTGATGATCTGATTATTACGTGCAACAGCGAGCTAAAATAAATGGCTGCTTCACATGAGTGATCATGCGACAACTTAACAAGACAATTTTTCGTTTATATAAAATAATTTTGTGTTTTAACATTATATAAGTATTGATACATAAACTGCTTTATTGTTTTATTTATTATTTTCAAAATTGTGTCCTCACTAGCTCACGAAAGTAGTATTGAAAAATAACGTAGTGATTTTCAGTCACGAGATAGAGTTTCCCATCTGTTTCTCTTCATCTGTGACCAGAGCATCAGTTGCAGGCAGACATGATTCTCAACCATTGAACAAGTCAGCCTAGCATTTTCCTGTTTTTTTTTTTGTTTTTTTTTTTTCAACTTCATAATACATTGTAATTATGATCAAAAATTAAAGTTAAAGAATGTTGTCTGTTATGACCTCTATCAGAATGTTGGGAGAAAAAATAACCACTTTCATTCAGAAGCTCATACAGGTCATGGGATGCATTCCCTTAAATACCGTGAAATTTTTAGGGAAACTTCATGATGACCGAATTCACTCTGGTATCAATGGAAACAAAAAAAAAAAAAAAAAAAAAAAAAAAAAAAAAAAAAAAAAAAAGATGCTTAGCGTCCGAAATGCGTATTCAGGTTAATAAATATCTTGTTGTGGACGTACGGTTGTGACTCACTTTTTGGTGTTTCCATTGATGTTGCTATCCACAGTTAAAGTAACCATATTCTTTATTTCTCACTCGGGTATGGAGGATGCCGAAGTTTCTGTTAATAATGGAGTCTAATATATCAGAATGTCAGAGGTTAGAAAACCAAACTAATGATAGCTAATAGTTATTTTGCCCCACATCCCGATAGGGTCTATTGTTTGACAGAAACTTGGGGTATATCTAATTTTATGCTATTCAGTGGGGTTTTAGGGTTTTTAGGCGGGACTGCAGTGAAGGTAGAGGAGGGGGTGGGGTTTTGATTGCTGTCCCACTTGATGTTCATGCGGTTCCAACTGATTTTATGCATCCCTGTACCGGTATTGACATTATTGATATTAGAATCATAAGGAAAAACTTTACTGGCAGCAACAAGGATATGTGTTGGGTTCACGACTTAATTAATAAATAGGGAAAGCATTTACCTCTTATAAATGTGGCTATTTGAGCTGACGACTAAGACAACTGAGAAGATCGCTAAAAGCATGGAAATCAGCCGCCTGTTCGATAATGGGTTGCTTCGCAACAGCATCGTCTTCAGCAATACCAGCTGAACAATGACTGGTGACACTGTCAGGAAGATTCTGTGTCTGCAGCTCAACAATGCCCACTTGTTGGCTGCCGATGCAACATTCCTCCCGTCGCACTAAAGCTGGGGAGAATACAGCTGGGGCGGACGACGTTCACGCATCGAGCACCGGGGAGCGACGGACACTTCCTGCTCTTGGTGAGACCAGGCAACCACTGGTGGATGAGCAGGTACCTCGGCTGGTACAGGAGCCGGTGATTCGGGCAGTGTTTGCTCTGGTGTATAACCCTGTTCTTGATAACGTCCGTGCTCGACTTGTCCTGGCTCATGGACAGCCGGCATTAGGCTCGATGGATGTTGGTTACTGGCTTCACTGCTGAAGCGCACTCATCGATGAGGCAGTTTCTCTTCATTGTTGCGACGTGGCACGCTTGTCAATTCCGGAGCTCGTGATGCGTGGTTGTCACGTGCTTCCGACCGACGAGGCGCACTGCGAGCTCTGTTCGAATGCAACAAACGAGGCTTCGACTGATCGATGTGTCTTTTCGAACGTTCCTCGCCCACGGCCACTTCATAGTGCAGGTCGCCTAATCTGTGTAACACAACGCCTGGCACCCATTTCTCGAAGGTAGATTATCCCAGGTGTATGTAGATTGCCTGTCCCTCTTGCAGGTGTCGGTATTTCGGGAATGCTTGGCTCTCTTGCTTCTGCCGCATACGTACGCTTATTTCCTGCGGGCGCAACAAATCCAATCGCGTGCACAACTCTCTTCCCAAGAAGAGGTTGGCCGGGGATTCCTCGGTAGTGGCATGAGGTGCTCGACGGTATCTTTCTAGAAAGATATTTAGGTTTTGATTTAGGGTCGCTCGCATCGTGCCCATTGCTTTCAAAGCCTTTTTATTGTCTGTACATAGCGCTCCGCTTGTCCATTGGTGGCGGGATGATACGGCGCCGTACGTTTGTGGAATTTAACACCACGTCTTTGCAGAAATGTGGAGAATTCGGACGAGGTGAATTGGGGGCCATGGTCTGTAACGATGGTGGACGGCACCCCATACGCTGCGAAGAGTTCGTCGAGAATTGCCGTTGTGGCTCCCGTATTTGTCGATGTTGTTGGCTTCACCTCTACCCACTTGCTATAGGCGTCAACTATGAAGAGGAGCGTCTGTCCTACGATGGGACCTGCGTAGTCGAGATGCACTCTCTCCCAGGGCCCTTTAGGGTATTCCCAGTGGTGGAGTCAGTAAGGAGCTGGTGTGTTGGAATAGGTAGGGCACTTGACACATATTTTGGCAGTGTGTTCAATGTCTCCATCGATATCCGGCCAGTACACGAATGAACGGGCTAGGCCCTTCATTTTGCCCATTCCCAGGTGTCCGGTTTGAAGATCGTCCAGTATGGGCTGTCGCAAGGATGGGGGAATCACCACCCGGTATTCGAACATCAAACATCCGGCACTAATGGTGTAGCGGTCTTCAGGTGATTTATATCCGGCTCGGGCTAGATCATGTGCGCTCTCGAGCTCCTGTACGATCCTACCCAATCTCGGATCACTCCTGGTGGCTTTGGAGATGAACTCTGATCTAATGGGCAACTGCTTCATCTGATGGATGGAGAACAGTTCAAAGCTATCTTCCTCCTCCTCTTCCACTTTGTTGACAGTCATTCATTAATCTTGAGCAGTAGTCTGCGTTGGTATGTTGCTTGGTGGGTCTGTAGGTAATGGTAAAATTGAAATTTGTTAGAAATTCAGCATAATTTGCCATTCGGCTGATACATAATGTTGGAAGCGTCTTGTGGGGATGGAAGATTTGCGTGAGTGGTTTATGGTCGGTTACCAATTCAAACTTCCTGGCGTTTAGAAAATTAAAGAATTTTTTAACTTTCCATACTATGGCAAGCGCTTCCTTATCTATCTGCGGGTATTTTTGTTCTGTCTCTGAGAACGAACGGCTCGCGTATGCAATGGGTCTCTCGAGTCCGTTAGTTGTTCTGTGGGAGAGAACTGCTCCGAGGCCGTAGCCACTGGCATCAGTCGCTAATATTAATGGCAATGAAGGGTCCTACTGTATGAGGACTTTGGACGAGTTTAGTGTCTTCTTGATGTCCTCGTAGGCAATTTTGGCTGCTGGGGACCACTCGAACTTTTCCTGGCCTAACATTTCTCGCAATGGCTTTGCTAGGTGCGACAAATTTGGCATGAAGGCGTTATAATATGTGGCTTTTCCCAGAAACAGTTATAGTTGTTCTGTATTTGCTGGCCTGGGTGCCTTCTGGATTGCCTCAATGTGTCCGTTATATTTGTGTAAGCCATCCTTGTCGATGATTGTGGCCTAAACAAGGGAGGGCTGTGGACACGAAAACACATTTTTTATTTAAATGTAGGCCGTACACTTTCAAGCGTTCCATTGTTTCACATAGTGCTCGGAGTAGGTCATTGAAACTGGTGGTTCACATGGTGCACTGTTTCTTCATATACTTTGCTGAGGGACTGCACTCTGTCAACTGGCACATCGTTGGTAGTGGAACGCTTCGTGTTCCTGGTTTTGGTCCTGCAGTATTTGGCTAGATGCCCAGTTTTTCGACAGGAGAAGCAAGTTGCTGTTTTGTATCGGAATGTATCAGCCCAATGTTGGCCACCACATCTTCCACATAGTTTCCTTGGAAGAGACTTGCTTCTTGTAGTGGGGCTACTTTCGGTCCCTGAATTGAGCGACTCTCGAATTTTACGTCAGGTCGCTACATTCCTCCTCCTATTCCTCCTCCTCTCTGGTACCCGTTTTTTTGAGGGTTTTTCATACCCCAAACGATTTGTTGATTCACTGGAGGGCAGGCTGGAGATATTCGTCGCTGCCACTTCTTTGGCTATTGTCCAGGTGGCTTCCAAGTTTTGGGCAATCTCAAATGCAACATCGAATTTTTCCGGTTGCTTGGCAATGATTTCATTCTTAGCACCAGCTAATCTCAATCCATGGAGGATTTGTTCTATTAACATTCTGTCCAGGAATGTGCCGTACTTGCAGTGGGCGGCGCCTTTATGCAATTGTAGCGCAAATTGGGTCACTGTCATGTTCGTCTTGGACGATTGCGCGGAATTTGACACTTTCGATATATTTGTTCTTTGGCCTGTGAAAATGTTGAGTCAGAATTTTTTTAATTTCTTTGTATGCAATGGATTCTGGCTCCTGTGGGCTGACGAGAATTTTCAAAACCTCATTTAATTCAGCTCTCATGTGGAAACGTGCATAGGCTGCATACTGGTTCTCTGATACATTGGACAGTTGGAGTGCCCACTCGAATCTTTTGAAGTATTCCGCTACGGTCGTTTCTTCCCCGGGCTGGTAGACTGGCATCACGAACGGAGGAACTCTGGGGGTGGGGGGGTGGGGGGGGATTCTCCTGCGTCTCTGCTGCAGAAGTGGTCGGCGCAGTCGCCATTTGTGCGATCGCTGTATCAGTTGCTGTGTGGAGAGCTGTGGGTATCATTTTCGACAGCTCTAACATGAGTTCTGGCGGGTCTGCCATTGTGTATCTCTTATCGATTGTCTTTTAAGGTACGTGGTTTTCACCTTGTATAACTTCTGCCAAGTTCGAGGAATTTCTTAATGCCTTTCCCAACTCATTCTCAATGCTGAGCAGTGATATCTTAGTACTTGGTGATTTCAACTTTGTTGACGATAAGGATTATGGCTGTGCAGCCTTTTATGCCAAACAACGACAGTTGTTAACTAGCTATTGGGCGAACGAAGTATGCATTGGAGAACATTTCTAACTTCAGAGGAGAATCACTGGACAATTGACCTTTAAGAAACACTAGATCCAATATTGTATTTAATACTAAACATAAATGGAGGACTAAAATTAGAAAGGTTGATCCCGATTTTAAGCTCATCAAAAATTTTATTAATGTTCTTCGAATTGCTAACTTCAACAAATGTCAATGTTAACACTGATCCTCATAGATCGATTTTTTTTTATTAACTAACTCATTTTATTCATTTTTCACTTAGTCTTGCGCTGTTTTGTTTGTCCCCCCCCCCCCCCTACAATCTACATCTCTGTCTCTTCACCTTTAATTTATGCATTCATTAACTTGTTTTGGGCTTTGGGAGACAACATGCAGGCTTGACTCTTTGGTTTATCCGGCGGGTTCATCCGCTGCCATAGTTGTTGTTGTTACATTATTATTATTATTATTATTATTATTATTATTATTATATATTAGTGTTATTCATCGCTCCTCCCTATGTCTAAAAAAAATTCAAATTCGAATTCGAAGTCAGGTACTAAGGGACCTTGTTTTATTTGTAATAAGAATGTTTATGGAAAGCAACCTTCTATAACATGTGTAGGGTATATGCTGAGGAGTTTTTCACACAGCCTATGTGAAGGTGGAGAGGGAAGAAATAAGGAAATTATCGTCGACGTGGGTTTGCAACTCATGCCACGCTAATGCTAAACCAACACAGGATATGACCGCGGCGACAGATAGCGACGATTCGTATCTATCGGAGCAAGTTATTAGCAAGGTCAGTCATAAAGGAATGTCTATATTAAAAGCAAAATCAATGCAAGAACATAGTATACTTATTAATGCAATAGACAAAGTAATTTCTACGGTGCAAGACTTTGTTAACATTGTCACTAAATTTCAGGAGGGGAGCAGGCGACTGCATGATAAAGTTGACAAATTACTGGACTTGTGGATTTTAAATTCTACAGAGCCTAAAGATAACAAAAATAGTTCCGCTTATACTAATGATAATATTAATGTCAAAAATTCAGAAAATTTTTACACAGACACTCTCTCGAACTCCAGTAAAAGCAAACATGTTGTTTTCGAGCATAACAACTCGGAAGGATTCGCTTAATAGATCAAAAGTTTTAGATGAAATGGTTAAACCTAAAACAGTAAAAAGAATAATATTTGGAGATGTAGAGGACTCGTCATTGAAAATAAGGTCATCAAAAAATAATTCAAAAAAGAAAACTACTAATATTTTTATCTCAAGATTGGCATCTGATATCACAAAAAAATGATATTGTCACTCATATAGAAAAATTTGTCTCCTCGAAATATATTCAACAGTGTCTTCAATTAAAGACGAAGCATAAATCATTTGCCTCATTTTTTTATATCTTCTACTCTCGAATTGGCCGACAAGATCTTTATACCATCTAATTGGCCAGTGGGTGTATTAATATCTCAATTTTTTGGAAAACCACATGATGACCACATTTTTAGAAATTCGGAGGAAACCAAGTTAACTTCTGAGAGATTATTTGATAATCAAAGTCGTAATGGTAAGAAGGATACTGAACAAGAAAGTGCCAATGAACATTAAAATAATTCACCAAAACATACGAGGATTAAGAACAAAAATTAATGAAGTGCACCGGGTAATGGGATTACATCAGGATATGATTATTACTCTAACGGAAACTTGGCTAGTCGAGTCAGTGACAATTATTTTGTTGTTTAACGATGGCTTCACGATATTTAGAAAAGATCATAACACCTGAAAAAAAAGGGGGGGGGGGGCATGTTAATGGCCATACCTTAATTTAAAGGCCATTAAGATCGACTTCAAGACCACCGTCCATAACATTGAAGTGATAGGAGCAAAAATTAATTTAAATTCCTGTGAGATTAATAATGACCAAGAACATTTATATCTATGGGCGATTTATATTCCACCAAATATTTCAAATTTCCATTATTAGGTTTTCCGTCAGGAATTTCTAGATGTAAATATCTTACTAAAAGGAAAACTGATAACTGGTGAATGAAATAATTGGTAAAAAAATTATGCAAATCACTATTTGCATTGACCTCAAAATTGGAAGGAAATATTAATGATCCATTAACAATTTTATGCATAAACTTATTCAATTGAACTCAGTAAATCTGATGTATTGTAAGAATACGCAATAGTGGAAATAAGTGCGAGGTAGACGTTGTTGATGGGGTTTTTATCAAGACCCTCAGAAATCTTTTTTGAACCCAAGTAATGTAGCAAGATTGTAAGTTGTGGTTGCTCCCCAGAAAATGATACCGTAGCATAAGGCTGAGTGTATCCACGAGAAGTAAAGAAGCATAAGTATGCTACTGGGTAAATGGTGTAATCTGGAGATTAACCCATCTCTTATTGAGCTTCATAATTTATGTATCATTGCTTCATGTATCACAATGTTGGTTCCAATCTAGGTTATGTGATAACAATAAGGCTATATATTTGAATGTTTTAACTGTATTTAAAATATGATTGTCATAAAAAATTCTCGGGGAAACTGGAATGCCCCGTTTGTTATAGTGTATCGACAACAGCTTCTTTCTGAGATCAACATAAAGAGACAGTTATTACAGTATTTTTACATCTCCCAAATTAACAATTTATTCATATTTTGGAATCAGCTTCTGTGTACGTGAAATGGAGGGGATTATATGCAAAATTACAAGATAATAACATATAACATTGGTTAACTTTCAAGAAGTTTGAATCATCATAACATTGGTTAACTTTCCAGAAGTTTGAATAATTCCATGATTTTAATATGTTTAGCGTAGTATTGGTATGGGTCAAAAGTTGGTTCACATCTGGGTTAGAAAACAAAATGTAGCATCTTCTGCATAGAAACCAGATGGAATACAGGGGAGAGTATGAGGCAAATCATTTATAAAAAGATTGAACAACATTGGGGAATGTATGGAGCATTGTGGAACACTTCGATTTCTCGTAATAAGTTCGGAAGAAAAACCAGAGCATAACAAATAGTTTTGTCGATTTGACAATAAACTGGCCAACCACTGTAGAGGCGGGCCACGAATTATGTAAAAAGTTGATAACTTATACAGCAATAAAGCTATAGGGATATTTCAAATGCTTTGGTATAATCCAAAAACACTGCAGCTACAAATTTATTGGCAACCATTGCATATGAAACAAATTCTGTTAATTGAAACAAGCAGTTTTTGCATTACGACTAGGGACAAAACTGTGTTGGGAGGAATTAATGAGGTTTTGAGAATAGATGAAGTCCGAGAGTCTTAAATATAAAAGCTTTTCTAGAATTTTGGCAAAGATAGATAATGTGGAAATGGGTCGATAATTTGTATAAGAGTTTCGAGTCCCCTTTTTTAAAAATTGGAGCTATTCTAGCTAACTTAAGCATTGTTGGATAGACTCCAGTGGTGACCGACTTCTTAAAATTATAAGTGATTGGAAAAGAAATGGCCTTCTTATTTGCAATTATAATATCGGACCAATGTCCAAATGGGTCAGGTGATTTCGTAGATTTAAGATGATGAATAACATCCTCTACTTTGTTCTAAGTAGTGGTGATAATAAAAAAGGACGATGTATTCAAAGGCATGTTATAAGGATAATCCTGCTATGAATCCCAACACCAGTTGGGACCTAAAATTGTCTTCGTCACGCACTTTGATATTTAATATCTAACTGATATCCTCTTTCGTAGTAAAATTTACCTATTGATAAGTACTACTCTTTAGTGCTCACGGTACTGATTAGTCATAACCCTGATTTCGGTACCCCACTCGATTATATATATCTTCCCAATAAGCCTATTTTTAACTATAAATCTTATCAATACCAAAATATTATTTACTCACTTCCTTATATACTGTGATTGTATAGTGGTCTATTATTAGAAGAATTCCCATTCACTTACCTTAAACCTGCCAAGATTATCAAAAAAGAGCCTCAATGTGATACCATCCCAAATCTCGCGGATCCCAGATAACTTTCAAATAGCACAACCAAATATTTACGTTAATCAAAATTATAATCTTTATTCAAAAAAAATTAAGCATAGGTAATATTATAAAACCAGTTTAAGGGCTTCACTCAAGCCATTAATAAAATGAATATGATTAAACAGATAAAATATAATAATAATAATAATAATAATAATAATAATAATAATAATAAAGACATGATCAATGCTAATATACACCATATTGCCATTAGTGACCGGACACTTTCGATTTTAGACGTTTTGTCGAATATCTAGAAAAATACTTGACGAATTATCCTGAAATTTCAGGGGTGTAAAAAGGATGTTACACCTCATATATTTCAGCGAAGGTTTTCTCCCTAAGGCAAATAGGGGGCCAGCAAAGAAGTGAACCAAAAAAATAATGTTTGGAATTACCCTGTAAAATATAATGCTTGAAATGCATTGTAGCTGTAGCATTTGCTTAAGAGGTTTGTTTTACTTTTCTGTGTCTATTTGTATGAGAATAGCACGTATATTCATGGAGATATAAAGGTTTCTTTAAAAAGGTCGAAATGTTTTCGTAAGTTTTTTGTTTATAACACGCAAGATTTTCAACCCAATGCAATGCCATTTACAGAAAACTTGACAAACTACAGTACAGACAACACCCTGCAATCAGAATAGAAAAATATTAAATATTTGATGAAATATGAGCATTTTTACTAAATAATGTTTAACTGCGCATGCGCATGCATTATCGAATTGTCTTTTGCATAATTTATTAGCCAAATGTATAGAGCTACTCTTATAAAAAGCCCAAGCAAATATCATGAAAATTGAGAAAGATATCGCCGATAGAATGAGTTGAATTTCAGTTGCTCTCAAAAATAAACAAAACGATAAGGGCTTTCTCCAAACTTTTATTTTTGGTTCAGACACCAGTATCAACTTCTCCTTACTGCCATTGGGTTATGTTGCTAGGGCCGCCTTCTGTAACTGGTTACTTACCCGCCTGGATGACAATCCAAACTTCATTCATGAGGTGTTGTGGACAGATGAAGTCCAGTTCACCAGGGATGGAGTTATCAACAGGCACAACCATCATCATTGGGCGGACGAAAACCCACAATGTCTGCGAGAAGCAACTCATCAAGTGAACTGGAGAATCATGTGTGGTGTGGATTGTACAATGACACTGTGGTTGGACTGTATTTTTATGATGGAACACTGACTGCAGAACCCTACCGGGTTGAAATTCTCAACGTGGTAATCACAGACTTCATTGACAATTTGCCATTGGCCTCGTATCAGCGCACGTGGTTGAGTTCCTCCACATTACGGGTTGGTCGTTCGCGAGCGTCTAAATGAGATGTCTGGACAACAATGGATTGGCCGAGGAGGACCAGTTCATTGGCCACCCCGCTCCCCTGATTTTACACCATTTGACTTTTTCTTGTGGGGATACCTGAAGGACAAGGCTTATGCTACGCAGCCCGCCTCACTGGAGGATCTGGTTCAACGAATCCAGGAAGCGTGCCGAGGGGTGACACCAGCCATGCTTGCCGATGTTTTGGCGTCAGTTAGGTTCCATGCCCAATTGTGTTATGGTCCCCATGGTCGTCACATCGAGCATTTTGTTGATTAACTTTTTTTTTTAAACTGTTTGAAGTAACTTGTTTGTGCAGTGTGACTGTTTGTAAGCTACAAACAGTTCACCATGTGATTGTGGGTGATTGGTTAGTCTGATTTGGATGTTTTTTTTTTGTTTTGTTTGTTTTTTTATGCTGAACAAGTTTGCAATTGGGTTTATTTCTCTATCCCTTACGGTTTTTGAGATAAATTTTGAATGTGTCCTAATTTGCATATTTGGGATGATGAAAAGTGCACCATGGGATAGGCCACCCACAACTTCCTATTCATTGGATTCATCAAAATTGACTTATCTGCTTCGGTTCAAAAAATAAAAGGGGGGGTCCAGACTTTTGTATTCACCCTGTGTATATATATATATATATAAAAGAGGGGAGGGGGGATAAACAACTGATGAAAAAAAAAAAAAGAAGTAAAACTATCTTTCTTAGTACATTGGAATGGCTAAATAGCGATGTTGTCCCTCTGACTTTATCTGCGCTCATTCACTTAACTGTCTCTCTACTGTAAAAAGTCTTGCACACCTTTAAGTCACTTATTATGCACTTATGACAATATTCTGCATTAAGCGTGGGCGTACTTAGCTTTCACACACTGATCTACCAGTAGATTTCTCACTCACAATACATGAATTCTTTTGTGCGATTCCTCGATGTCTTGTCACGTTGAACTTCCCACAAGGCTGACCGTAGATAGCTTGTCGTGGCCTGATGAATCGCTTTCGTAGTTATCTGCTGTAGATCCTCTCGTTACTGCTTACGGTTGCACATTAACGTGCGGTGCGCTTCTGGAATAGGCGTTGACTCACATTTTGTTCCCAAATGCCCTCTCGCCAACAGCCCGGCTGTTTGGAGTCTGCGTCATGGAAATCAACACGTTTGCCCTCACGCTGCCTGGAGCCCCAGTGCCCAAGGATGCTCTAACCACATATGCCAGAGTAGGAACCGGCTAACGAAATTATGCCTTATCGCAGCTCTTCCTCACTCCCGACGATACTGGCCGATCCCTTCTTATCCTGACACTGTGCTCTGCACTTACCTGTTGCTCGAGTCGATGCTATTACCAGCCGCCGCCGCTCGCTTGGGATGCTCGTACCTTGCATGCTCCTTCGCTCGGAGTTCTGGTGCTTGTACCACTTCTCTCCATATGTCTGGCTTCTGGCTGGTTTTTTTCGATGTCTCCTCCATTCAACAATTCAGGAGCTCGTTTTGATCATCCTTTTCCCGTGCAGTTCTCATAGAAGATTCCCTCTTTTATAGTCAGTTTCACCTTCTCTCCTATTGTTCTCTCAATCCTTTGACCTACTTTTTTGATTGGTCCAACTGAACAGTTCTTGGAACCCATCCCCAGCGAAAGTCGTTGCCGTGGTAACCCCACTCCTTCCTCCTCACTCATTGTTCCTGGCGATCTTCCCACCAAATTCGTAGACAAAGGGACAACATATTTTACCCTAACTCAGCATCGCCATTAAAAAAAAAAAAAAAAAAAAAAACCAAGAAAAAACGAATTTTTTTATTATGCCTCTATATTTATTTCATTGTGCCATCTGAAAGTTATGACTGTAGTAAAAAATAATAAAAATACTGCGACTACTTGTAAACAATGATTTGAGTAATATATATAAAGGGGGGGGGGGGGGTTATCCAATTCTTTAATAACATTATACCCCTAACTTTCTCTCTATTAATAGATCTTAAATTTTACACAGATATGCTCTTATATTGTAAGGCATATCTGTAGTGGTGGGCTATATGAAATATTTTCAAATAATATGACATATGTCTTGTCACAGCTGGTAGTGTCGTACAATCGATAGATGGTGGCAATAAGGTGTTCAAGAAATCAGTGAGCTCCGAGCGATTAATTTGTTCTTGGTTAGCTCCGCTAATTTATGTTCTTGGTTAGGTTCTTGGTTAGATGCATAAATCAGTGAGCTCCGCTAATTTATGTATCTCTTGAAACCAGTAAGTAGATTATTAATTACAGTACATGCTATTTATCCTTATACGATTTCAACTGACTAAACAAAGTGTCATAGTATTGCCTCTTTACAAGAATGGGGTTTTTTACAAAGTTAGAAAAGTTCTTAAAAACCCCAGCTGTTTCCGAAGACAGGCTGTGTCTTGCTTTCTGATAAAGAGAATTCTTTTTCTTAATTAAGGCCAATACATATGGTATGTTGTCACCCAAAGCTTTTAAATACATTTAGAATTTTTTTGTCTTATTGTTTAATCCACATGTAAAATAGCGGTCATAACCATTTTGGAACTGCGATAAAAAAAAAAGAGAAAAAAGTTGATTAACATCTAAGTTTTTGGAGAGCAAAGAGGCCCAATCAGTTAATAAAAGATAAGATTCAAAAACACCTATCCGAGCTGGGGTAACCATTCTAAACCTAGGTATTGAGTAGGGGCTTTGTATCAAGGGGTCGTGTTTATTGAAGATAGTTAATATGGGGAAATAGTTGCTAATAACGACATCAAGTGTCACACTAAGTAATGGCGGTTCAAAATTGGTGAGGTACCTATCAATTGCCGATATTGTTGCGAGCAGGGCTGGATTTTCCTATAGGCTAACTGTGCTTCAGCCTAGGACCTCAAGATCAATCAAGAGGGGCCTGCATTCAAATTGTTAGCATTAAAAATGGGAGGTGAAAGGGCCTCATAAGTGGAATAGCCTAGGGGCCTCTTTTCATCTAAATCCGGCCCTGGTTGCGAGTAATGGGAATAAGAAGATAATACAGCCATTAATCCCGCCTGCATAGTTAAATCTAGAAAGGCATTTAGAGGATATGAGAAGTGACTGCAATACACATTAAAATCTCCAGTTAGAATTACTGATTTATCTAAAAACTGAGGATCAGAAAATAGTGAGGTCAGGAATGAGCAGCAGGAGGAAAACTGGCCAGTCGGAGGACGATAAATTGTAATGATAATATATTTTTTATTTACAACAACAGTTAGAATTTCAAAATCATTAGTTACCGTCATATATTGTGTTATTATGTGTGCAGATAATGACTTTAAAAAATAAAGACAGACACCTCCACCCAGTTTGCTATTCCTACTAATGGAATAGAAATCGTATCCCGTGATGGGAGGGATCGTGTTGGTGTCGTAAGCCCACGTTTCAGTAAACATAATTAATCTAGGTGTAAAGCCAATATTTTCTAGGGTTATAAGACAGTTATCAAAATTTGTTTACACTCCTAATATTAAGGTAGAATAAAGAAAGGTTACTAGGATTAAATGTACTGGTATTAACTTTTAAAAAGGCAAGTAAAGCCTCATAAGTTATAGGCAAGGAAAAATTTACTCATTTTAAAGGGACACAGAAACAACTCAAATTTTAATAATGCGAGGAAACTTAATAATCATATCTGTAAAATCTTTTATGAATTTCATACCTGTGTGCTCTCTATAAGTTTTTTGTTTTCACTTTCTATATCTTTTAAACGTGCATCATTGGATTTTTGATTTCGCTGACGAAGAGTTTCCACTTGTTCAAATAGTTGCTCTTTTTCTCGCTAAAAATGAGATGAAAAATTACAGCTAAAAGAATTTAAAATGGATTATAATTCATTACTCTTATAAACTACAGAATTATTCAAAAAAGATGGAGTAGATTTCAAAAAACTTAATTTTAGGTTTATTATACATGCATTATGCAAAATAAACACTAATTATTGCATATTAAATAAAATAGTGTATAATAACCTGATAATAAAACCAGAACAAAATTTAAAATGTTAATGCATAAAATTTTATTTCGCCAGCATAAACCCTAGCAACCAGTCAGTTGCTTTCTTTAAGGAGTAGCATTCTGGGTTCTCTTAGTAGCGAATCAAAATGGCCACCTATTTGCGATATCTCTCAGTATAGTAGTTTAGCAATTGTTTTCCTGCGTGAAATCCATAATTAAAATATTCAAAGAAAATAAGGCAAATAAGTAATAAAAGTAACTTATTCATTAACTAGAGCTGACACAATAAATGCACAACATGAACACGACCAGTCCTAAAAATATCAGCCAAGGAAGTTATAGGATGCTATTCTGTGCTTTTACTATGTTGGCTACTGACTAATATTTTCAAAGGTATTGAGACAAAACTTTTGAATTTTCTTTCAAATAGGTACATTTTGCATGGTAAAGAATAAAAGAAAATTGATTTCGAAATGCTTTTGTGAAAGCAGGAATTACACCACAAGGAATTTTTGTGGATAGGAATAAAAAAAGACAAGTAAGAGGAAGAAATCATAATTGAGCCTAAAAAAGAAGTGCTTACTGAAATTATGGAATTACTTTACTCAGACACAGAAAATTATGATTTGAAGGATTTTAAGTACCAGTAAATTTATTTCTTGTATAATGCAGCTTCTAATTATAATGAATAAATTTTTATTTTGTTATAAGATGTTCATTTATTTTGAATACAATAATTTCGTGCATATACTGTACTATATATTATGACAGCACGCGGATTATAAATGGGAATTTTTTTCGAAAATCAAGTAACTATTTTAAAACGAATTTTGCAGATGAATATTAGAAACAGAAAATTATGGTACATGTTAACCCAACTAACTTGAAGTCTGATAACTCAAAATCCTTAACAGTCAAACTAAATTCTCTGTCCCATTCCCCTAAAGCATTAATTAGTGGAAATTTTGCCTATTAACTCGAACCACGAAGTAAGAAATATACAACCCTAGCGTCAATGAACTTCGGACACCTACAGAATTTTGGATAAGTACCACGAAACTAATTGTAAACAAATGAAAATTACTTTATTGAGTGCACAGAGCTTTAGTACAACTGTGATATAGCATTTTAACACACAAAAAAAAGATTTGTTACATTTGTTATTCTGGAACTGCTGTATAATTTTTTGCCATATACACGTTTCTACAGGCTTACCATGTCCCATGGTTCAAAACAACACGGATACTGTGCTCTGTCGCGTGGACGATGCTTTTAAAGCCTGATGCAAAGCATTCTGGGTGTTTCTACAGCCTTCAGGAAAGTTCTATATGCTGGCGACCCCTTGTGTACGAAGTTCTTTGAAGCCTGTTGACAACGCAATTTTACATAAATTTGAATAAATTATTTCACACCATTAAATCGATTCTAAATCGATGTTGATGTTGTTACATATACTCAGTAAATCTATTTTCATTAGCCTGCAATCCTCTGTATGCACTTTTCACTGTGTTTTTAGCCAAATTACTTGGTGTCCGAAGTTTATTGACGCTAGGTTTGTAGGTATGGAAACTGGTGGTTGCATTATGTCAAGTTTCAAGGAAAATTCATCAAATGTAGACATAGGTACTGAAGGCCAGAGATACTGTTATGACCCTTTTTAACAACTTCAACAGAAACACTAATTTGAAATATTAAAAACATGTTTAAAAAAAAAAAAAAGAACAACTTAAAAGCACACAGTTTTACTTTAAAAAGGCATTAAAAAGTAAAAAATAAATTTTTTTTTTTTTGGGGGGGGGGTCTCTTATTTAAATAGAATTTATAAAATTAAAAAAAGTAAATGTATGGCAGTGCATTTATTTCATTACATAGCATTTTCATTATGAAATTTAATATTAAACCCGCTGCTACATTTTTATCTTATTTAATTTTATAAATTCCTATTTAAATGAGAGGCACCAAAAAATATTTGTTACTTTTAAATGCACTTTTTAAAGTAAAAACGTGCTTTAAAATTGGTTGCTTTGTTGTTGTTGTTGTTTTTTTCCTTTTTTACATTATTTAGTTCGTTTTTTTTAGTCTTTTTTTTTTTAAAACGTTTTTACATTACTAAAAAACCTAAAAAACTGTGGCCTGAAGAAGTGGCGCCATTCCATGCCCCTTGAAACCCACATTGGAGCATGCTTTCATATGCCATACCTTTATGCTTTCATAAAGGCAATTCTATCGTTATCTTACGTAGAGAGGATTACTTCGCGAATGTGACTAAATTGATAAACGAAGGTCCTTATACCAAGGTTACGAGAGACCCCCTACCTAAGTTGGTTAGAACTGTAAAATCGACTATGGCTGACTGCAAAAACTTCTTACCCCCTAATACTGCCAAAGGATTATCGGTTCCTAATCCGATAATACTTACACTATATGCGCTATCCAAAACCCACAAACCAGGCCTATCATTTCTAATATTTCAGCCCCAACATATGAATTAGGCAAATACTTAGCGGGATTTCTAACCAAACTGAATATCGACAAGTTAGACTTCTCAGTCAAGAACAGTGCACAATTGGTGGAAAAAATAAAAGGGATTAACTTAACGGAAAACTGCGTATTAGTATCGTTTGATGTAACTTCTCTATTCCCAAACCTCCCGATGCAAGACATTCTAGATTTCTTGAACTGCGTTTTGGTAGACAACAAAGTGAATAAGGACTTGATCAACGAAGTTGTCACCCTTTGTAGGATGTGAGTTAATAACAACTTTCTTCAGTTCAATGGAGAGGTTTACCGTATGTCAGCAGGAACCCCCATGGGAAGCTGCCTTAGCCCCATACTAGCCGAAATCTTTATGAGTGGCTTGCTTCCTCCAGACAATACTTCCTGAAGGTTTGGTACAGTTACGTCAATGATGTGTTCGCTGTCATCGATACCAGCGAGATAGAGGTACAAACCTTCCTCAAGCACATCAACAGTTTCTAGCCATCAATACAGTTTACTGTCGAAATGGAGGAGAATTGCTCTATACCCTTTCTTGACCTTAGAATCATACGAAATAACAACAAGCTCGAATATGACATTTATCGGAAACTCACCTATACCGATGTGTACATTCACCATGATTCAAATCACTGCTGGAGCCAGAAGCTAGCAGCATTCGTTTTTATGGTTGACAGAGCTCTAAATATCCCTCTTATCCAAGACCAGATTTGCGAAAGAGATCAAACACATATGGACTATAGTACAAAACAACAGATACAACACCAAACTAGTACCAAAGCTGATTAGAGAATCGACCACCCTCAACAACACCAGGACACCCAAATTTAGAATATCAATTCCATATAACAAGACCCTTATGGCAGGATTACACCCGATCTTCAAAGAAGCGGATCTAGACCTCACATACAAAAACCCAATGTCCTGAGGAATCATTTGGGGAACCCTAAAGACCAAACACCTCCTCTAGCACAATCTGGAATATATGAAATCACCTGCAGTGTATGCCAGAAAGTTTACTGAGGGGCAACTTACTGGAAGGTCCGGACTAGATTGAAAGAGCATAATGCCCACGACAGGTTTGGCCGCCCGGACAGATCGGCGGCGGCCAAGCATATGCTTGACACGGAACACGACATACTTCTACAAGACTGCTGTTTGTTGAGACAGGTCAGAAACAAGAATGCTTTGGATGCCTATGAGATGGAGATTTTTAAGAAGGACTCCGACCTTTTACTAAACGGAGACGCAGGCCCGATAGGAGATTGGACACTTATCAAATTGCTTAAAGAGTAAAGTTAACTTTCTATATTTTTCTTAATTTTGTATCAATGTTTATCTTTTACGTTTATTGATTGTATTATTTAGATAGATATTTTGTCTATCTAGTTATTCATTGTATAATTTTAATAATCGGCATTCTGTATCGATTGTAACGACAGTTCGCGACCAGGAGGAAGTATCTCTACTAGGTCCGTGCTTTTGATGTTAAGAGATTGTTTCCCTCCATTGGTTTTTTTATTTTGTAACTTACACTTGTATCTTTTTAGTGGATAATGGCCACTCCGGACCTTATATATTCTCTGTAATTCAACCAAACTCTGTATTGGCATTGAATAATGAACTCAATGAGTTCAAAATACATATATGCTTAATAAAATTCTTTTGTGGACAAGAGGTCGTTTTCAGTTGGTCATGTCGTTATCCACAGTCCTTTCCAGTTTCTCATTTCATATACCAGTTAGCCCTCTATTTCAATGCGTATCTTGAATCACGTGTAATCTTGAATGAAATAGACAGGTTCAAAAAAGTGATACGGTAAACAAGAATTTATTTTGCCTTATGCGTTTCGATGATGATTATCTTGGTATAAATCTAAACTGCGAAAACATGCTCTTTTTATTCAACATCGATGACAGACCTATTAGAACGCTCCTCTGATATGTGAACCTATTGAAAGGGGGCTCTTCTGCCCCTTTGCTTGCCTTTCATTTTTATTAAGGATTCAATGATGCCATCCCTCTCGAACGAAGTTTGCCCGTTGAGGAGGACTGCTTTATTTTGGTGGTAATGTCTTCTTATTTCCATCTGTTCCTTCAGCAGTATTTTTCCTCTGTCACATCCTTTCCGCAGGATTTTCATGCAATCTTTCATTCCTGTCATGCGATTTACGTCCATTATAAGGTGATTCGCATAAGCCAACTTCCCGTCTCCGTTGATCCAGGCTCTTCTATATTCTTTAAACCTCTCACAGAATGATCTAACCGTGGATCCTACGTAAACCGAATCACAACCCGGACATTGTGACCTGTACACTTCCACCTGTTGGAATTCGTCTGTTCCATCGCTCTTCCGTATTGGGTTCAAAATCCATTTATTGTTATGCATGCGGAATTCCCGCCAATAACTTGTTTCTGGAACTGCCTTGATATGCAGTATACATTCCGTCCAGTATATGTAAATGTGGCGAATTCTTTTTATCTCTGGCCATTGTCCGTTTCCTGTGCCCGCTCTTTTCTCGTTACTTCTTGTAAGATTGAGTTAAACCCTCCTGGGGAACTGACTCAATCTTGCCACTTCAAAGATGGTTTGTTTCTCAAATCTGCAGGTGTCATCATCTATAGGGTTGTCAACGTTCTTCTAAAGCCGTCCCTTATTGCCACGTTCCTATGCGTTTTCGGGTGTACTTAGTCGTATGGTATAATGGTACTTATATCGTTCCTTGATATAAATGCTGGAGGTTAGTCTGTTTGTTTCTCTTCCCCTTACTGCTCAGAAATAATTAATTAAACCCCTTGTTGTCATCAATTTCCATGATGTACTTTAGGTTTGGGTGCACTGAATTGAATCGCACCAATAACGCATCCTCAATGCACTTTCTGTTATCAAAAATGATGAATCTGTCATCCACGTATCTTCTGTATACAGAGATAGTGCCCTCCACAATCGTGCCTTTTACGCATCATTCTTCTATGTTCTGTAAAAACACTTCGGATATAATGGAACTATTCGGTAAACCCATTGCCACGCCGTTGTGGATTGTATAAAACTCTCCATCGAACTCAAAACAATTTTGTCCGTGTAGTAACCATACCAGGTGGATGACGTCTTTCCTTAAGTCTGGCTCCATTCCATTGTGCTTGGGGTTCTCCTCAATGTGAATTATAGACTCTCCAAAAGGTACTTTGGCGTACAGATTAATTATAAATGGTGACACAATTTTCTCGTGTTCTCCTAACTTAACTTCTTTTAAGTCGTATTGTATGCTGATAGTATTTTACCACATACGTATTATTGATGGTGTAGTTGTATTTTGTCTATCTCGCTATTTGCTTCGCGATATTGTAGAAAGTGGCTCCTCTACAAATTATTACCGGTCTTATCGGGAATTCTTCTTTATGCACCTTAACTCGTCCTAGGTGCCGTGGGGTTCCTTGTATTCATCTGGTTTCTTAATTCTTTGAATTCACTTTGTTTCCGTACTTCATGGTGAGGTCACCTTCCATCTTCATGAATCAGTTCTTCTCAATAAAGTCTAACACTTTCTTTTTTAGGTCTTAATTCCGTATAATAGCCGTTGCCTTACCTTTGTCGGTGCTGACAATCTCTGCCTTGTTCACTTCTAATTTGTTTCTAATTCTTCTAGTTGTTTTGTAATATTAGAAGCCTTTAACCTGGGTGTTCTTTAGTTTCATTATATCATTCGTCACTATGATTCTGGCTCGTTGTCTATTTTCTGGTCTTATTTTCTGGATGGCCCATTGTGTGTCTCGCAGCAGCTCTAGGATGTCCATTACTTTCAGTGGTTTTACTATTGTGCCACGCACGTGCGGGGGCGGGACTGACAAGCAGCCCTAAGACTAATCCGAACCCCATACGGCGAAGTAAGGGAGGGTGGAACTCGTGCGAGCGGTGGAAAGATGATATGCTGTGTGTTTAAAGATTAACGAACTTTAATTACTTATAACACTTATCTGAACAAAACATCGTCAGCAAACTTATGAACATAATCTACATAATCAGTAAATAGAATCAGGGGCCCCCTTAAAACTCGAACGGAATGTCAAAAGAATTAGTCATGAATTAATTAACAAAAGAAGAAACAAAATAACAATGCATATAGCAAATAATGCATGTTAACATTTGGCATCTTGCCGGCACAAGCGTTCAATCCCTGACGAGCGCTAAGTTAACTCCACCAATGGACTATTTGCAGCAGGTTTGGTCGTACACACAACATAGACACGTTTGGAACCATACGCTTCAGTCGACACAGGAGAGCGCCATGTACCCCTTTTACTGAAACATTTTCCCAATTCTAATAGCTCATAATGCCTTAACTATCTCGGGATTGTAAAATGATGGGGAGGGATACCGTAACCCCTTAATACAACGATTGTTAAGCAACTCTTGCTTATACACTAGCAGCGCAAAACTCGACCACTATGGTTCAAACGCCCTTCAAACATATATGAGGAAGTGACAACCTGTATTTAATGCAAATATTACACACCCACTCCAATAACACAGCTTCCAACACAGGGAATAGGGATCGTTTGTGCGGGCTCAGCTTTACAAAAATAGTCCTGCATATAAGACAAATTGCCCTCTAATAAAGCCTAACACAAGCACCATATGACTATTTACACTTATTCAATTAGTTCTGAATACATTCGCATAATATTATTTAATACTTCATTAGAAATTGTGACACACTCAGAATTGTACTTTAAAACGAGCGTCCCCCTCACACCAGGCGAGCGTAATTTTTGCTCAATGCACAAACGGGGTTTTTAGACCCGGCTGAGAATGTGAATGTCAGTGACGCATTCAAAACAAACTACAGTATTATTTGAGTAGAACTCCTTCGTCAATGTCATAAATATCTTTAGGTCAAAAATAAGGAATGATCTCACCCATCTCCGTCGACAGGATGATTTCTCAACTTAGTAGAACAACTTCAGCGGAGATGTACAAATCTCTTTCGAACAGAAGAACATTGAACGCATTCCGCGCCATGAGCGCAGTCCCATTTCGGTCAATAGCGTTTGCGTAACTTTACATCCACGGCTAATTTCCATTAACGCTCAGGAAAATCGCCTACTGTAAATTATTAGAGGTCGGCCGTACTGTTAATTAATCTCACTTGTTTAAAAACATTATTTATAAGGGAACGGAGGGCAAAAACGCCATTTGCGAAACACGCCATTGTTTGCTTTTTGTTTCTGACCCTTTCTCTCTGCAACTTCTGCACATCGGGTTTGGAATGCTACTCTTCTCCCAGACAACAACAACAAAAGCCAAAAGCACGAAGACAAAGCAGTTTTTCCACGAATTTCTCCCCGCTACAACAAAGCCCGACAACGATCGCTGAGGACATTGTTGCTGCGAAGGGAAATTCTTCAGCTGCTCCCAGCAATTACGCTATATGCGATTCTGAACACATAACAAAAATAAACGTTATACAATGACAAGCAGCTTATTACACACATTACCAAATTCCACTAACATATCTAATAAATAAACATTACGCACATATTGATAATCACACCCTAGGTATGTGACATACACACAAAACGGAAGCACCTCCCCTAACAACCACACACACTGTCCCACAGTCACACCCGCCCCACCAAAAATAAATAAATAAATAAATAAATAAAAGAAACCAGTTCTTTCCAACTAGAAGCCTAATTCACAGAAACCTGTTTTATATTTCTGCATTAAAACACCACCCACATCCCACTTAGAATATGCATTCTCCATAAACGGTTTATTCAATGTTTTTGATTGCGTTCCCTTCTTAGCACGCCTCCCTTCGGCGACTTGGGTGCACAACCCCGGTTTCGCTTTAACCGCCAAGCAACCTTGGCTATCCCTCCTTTTCGGATTAACACTGACCACACACTGATCGGGCTTTTCCATTTGCTGCTCAATTATACTGTGTGGACCTACTGCTTTATCAACAGTCTGCCTCATCTCGCACTCTGTGCTTACATCTATTTTAGTTACTGGCGAGACAAAATCATCTGTGCCCACAGCAACATCACAGGTCACAAAATCATCCTCCTATTTTAATACTTCCGAATGTCCCTCATGCCCAGCATTTAGCACCAAGAGAAGTTTCCTTTTAACCACTTGCTCACCATGGAATCTCAGTCCCTTAATTAACACTTTGCCACCAGGCAATAGTTGCAAGACCCTGAGAGGGCAAAACTGCTGCTGATTATCATCCCGCCCTATACACTGGACCATAGCCTGAGCCCCTGGACATAAGGGATTTCGGGAAGCGTCCATGTTAATGCAGAGTGGGTTCGCCTTTTCCTCGCGCGGCTTTTGAACAGTCGCTTGCTCTGTAGCCAAAGCAACAGCCTTTTTCTCCCCCTGATCGACATTTCCTGCCCTGACTACTGTCACTGCTGAGCACACAAAAGATATGCCCTCAAGAATGTCAGTTCCTAAAATTCCATCGTTCGGTCGATCTGCGAAGAAGTGAAAGAGGAAATTACACTGCCAGAGAGACCGACCACGCATGTTTATATCTAGCGTAACCTCTTGCTTGACATGCACACATCCTCCATTCACCCCCCGCACCATCATATCGAGCTCATTAATTGGAGCCTGCAATACCTGACAGAACAGCTCTGCATCGAGGAATGACACCTGCGAGGCTGTGTCGACCAACATGTCGACAAGCTGTCCCTGTATTGACACATCCACTCGATATAGACGGTCCTTACCCTGTCTCAGAACAATCGATTGTTCTGCCTCCTCTCGGGTGGCCTGCGTGGAATCGCGCTGCTTACCCTGATGACAGTCTTGGGCGTAATGTCCTTGGGCCCCACATTTAAAACAGTTGAGGGCCTTTTTACTGCTCTGCCCTTTTTCCGAGATTTCCTTTAACAGCTTCTGCATCATATCACGAAGCTCCTTCAATTCACTTTTGCAAGCACATTCACTCACCATGTGCTCTATGGCAGCACTCACAAGACTTTTCCCTCGTTTTTTGACCCGCGGTGCGGTTGCATCATCCTCATCATCGGAGTCCATGACACATGGTTCCACTGCAACACCACTACTTTCACCATGGTGACTCGATTCCATGGCACACTTAACAGCTTCCTCAAACGTCTTAGGGCCAGTAGCCTTTAAGAGCTTCTTATGGGGGAACAGTGTGCCATGGTGGAACCTTTCCAATAACAGTTGCTCTCTGGAGGGCTCCATGTTGGGGTTGGCTTGAATAAATCAGTCCATGGCCATCTGGAGACGACCTGTGTAATCCAGGACCAATTCCTTCCTCTGCTGAACGACGTCGTACAGCTCTTTGCCATAGTCCTTATCGAGTTTGGAAAATGGCATAGCTGTTGACGTCGAACAGCTCGAGTTCCGCAGCTTTTAGCGCCGCTGTACCTTTCAACTTGGATTTAGCTACTGCCAACTTAATCACATCATTACAATGCCCCAATACTCTCTACAGCTTTCAAAAAGCCTGATATACTTATACCAGAACCGTCAACAGAAAAAGCAGGTACGGTGCCAGTGTAACCAGCCATATTGGGCTCAACTGCCTCTTCGGCATTTTCTCCTGCACCGTTGTTAGGCATATTGTCTAACACCTATAATACACTCCAATCACACTGACATACTCTATTAGCAGTGCCAAACTACTCGCTTCTTTCACCCTTATACGAAAACACAAATCACCACTTATAAACACATCACCTATTAATCTGCCCTAATAATCCGGAATAAATGCCGGACTAACGAGTTCCTGTTCGGGCGCCATAATGTGCCACCCACGTGCGGGGGCGGGATTGACAAGCAGCCCTAAGACTAATCCGAACACCGTACGGCGAGGCAAGGGAGGGTGGAACTTGTGCGGGTGATGGAAAGAAGATACGCGGTGTGATTAAAGATTAATGAACTTTACTTACTTATAACACTTTTCTGAACAAAACATCGTCAGCAAACTTATGAACATAATCTACATAATCAGTAAATAGAATCAGGGGCCCCCTTAAAACTCGAACGGAATGTCAAAAGAATTAGTTATAAATTAATTAACAAAAGAAGAAACAAAATAACAATGCATATAGCAAATAATGCATGTTGACGTTTGGCATCTTGCCGGCACAAGCGTTCAATCCCTGACGAGCACTAAATTACCTCCACCAACGGACTATTTGTAGCAGACTACTTTGAATCGATCAAAAAAAATTACTAATCAAAAGCAATTATATTGAAGATCACAAATATAAAATTTTAAAGCAGTATATCAGTTATTGAATTTTTTAAAAAATATTTTCTATCCCCCTGTAAGAAAATCATTTTCTCAAGAAAATAGCTGGCTGGGAAAAGGTTAATACAACGATTGTTAAGCAACTCTTGCTTATACATTTGCAGCACAAAACTCGACCACTATGGTTCAAACGCCCTTCAAACATATATGAGGAAATGACAACCTGTATTTAATGCAAATATTACACGCCCACTCCAATTACACAACTTCAAACACCGGCACTAGGGATCGCTGGTGCGGGCTCAGCTTTACAAAAACAGTCTTGCATATAAGACAAATTGCCCTCTTATAAAGCCTAACACAAGCACCATATGACTATTTAAACTTATTCAATCAGTTCTGAATACATTGGCATAATATTATTTAATACTCTATGAGAAATTGTGACACACTCAGAATTGTACTTTACACAGAGCATCCCCTCATACAAGGCGAGCGTAATTTTCACTCATTGCACAAACGGGGTTTTTAGACCTGACTGAGAATGTGAATGTCAGCGACGCATTCAAAACAAACTACAGCATTATTTGAGTAGAACTCCTTCGCCAATGTCATAAATATCTTTAGGTCAAAAATAAGGAATGATCTCACTCATCTCTGTCGACAGGATGATTTCTCAACTTAGTAGAACAACTTCAGCGGAGATGTACAAATCTCTTTCGAACAGAAGAACATTGAACGCATTCCGCGCCATGAGCGCAGTCCCATTTCGGTCAATAGCAGTTGCGTAACTTTACATCCACGGCTAATTTCCATTAACGCTCAGGAAAATCTTCTACTGTAAATTAGTAGAGGTCGGCCATACTGTTGATTAATCTCACTTGTTTAAAAACATTATTTATAAGGGAATGGAGGGCAAAACGCCATTTGCCAAACTGTTAGAATAGTTTGTTTTCAAATAAATAGCAGAGTGTTAAGGCTAAGTATTTTAACATTCCATCTTGCTTACTGCTCATTGCTGCCTATGAGATGATTCAAGTTGAAGAAGGAAATATGCCAATCTATTTGTGTATAAATAAAGAAATGTCTCCATTTAATTTATCTATAAGATACATAATATAGCAATAATTGCTTTCTAATTAAGCAACACATGTATAAACTTCAAAACATGAAAAAAAAGAATTACAATCATGTATACACGCTTATCAAGAGAAAGGAAGAGCAGAATAAAAAAAAAAAAAAAAGAAACAATAATAAAGAAACATAACTTTATCATGTCACAAGCTCATGCGACTCAATTGTTACTCATTCCAAAACATCTCCTATTGTTGATGTCCTTATTTTAACTTTATATACAAATAATATATGATGTCCATTCTTCTACCTTTCCTAACTATGACAAACTCCGTAACCTGACGGGGCTTGAAACCCTAAAAATCCATAGAGTTTGTACTGATCTTTTGTTTATTTATGACTTATGTAACTCAAATCTTGACTGTCAGCCACTACATGAATTAATTCCCTTTAGAGTACCAGTTTACAGTACAAAATCAAATATGCTTTTCCATATTGAGAAGTCATCCTCATCCAGCAATTACATTCATAATGCTCCCTTCAAACTGGCCTTACGTAGTGTTAATGACCTTCTTACTTCGTTCGACCTCTTCCAGGACAAAAGGAACAAATTGAAGTGTATTAACATTGCATTATAACCGATTTTTATTTTTCCCCCTATTGGACTAAGCTTATAACTGAGTTCCTATTGCACTATAACAGAGTTCTCTCATTTTTTCCCTATATGTTCGCTGTTTTTATACCCTCTTGCCATTTTTTTATTTTATTTGCACTCATTACATATCCAGTTCTTGAAATAATTATTTTTATATGACAATTATATATTGTTCCGTTCCTCATGTTTTATGATTTTAGAGTACTGCCTTAATTTGTGTATTTTATCTAAATTTTATAATCTTTGTCATTATTATCCATTGAATTTTACCTGTTGTGTTAATTATCTTTTGATATTACGTTGTACCTGTCAGATTTTACTTATTTCATCCTTTTTTATCTTATTGATAACTTCATTGTTACTGTTTATAATGAACATGTAAAAGGGGTATTCCCCTATAATTTGAATAAATTAAATTGAATATAATTTTCCTTTTATTACAATAACATAAATTTTGTACGAAACAGTATTATAAAAAGCAATAACCATTTTTTTTTTTAATAAATCAACCAACAGTTGGCCCCATCGTACAAAATACATAGTTACAACAACATTAATACAAATAACTTACAGCATATACTATTTAACTAGTTGTTACCCGCGGCTTCGCCCACCCGCGCCATCTGTTGAGGGGAATTACAAAGCAAAAGCAGATAATTTTAAAAGAAAACCCCAGAAAGTGGGGAAGGGGGGGGGTCGTAGGGGGCTGATTTTTGGCAATAGAGCAGGTCCTTTATTGATAAGCCTGCCCTGAAAATTTCAAGTCGATAGCTCAAACCATCTAGGAGGAGATAGAATTACAGATAAATAAATAAATACACGCAAGAGTTTTAGTATATAGATTTTTCTTTGTTTACGGGCTTAGTCAGAAAATCTGCTAGATTATCTTTACTTCTAACATATTCCAATTCAAATTCCCTTTTCTTTAAGTACTGTCTTATAAATTTATACCTAACGTCAACATGTTTAATTTTCTGATTTTCTTGGCCGTTTTTAAAAAAATAAATCGCAGCTTGGTTATCACAAAACAATATTGGGATATTTGAGTCGTAAACATTAATTCCATCCATTATATGCTTATAACATGTTATTTCTTTTACACACTCGGTTAATGAGATAAACTTCGACTCCAAAGTACTCAATGCAATACATTTCTGCTTAGTGGTTTTCCACATAATCGGTATATTATCTAATAACAAGAGGTAACCACTACTTGAATGTCTGTTATTCATAGCAGATCCCCAATTTGCATCAGTGAAACCAATCAAATCATCTTTATTTAACTTTGATAGATTAATTTTATAATGTTTTGTGTTAAACACATAATTAATAAGATCAACCGCTAAGCACCAATGTTTATATGTATATCCATTGTTAAATTGTGATAGAATATTGAGTGCAAAGGAAGTGTCTGGCCTACTGCGGTTTGACAGAAATGATAGGCATCCTATCAATGATCAATTTGGATATGGATATACCTTCATTAAATCTGTCTCAATAATATCGTCCTCTTCTACTTTTCGTGGTATTTCACTTCCCACTTTTAATGGTAAACTCACATTATTTCTGGGTAAATCTTTAAGCTGATCTTGTAATTTTTGAATACATATGTGCTGATGAAAAAATATCTCATCATTAATTTTCTCAAAATTTACACCAAGCAAATACCTGGTTTCGCCCAGTTTTTTAATGTCTATTCTCTGCTTAATGTCAGAGATTATTTTGGTAACAATAGCCTTATTTTTCCCAAATATAACTACATCATCTACATAAACAACTAATATTGCCTGTGTGTAACATGAATACACACATTTACACCACTGTAAGCTTTTAAATTCTAACTTTATCAACATATTATATAACATTTTATTCCAAATATGCCCACTTTGGTGCAATCCGTATATCGATTTATGTAGCAGACAAACTTTATGCTCCTGACCTTTTACTTTGTGCCATCCACGTGCAGGGGCGAGACTGATATACAGTCCTACAACAAATCCGAACCCCGTACGTCGAGGCAAGGGAGGGTGGAACTCGTACAGGCGATGGAAAGAAGATAGGCGGTATGTTTCTAACGACTAATGAATTTTAATAAATTACCAAAACTTATTTGTACAACACATCATCAGAGAACTCATTAATATTAACAATATAATCAGTGACAAATTTAGGGGCCCCCTTCTAACTTAAACGAAACATCAAATAATTAATTATATATTTGCTAATGACAACACTAAACAGCAACTACGCATTTAATAAAATATGCATAATTCAGGGTGGCATCTTGCCAACACAAGTGTTTCATCCCCACGGGCCGCAAATACCAATCGAAACTGGGTTATTTGCAACAGAAGTACCTGAACGCAATATTTGGGCATGTTTAGAACCCAAGGGCCAGTTGACACAAGAAAGCACCGTGTATCCCTTTTTCAGAAGCACACGCTCAATTCTATTGGCTCATAATACTTTAAGCCAATATGAATCGTAGCAACAGGGAGGGATATTGTAACCCCCTTTAACAACAGCAATAGTGCACAATGCGCCCCCAGGGTTCAAACGCCCCTTTTCAACTTATGCGAAGGAGTGAACATCTGTTATAAGTGCAAATATTCCTCGCCCACTACGCTTATTCATTTCTCAACATCGGCGCTAGGGACCACTTGTGTGGGTTCAGCTGAACAAGAAACGTTCTTGTATATTATTCACGTTACCCTCTACAGAGCGGGACTCAAGAACCATTTGAATAATTATACTTATTGGCTAAGTTCTGAGTATATTAACATAGTCTTTTACAAATGTTCCATGGAATACAGTGACTTTCTCGGAATTGCACCTAACAGAGCGTTCTCCTCACCCCAGGTGAGCGTTATTATCGCCCAATTGCACAATCGATACACATAACCAAGATCGCGGATCAGAATATCAAATACGCACTCACAAAAAAACCCACACTTGTCTTAAGGAAACATTCCCGTCAATGAGGTAAATATCTTTGGGTTATAAAAGAAAACAGAACGATCTCACCAAACACTGGCGACAATCCATGTTACGAGTGCAAGCTCCATTTCGCTCAAGAATGTTTGCATAAATTTTTATCCATGACGAAAAAATTTCATTAGCAAACAGGGAAGACTTTACTGCCAATTGTACAGGTCAGCTGTACTATTAATTATGTTTATTAAACTTCCAAAAGCTACTTAGCAGGAAACGAACAACAAGCGCCATTTTGCGAACCATGCCCCGTTCACCTTTTGTTTTCGCCCCTCTCTCAGCAACTTAGGTTTTTTTTTTTACGTCCGTCCTGGAACGCTTCTCCTCGACAACAACATTAAACAATTAAAATTATAAACAGATAGAAAAGTAGCAGTTTTTTTTTAGAATTTCTCCCCACTACAACAAAGCCCGACAACTGCCGCTGATGGCATTGTTGCCGCGAAGGGAAACTCTACTGCTGCTCTCAACAATTACGTTATACGTTATACATGAAACTTATAAATCCTAAAACAACAAACATTATACAGTGACACACAGCTCAATATAACGACAACACTACACAATACAGAATTACACTAACATACTAAAAAATTAACTTTCTGAACAGGAATAATAATCCAAGTATACGAACACGGGAGCACCTCCCCCACCATACACACACACTGACCTACAGTCACAACTTCAAACCCAGTCGGCTGCTTCATGTACATAGTTTCATTCAATTTCCCATATAAATATGCTGACTGTACATCTATCTGCTCATGTTTCCATGATAGTATTGCTATCAGAAAAACAAACAAAATTCTGATTAATGAGAAATTCGCCATTGGAGAAAAAATTTCGCCATAGGCAATTCCAGGTTTTTGTCTATATCCTTGAGCAACCAGTCTTGCCTTATACCGTTTAATTTTTCTTTGATCATCCTTTTTTAAGGAATACACCCACTTACTGCCTATCACATTCCCTTTTACAGGAGGTTCCACCAGATACCATACAAGACGTTTATACATCATGTCCAATTCCTCTTTCATAGCTCCACTCCATTTATCTTTGTCTTTTGACCACATACTGTCATGGTAGTTTTTAGGTATTTCGACATGATAGCTCTCTTCCGTATACAAGGAACTATCAGTATAATCCCATTTTTGTTTAAGAACAGCAGCTTTATTAACATTTTCATTCTTAACTACTTGAGTGATTGGCTTAAAATTAAATAAATTCTCCTTAAAATTAATATTACGTCTCTCACAGTATTTCCCCACATCTGTGTGTGATCTAAGCCTCTCTCCAATTGGAGGATAATAATATACATCTGCTCGGGATTTATCTTTCCTTGTTACCTCCTTTCTGTTCCATTTATCCATATCCAACTCGGTTTCTTCAATGGAACAGGGTCATCAGAATCTCCAGCTAAATCATTTACACCAACTTCTTTAGGTTCAAGACCCTGACTACTCGTTTCAATATCATCACTGTCAGGTTCAAAATCGTAACTTCTAAAATTTATGTAGTTATATTTTTTAGTGTTTGAAAATATACAGTCTACCCCTCTCTGTTTTTTATCAATCTTAACATGAACACTTTCTATTACCTTATTTTGTCTTTGGAGCCAGATACGATAACCTTTAGTTTTTGTTGCGTATCCCACTAAAATTCCCTCTGATGCTCGGGAACTCAGTTTACTTCTTTTCCTCTTTGGTATATGCAAATATGCTATAGAGCCAAATATTTTTAAATGTTTTATAGACTGTTTCCGTCCAACCCATAATTCAAACAGATTTTTTCATTCATTCTGTTTGTGAAGACAGCGATTTCTGGTGTATACAAATGTATGAGCGCTTCTGCCCAAAATCTAGGTTCCAGACCACTATCAAGCAGCATGGAACGTACGCCATCGAATGCTGTCCTATTAAATCGCTCTGCAACGCCATTTTGTTCTGGCGTATATACTGAAGTACGTTCATGCCGTATCCCAAGATTGTGTAGGTACTCCTCGAACTCTTTATTGCAGAATTCTAGACCATCGTCAGTCCGAATTGTTTTGACTTTTAAATCTAATTCTCTTTCAGATTCTGACACATAATTTTTGAAACATTTAAGTACATCGCTCGTATGCTTAATAGTACACTAACTATTCTGGAAAAATCATCTACCATTACTACAAAATATAAATTCCCACCTGGCGATTCACATGGGGCAGGACCCCACAAATCCATATGTACCTTTTGTAAAGGTTTTGTAATTACTTTTTCATAACTTTGTGTTAAGCTAGATTTAGTGGATTTACTTAATCTAAAAGTTTTGCAATGCTCTAATGTACCACTTAATTTACTTACACCTAAAACACTTTTAAATTCAACCATGTTTTTTATTAGTGGTACATTTACGTGATTTAGCCTGCGATGTGGAACTTCCATATTTACTGTAGTATTATAATTACAGTTTTTTATTAAGTTCAAAGTCTACTTGAGGGTAAATATCTGCTCTCAACACAAAGTTTATCCACCCGTTGTACTGTAAAGAAATATTTACCTCCTGGATGAAAAAACTTTCATTCTATTCCTATGCCAAATCACCTTGTATCCTGCAATATCCATATTCGCACCCCCAATTAAATTCTTTCCCATATAGGTGCAAACAACACATTTTTATGTGTTAACACTACGTTTACTCCGTACTTATTTTTAATATGTAGCACAACCTCGGCCACTCCAGTGACTTCGCAGGTTGCGTTTCGACCACCGACTAGTGCTTCCACCGGGGATAGTTCTAAAATTTGTATAGAACTGTCTGTCATTACAAAAATGTGCCGTAGCTGCACTATCGACCAACTACTTAGTATGCAAGGGTCTTACCTTATCTTCAGTAACACATGTCACCTCATTTTCCAGATCCATATACATCGCTCCCTCTGGGCGTTTGTTATCCTGCAACTCATCTCGGTATAGTCTATAGCAGTTCTTCTTCAGGTGGCCCATCTTTTTGCAATAATCACACTTTGTTGACCTTGATTTCATCCTAGGTAACCCTGGTTTGCTATCCGTTCTCTCAGCTGACGCACTCGTCGTAGTCTGAGGTATGATTTGGCTGCCTCTTCTCATGCCATCGGATCTCGTTGTACTATGTAGGTTGAAAGCACTTGCAGACGGTCGTGTCTTGTTGTCCTTCTTACATTGCTCAATTCTCCCCGACTCGGCAATTAGTTGATCCTCCAGGGCAGACAATCTAAATTCTTTGTCTGGCAAACGACACATTATTTGCACAAGATTGTCGTACTCTTCTGGAAGTCGTCGTATTAATTGAAAGCATATCAGGGTTTCAGGAATTTCTAATCCTGCATCCTTTATCTGACTATTCATACTCCTTAATGATTGACAATACATGCAAGATGGTTTCTTGTTCCGGATTGTATCTGATATCAAGAAATTCGTCAACTAAAGATGCCAGTCTTGCCCTGGACTTCGGTTCAAAGTTTCTTTCAAGATTTACCATGCCTTTTGTCCATTAGTTGTATCTCCTATTAATGCTTGTATATGCTCGATCCTTCGGAAGATTATACTTCTGTTTTTCTTTCCGTGTAGCAGTTGCTGGACAAGTTTCCCCTTCGTCCTTGACAAAACTCCTACACCCTTTATCCATGAGTAGAACTCTCATGTCCCTCTTCCAGGTCTCATAATTATGCTAGGTTAATTTTGGAAAGATCATAGAGCTTCCGGGTACCGTCTCTTCAAGCATTTTAATTTTTTTCTCACTCTCCGGCCCCAATCTTCTCACTTATACTAATATAACAACATACAGTCCAGACGCACTGCCCAGCAAGCATCCACTGATTGGAAATTTAATTAAATTTTTTCTTTATATCCACAACTAAAAGTTTCCTATTTTGAAATCTCTCAGGCTTAGATTCATTCTACTCATCAACTTAGTGGAGCTGACATGACTTGGCCCATACTCTGTTAGAGTATGAATAGTTTGTTTCCAAATAAATAGCAGAGTGTTAAGGCTAAGTATTTTAACATTCCATCTTGCTTACTGCTCGTTACTGCCTATAAGATGATTCAAGTTGAAGAAGGAAATATACCAGTCTATTTGTGTATAAATAAAGAAATGTCTCCATTTAATTTATCTGTAAGACACATAATATAGCAATAAAATAATTGGTTTCTAATTACGCAACACATGTATAAACTTCACATGGAAAAAGAATTACAATCATGTATACATGCTTATCAAGAGAGAGGAAGAGCAGAATAATAAAACAATAATAAGAAAAGCATAACTTTATCATGTCACAAGCTCATGAGACTCAATTGTTACTCATTCCAAAACATCTCCTATTGTTGATGTCCTTATTTTAACTTGATATACAAATCATATTGCAATAACAAACTTTTTACAAAACTGTATTATAAAAAGTAATAACTATTTTTTTTTTTTTTAATAAATCAACCAACAGAAGCACACCATTGTTTGCTTTTTGTTTCTGACCCTCTCTCTCTGCAACTTCTCCATATCGGGCTTGGAATGCTACTCTTCTTCCGGACAACAACAACAAAAGCCAAAAACACGAATATAAAGCAGTTTTTCCACGAATTTCTCCCCGCTACAACAAAGCCCGACAACGATCGTTGAGGACATTGTTGCTGCGAAGGGAAATTCTTTAGCTGCTCCCAACAATTACGCTATACGAGATTCTTAACACATCATAACAAAAATAAACGTTATACAATGACAAGCAGCTTATTACAACGACGATTCCACACATTACCAAATTTCACTAACATATCTAATAAATAAACATTTCGCACATATTAATAATCACACCCTTGGTACGTGACATACACACAAAATGGAAGCACCTCCCCCAACAATCACACACACTATCCCACAATAACACTATATTGAATTTCAATCTCTTTTTCAGGAGTGCTGTTTTGTCCTCTTCAAATCTGATTTCTGTTAAATTGACAACCTTATCCTTGAAATTGAAGTGGATCCTCCCTGCTTGTTCATCATTCTTCTGAAGGCGAACAAGCAGGGAGGAACCACTTCAGGGACCAAGCAGGGAGGAACCGCTTCAGGGACCAAGCAGGAAGGAACGACTTCAACTTCAAGGATAAGGTTGTCAATTTAACAGAAATCAGATTCAAAGAGGATGAAACAGCACTCCTGAACAAGGTATTGAAATTCAATATAGTGTGACGTTCTAGTTAAATGTTAGTCATGTACGTCCGCCGAGGGGGGGGGGGGGGGGCGTAGGGAATTTCGATTGTGGAGGGGGTAGGATGCGATCATTACGTATTGCGAACGTGCCGCTGTTCTACGCTATAAATATTATAATTCTTCGTTATGGTAATAAAAAGGGTTATTATAAGGGGAAAATCTGTCTTTGTGTATGTTGTGTGTGCCTTTACAAGAGTGTTTGTTGTCCGTTTTGAGCGACTATTGTAATAGTTGATGAAAAGCGCGGTTATTTTCTAGTATGAATTGTTGTCTTTGTCGCTGTATACAGTATTGTTTCGTAATGTGTTCGTCTTGTGTTTGTTAGAAAGAAGAGGCTGTTGTTTTTATTATTATTGTTTTTGTTTTTTTTGCTTCGAATCCAACTGAGCCGAGCGGATGCATCACTGTTCATGGTGCGGGGAGAACCCATTTTTTTTTTTTTTTTTTTTTTTTTGGTCGAATGCTTAGCCGGCAAAGTTAGAGCGTGTATGATCGTCGCTAACTGTGTGTTAGTTCATAAGAAGCTTATAAAGTATTCAGTAAAATGTTACTTGAACGTTTATTTTGGTATGATGAGCGCCGATATCGAGATTTGGAACGCCAGAGAAATGAGAAATGGAATGTCTTTGCAGCCTGCTAAGTTGAACTAGGATGCCATCAAGCCTGAGTAAAAGTATATGCACGTATCTGGTGAATCTTATCTAGGATAATAGAACTAAAGCAAGTGATGATGACGACAAATTTGGTGAATGACCTTTTTCCTATTAAACGGCTGCATGTGTAACGTTTTGTGTCAGGAGAGAACAGTATTTTCTGCGGTGCGCACGAGCCTCCCATCGTCGGCATCGACGGGAAGTCGGATTCTCGTTTCATCGCGAAGCAACCTTGCATAGTGACAGTTTATTGTGTATCAGTTCAGTGCATAGTTTGTATCTGGAAAATAGTACTTTAAGTTATTGCAAAATGGAAAACTTATTGAATCCTGCCATTTGCGCACACGCTCGTGCCTATGTATGGTAGGTGCACGAGGGAGTAACGCACTGCTGAAGGATACACGGACGAGCGCCAATTTCTCTTAGCCACCGCTCCGTTGCAGAGCAATGCTCGGAGCGCCTCGTGTTGAAGTTGGCAGCTCACCAATAAATTGAATTTCCTTTTTTTTATGGCCACTTCCAACATATCCGTAGTCCTTGTCTCTAAGATAAAAGGATGATTTTTTTCATGTTTTTAAGGACTCATATTTTGAGTTTAATGCAAAAAAGTGTTCCATTAAAGGAAGAAAGAAACATTCAAAAATTAAATAGCAGGCTGCTGGGAGAGGGGTATTCGTGTCTACCAAGAGGAGTACCTCCCCCTTACTAGCCGTAAAAAGGAGGTGCGTGCGTGGGAAGCGTACATTCTAGCATTGGATTTTGGGGACACAAAGCCGATCTCTCAGACGGATGACCTCGGTTAAATGTACCCTCCAAGCCAAAAGCGTAATCAAGCCCTCTGTTGCATTTTCTGATCACACACAGGGATGGCGTGGGCGACAGTTTGCGTTAAGTTTTATGCATGCCAGTATATGATGTTACTTGCTAAGTAAACTTATGAAGGGGCCCCTGATTAATATTGAGCATCATATACTTAAGTGTGAATATTGCTGTAAATTTTGCGTTGATTAATAAAAGTTATGCTAGCGAAATGGAATACGGTCTCAGAGTCAATCTCACGTGTTTGGTCCCGAACCCATAGCGTCACACCCACAAGCTGCAACTATTGAATAGTCGTAGAGCCATCACTTATTGTGGGGGTGGGGATGCTACACTGGCGCCCGAACGGGGACCAAACATCCGGAATTTCCAGATTAGTGAGGTTGACCTGAGTCCGCGTTCGTTTCTGTCCGTGAGTGGAATTGCGTAGTGTTAACTGTTAGTGGGTGCGTTGATTTGTTGTGAAATGACATTGGCGACGTTATAGTGTGGTGTGAGTGACTGAGTTGATTTTTTTTTTTTTTTTTTTTTTGATTTTGTCTGGTCGAATTATGCCCGGAAACGAAGGGGACGCTGGAGCTGCAGTGGTGGCCGCGATACCAGAGCTGGCTGGGTATACTGGGTCTATACCAGCCTTTGTTGGGGAGGAAGGGGGGGGGGGGGCACAATCAAGGCATTCTTAGCCAGCATTGATAGGATAGGAACCTTGGCGAAATGGACGCCCGAAGTCAAGGTAACCGTGATCCATTCCAAGCTAAAGGGAGCTGCGGCCAAGCGTGCCGCAGAGCACGAAATCTTTGATATAGAGGATTATGTGCAACTGCGTGCGCGCTTGGAACGCGTTTTTGGGAGGCTTAAGGTGGCCCGGGATTTCTCCCAGGAACTCCACGATACCATCCAAGGACCGAACGAGCCAGTGGCCACTTTTGCTGGGCGACTCGAGCTGGCGATGGAGAGGTACATCAGTGCCGATTCGCGAAACAGTGTTGCTCCAGAAGTTTTGCAACAGCTGTTTGCTTGCACACAGGAGGGCACTGATGATCGCCAGCCTGAAAACTTATAAAGAAGCTCTTGTCCTAGCGCTGAGGTCGGAGGAGCTAGAGAAAAAATATAGAAGGGTGGCAAACGTCGTGGAGGCAGGGGAGACTTGCCCGGGCAGCGATGGTGGATCCAATGTCGGGCGGGGGAATATAAAGGGGGCTAAGGGAGTTAGCCCAGGGGGCGAATCGGTGAAATCTCATGGCAACGGATGCAGTTGCACTGAAACAGTCTGCAAACTTGAAAGTATGGTCGAAGGACTATGTAAGGTGGTAGAAAAATTGGCAGAAGCCCAAAAGAAAGTGTGATCCAAGTGGCCCCGGCTCCAAGCGAGTCGCGGGCAGTAGTACCTCGAAGTTCTGGGACTGCCCACAGCTGGCACTACGCCCTCGCAGTGTAAATGTGAGCGGACACCTGGAGGGACCGGTGTTGACGCAGTGTGGTGAGGGCGGTACCTGCCTTGCTACTGTGTATTTGCAGGGGCAGCCGATCACCATGCTGTTCGACAGCGGCTCTCAGGTGTCGTTGATTGACGAAGACACGTATAAGCAGTTGGCTGGCCCCCCTTTTCAAACCGCAGACATGACAATTAAAGGCATCAATGGGAACTGCTTGCATCTGTGTCAGGGTGGAATGCTGGATGTGGTGGTCCAGGGCCGTCATATGAGCACGTGAGCATTCTTAGTGCATGCATTCGCGGACCGCCCATATGACGGTATTCTGGGGATGGATATCCTGAAAGGGATGACATTTCAATGTGCCTGTTCCCAAGCCGTTGGTGAGGCCAGTATGCTTCCAATGGACGCAGTGATAAGTAGCAAACCTTGACCAGACGGGTAGCCAACCCTGCTTTTAGGAACCAGGAAGTTCCATTCAGGGCTCCTGAACATATAATTAACCATAACTATTGGTACCCGTATGCAGGCGGAGTTATGGTGAGGTTGCCTGGAGGGAAAAGAATGGGAATTGCAGGCAGGGTAGCCAGATGGCTAGGCCCTTTTGAAGTCTGTGCCAGTGACGAGTCCAGCTGGGTCCAGGTAAGAGAAATTAAATTTCACGATATAAGGTGGGTGTGTGAGGGACAGGTATGATCAAGGTGAAATGAGGGAGGAGTTGTAGCTGAAGTTTTAGATAACGGATCCAGCAATGGCTGGGGGCAGCCAGTGGGAGGTAATACGTATGGAAGGGAACCTGAAGGGGGTGGAGTTAACCAGGAAGAGATAAACTGCTTTGTTGCGGCAAACGGAGATGAGATAGATAGGAACGTATATTATGAATGTGCGTGTCCTACAATGACCATACCTGAAATGCATGAAACACAAAATAGAACATGGGTAGAGGCGGTCGTACCACCGAGGGAGGATGGGCTGCCTTGCCAACAAGAATCAGCGTATAACAATGATAGTAATTTGGCTCCCTGGCAGGAGAATAACAGGGTGTGCCATAGCTGGAACCTCGGCCTGAATGCTGATGACCTGAGCCCTATGTCGGTGGCGGGCCAGGGTGATTATGACAATATAAGGAGAGAAAATGTGCCCCAGGATAGCTATATGAAAGGAGTTACGCCAGGGCAGAGGGAGGATTGCATAAGACAATTTGCCAACGTGGCAGTGGGGACGGATGAGCAGGCCAGTTCAAAAGGGACTCCTGACGATTGTAAAAGTAGAGGGCAAGAGACTGAAGGGCAGTCACTCTGGCAAACTCGCATAAAAGCTTTTTATAGGACACGGAATCAGTTAAGAGTCTAACGTAGTGAGGTAGGAGACTAATAACATGAGGAGCGAAGGTAGGGTGCTAGTAGAGTTAAGCTCGAACAGGACCCGGGGAACTAAGAAGAAAACGAGGAGGGGCAAGGGTAATAAGCGCGGGAAAAAGATTGATAGCATGGCTAAAGAGAAAGAGCAGAGACGGAACCAGCAAGCTGGATTCGCAGGCGTAGCTGAAATTAGGATGGTAGGTGAGACAGAGAACGGATCATCCATTGAAGCTGGAGAATATGAGCAGGAGTGGGATGTGGAATCGAAGTCTAGCATGGATGAGTGCGAGATTTCAAAAACGTTTTTAAAAAGAGTTGAAATCGGATATTGCGATTTGGAGTGGTGATATTGTTGAGTTGTATATGGATGTTACTGAAATATTTGTTAATTGTTGTTTTGTTTTGTCCTGAATGTAGTTGATGTTGATATGTTGGAATGTGAATGCTCTGATTGTGGGAATTAAGTTTGTATGGGAGAAGATAAATTTATTGTTATTGTATCTGAAGTGTGAGTTATTGTAGAAAGGATGTAGGAGGTATCTGTTTTGTTTTCGTGCTGAAAGACAGTTCTTTTCTGCTCGAGTTTAATCCTGTGGGGTAAGCTCGAGGCCTTTCGTCGGGCGTATATGACGTTCTAGTTAAATGTTAGTCACGTATGTCCGACGAGGGGGGGGGGGGAGTAGGTAATTTCGTTTGTGGAGGGGGTAGGATGCGATCGTTACGTATTGCGAACGTGCCGCTGTTCTACGTTATAAATATTATAATTTTTCGTTATGGTAATAAAAAGGTTTATTATAAGGGGAAAATCTGTCTTTGTGTATGTTGCATGTGCCTTTTCAAGAGTGTTTGTTGTCCGTTTTGAGCGACTGTTGTAATAGTTGATGAAAAGCACAGTTATTTTCTAGTATGAATTGTTGTCTTTGTCGTTGTTTACAGTATTGTTTCGTAATGTGTTCGTCTTGTGTTTTGTTTGTTAGAAAGAGGTTGTTGTTTTTATTATTATTGTTTGTTTTTTTTGCTTCGATTCCAACTGAGCCAAGCGGACGCATCGCTGTTCATGGCACGGGGAGAACCAGTTTTTTTTTTTTTTGGTCGAATGCTTAGCCGGCAAAGTTGGAGTGTGTATGATCGTCGCTAACTGTGTGTTAGTTTGTAAGAAGATTATAAAGTATTCAGTAAAATGTTACGTGAACGTTTATTTTCGTAAGATGAGCGCCGATATCAAGATTTGGAACGCCGGAGAAATGAGAAATGGAATGTCTTTGCGGCCTGCTAAGTTGAACTAGGATGCCATCAAGCCTGAGTAAAAGTATATGCACGTATCTGGTGAATCTTATCTAGGATAATAGAACTAAATCAACTGATGATAACGACAAATTTGGTGAGTGACCTTTTTCCTATGAAACGGCTGTATTGTTCAAAACAATGTATTAGAAAGATTGTTGTATGCATAATTGAAATAAGTCTTCCTCTATGTAGTACGTTCGAATTTCTCTCGTCCAGTAAAGTTGATGTTTTCTTATATTAAATAATTGCAATTCATTATGTCATACCTAATTCATATCTTGGAAAGTCAAGCTAACGAAGTTTCCCGATTAAAATACTGCCAACGTCTGTATTAGTAAGTCTTTCGAAAGAAAACTTTCGTAATTTTTCCAACAAGGTTATGGGCCCAGCACGCTTCCACTGCGGACTTGCATGGAACCGGATGGGCGAAACAGTTTGTGTTAAGTTTTATGCATGCCAGTATGTGATGTTACATGCTAAGTAAACTTATGAAGGGGCCCCTGATTAATATTGAGCATCATATACTTAAGTGTGAATATTGCTGTACATTTAGCGTTGATTAATAAAAGTTATGCTAGCGAAATGGAATACGGTCTCAGAGTCAATCTCACGTGTTTGTCCCGAACCCATACCGTCACACCCACACGCTGCAATTACTGAATAGTCATAGAGCCATCATAAAGACATCATAGAGGTGAGGCTAGACACACAATGGGCCATCCAGAAAATAAGACCAAAAAATAGACAACAAGCCAGAATCACAGCAACTAATGAAATAATGAAACTAAAGGACATCCAGGTAGAGACTTTGAACATTACAATACAGCTAGAAGAATTAGAAAGAAATTAGAAAAGAACAAAGCAGAGATTGTCAGCGCCGACAAGGGTAAGGCGACGGTCATTATATAGAATGAAGACCTAAAAAAGAAAGTGTTAGACTTTATTGAGAAGAACGGATTTATGAAGATTGAAGACAAAGTACGGAAACAAACTGAAAAGGATGGTGCAGAAAATCGGGTCTAAAGAATTCAAAGAATTACCAAAACAGATGAATATAAGGAACCCCACAGCATCTAGGATGAGTGCACGAGTAAAGGTGAATAAAGAGGGATTCCCGATAAGGCCGGTAATAATTTGTAGAGGAGCCACTTTCTACAATATCGTGAAGCAAATAGCGAGATGGACAAAATACAACTACACCATCAATAATAAGTACGTGATAAAAGACTTCATCAACATACTAAACGATTTAAAAGAAGTTAGAAGACCATGAGAAAATGGTGTCACTAGATATAATTAATCTGTACACCAAAGTACCTTTTGGAGAGACTATAAGCCTCATAGAGGAGAACCTCAGACACAATGGAACGGAGCTGGACTTAAGGAAAGACGTCATCGTCCTACTATAGACACTGCATGGACAAAATTATTTTGAGTTCGATGGAGAGTTTTATACAATCCACGACGGCGTGGCATTGGGTTCACCGACCAGTTCCATTATATCCTAAGTGTTTTTACAAAACATAGAAGAACGATGCGAAAAAGGCACGACTGTGGAGGGCACGATCTCGGTATACAGAAGATAACATGGATGACACGTTCATCATTTTCGATAGCAGAAAGTGCAGTGAGAATGTGTTATTGGTGCTATTCAATTCAATGCACCCAAACCTAAAGTACATTATGGCAACTGAAGATAACATGGGGATTAATTACTTATTTCCCAGCAGTAAGGGGAAAAGAAACAAACAGATTAACCTTCAACATTTACAGGAAGGAACTGACAATGGCAAGCATTATACCATACGACTCAGTACACCCGAAGATACAAACAAACACAACAATAATTTACGGCCTTAGACGAGTGTTGACCTACCCTATACATGACGACATCCGCAGATTTGAGAAATAAACCATCTTTGAAATGGCAAGATTGAATCAGTTCCCCAGGAGGTTTACTAACACCATCTTATCAATGAGAAAAAAGCGGGCACAGGAAACGGACAATGGCCAGAGACAAAAAGAATTCACCACATTTACATATACTGGACAGAATATATACCGCATATCCAGAAACAAGGTATCGGCGTGGTATTCCGCACACATAACAATAAATGGATTTTGAACCCAATAAGGAAAAACGATGGAACAGACTAATTCCAACATTACAGGTTACAATGTCCGGATTGTGAGTAGTTTTACGTAAGATCCAGGGTTAGATCGCTCCGTGAGAGGTTTAAAGAACACAGAAGGGCCTGGATCAACGGAGATGGAAAGTTGGCCTACGCGGATCACCTCATAAACGACGGACATCACATGACAGGAATGGAAAATAGCATGAAAATCCTATGGAAAGGATGTGACAGAGGAAAAATACTGTTGAAGGAAGAGATGGAAATCAGAAAACATTACCACCAAAATAAAGCCTCAACGGGCAAACTTCGTTCGAGAGGACGGCATTGTTGAATTCTTAATAAAAATGGAAGACGAGCAAAGGGGCAGGAGCCCCCCCCCCCCAATAAGTCGACATGTCAGAGGAGTGTTCTAATAAGTCTGCCATTGATATTAAATAAAAGGTTTATGTTTTCGTTCTTTAGATTTGTAGCAAGATAGCCTTCGAAGATGATGATTAATGAAATGCTTAAGGCAAAAGAAATTCTTGTTTACCATATCACTTTTTTTAACCTGTCTTTTTCATTCAAGCCCTCTATTGCTTCGTCAAAGCTCCTTTTAAAACTGGTACATGTTTATTTCTTGAAAGAGAGGCTAAAGGCACATACATCTTGCATTCCCGTGATTTTTACTGTCAAGAAGAATGCACTGACAGAAAGTTGAAAAGTTTGTTTCTGATTTCTAATTACGGTGCATCCATATGCCTGTGACAGAGTTCAAAATGCAAACTCAGGAGAGATTTTCAGAAAATATTTTCTAAGAGGCCGGCCTATGCCAATTTATTTTGGCAACGCAATCCATAAGCATCTTTATAACTTTATGTAAACTTTTTAAGTTTATCGTCATTGCTAACTATTATTTTCATTTAACTGTTCTGGAAAAAACGCAGGAATTAAAAACACAGTAAGTATCATTTATGTCGTTCTTAACTTAAATTTTCATCTTATCAAATGAGATAAATTCTGAAAAAAGATCATCCCCAAATTTCCATCTTCTACACAAACAACAGTCATTGGAATAATGTATGAATGAGATTTAAGATATATTTTTCACAAATGTCTTGTGCAAGAACACCCTCTGTAATTTCTGTATTATTCACTGTACCACACAGTGGATCAAAATGATCTGGACTTATATTCTTCAACTGTAATATTTGTTTTGCCATATCACAAAATGCTGTTCAAAACATAACTCATATACTTGGTCATTTTCATTCAGAACATGATCTTTGTGAGGTATGACTGGTCGCCATTTTTCCTAAAGATTGGGACTTTTTGAAGTGTGAAATAAGTAACTTTTTTCCTTACATGATGTGTATTGGTCAAATTTTTAAATCCCATCTTCTCATAAGAGAGAACGTTAACTGTCTGAATTTTTGAAAAACTCACATGTACCGTAAATCCTCTACTATAATGCGAATAATTTTGGCCTAAAAAAGCACCTAAATTTGTTGGATTGTATTATACAAAAGGATTACAATCAGCCCTGCAAAGACTGACTGCGGCCGGAGGAGGTTTTGTCCGGAGAGGGTTTTGTCCAGATGAAATTACCATATAATATATATTAATTATATTGCAAACACAGTGACCAGTTCAATATACAATAAATTAATTCACTTTTTATTTAAATTTTTCGTCGCCAACATCTAATACAAAAATAACTCCTCCCAACATAGCTAATTCCAAACATCAATTTTTGACAATAGAGGCCATCAAACTACTGTCCTGATGAAATTCACCATGTGTTATAGATCAATTTACAGCATATACAGTATCCAGTTCATTATACAACAAATTAATTGACTTTTTATTTGAATTTCTCGTTGCCAAAATCTAATACGAAAATAACTTCTCCCAAAGATCGCTACTTCCAAACTGCCTCGAACCAAAACCTACAAGAAAGCTTATGCAGTCAAGTTATGAAAAGTGTTAAAACTGAATAAAGTTTGCTTGATTTTTCATTAAGAAATTTGATGTTCTGTTATTTTTTTGTCGATGTGCGAGTGGGAAAGCTTTCCCTATCAATGTAGGCTATAAACTTCCAAACTGCTTCAAACTAACGCTTGATCATGTTATTTTCCCTGACCATCAGCAGCAAAAAAAAACCTATCTTGATAGAATATTATTGACATTTTTCAAATTTTTCGTTCCTATTTCGCATTTTCACATGAATTTACTGTGTATTATACATTAATTGCATTGCATATTCAGTGTCCAGTTCATTATATAGTAAATTAATTCAATACTTTTTATTCGAATTTCTCGTCGCCGACAGCTACCATAATATAAAACTAACTTCTAAAGATCACTATACTTGCAAACTGCCTCGAACCAAAACCTACAAGATATAGAAAGCTTACGCAGTAAAATTATGAAAAATGTTAAACTGAATAAAGATTACTTGATTTCTTATTAAGAAAATAAATGTTCTGTTGTTTTTTTTTGTCGATGTGTGAGTGGGAAAGCTTTCCCTATTAATGTAAGGCTATTAACTCCAATGATTTTAATGGGGGAAATGTCCCAAAATAAACTGACTTTTAGTGAATTTAAACTTTATATAATTTTGAAAAAAGACAAGAAAGTTCAGTTATATGCATTTTCACATTTCTACATTTATTGTAGACAGTGACCTTCCTCATGCTTTTAAGGTCAAGTATGCAAAATTTCATCAAGATCGGAATAAAACTGTAAATTTGTATAAAAAACAAACCAATCCACCACAAACATTCTTCTTTATATATAAAGTTTAAATTCACCAAAATTCAATTTATTTTTGGGACATTTCTCCCATTAAAATCATTTTGGTGAGTCATACCATAAAAACTACATGTAAAATAAACCATTTTATTTCTCGCAAAGAGTCAAAAATGGGGATCGCATTATACAAGAGGATAGCATTTTTACTGTTTTTTTTGGCCAAAAAAGTGGAATCACATTATACAAGGGGGCGCATTATAGTAGAGGATACAAGGGGGCGCATTACGGTAACTTACATAAATTTACCCGCAGTTTTTTGTGGTTTGTATGCCGCCAGCAACAGCCTACAATTTGTGTGGTGCCTTCTGGTGGTAACCTGAGGAAACGTGACTAAATTCGACCCATCATGAATAATGGGAATTATCGAGAGTTTCCACACCCTTTCTTCTTACACCGTGACTCGACCATAAATAAATTATTAAAAACGCCTACATTAATTTCTGTTTTTAGTTTTTGAATAAAATCCGTATATTTTAATAAATTTGTCACTTTTTATTATTATTATTATCATTATAACATGTGCTCTGTGGGAGCAATGTCACAATAGTATTTGGAGACAGTTCATGATTCCTCTGTGTATTAGTGTATCACTGCGCCATTACGTGACACTCATTTCAGTGCTTGTTTTATTTGGCAAAACGTTTAATGGTTTTGGACTATTAATTATAACTGTAATAGTGAATAATAAGTCCTAGTAATAGTTGCGCGAGAATTTATCACTCGATGTTTTCGCACGTGGAGTTTGGCACATGAGAAACGGAAGGGAAATGTTTATGCATTTTTTTTTTTTGGGAGATGATTAAAATATGCGTGGCAACAGTGCGTGAAGTTCTTAATAATGATCTTGAGTGAGGGAAAAGCGTTATTGTATTGTTAGTATTTCATGGGGTTACGGCTCTCCTCCCCTCTCTTCTCCCGGATCTTAAGGGGCAGGAGTGATTGAAAAGGAGGGCGTGACACGTTCATGTGTTGTTTCCCTCACCAGGGTTGGTTGATACCGAGCTGCATATCTCATTACTTACAACACTGCGCATGACGGAGTTTTGTTTGATGTTAAAGTTCCCAATCTCATGTGTTAAGCACTTGTTGAATTTGCAATATGGTTGTTAAATGTTGGGTTATTCATTAATTCCATTTTTGTCTTGTTTTAATAGGCTTAAAGGGAGAGTTTAGAGTGAATATTTGCATTTTTTTTATTTGCTGAAAAAAAAACTTGATCGGGGCCCCTATTTCTTTTTATGAATTGTAACAATTTTATGATTATTAAACATTACTAACTAGAATGATTTGTTTTCATTACCCACCACACTTACCTTTCAGCTAAGCGTCACCTCCCCTTCGCGAGTCATTTTCTACAACCCGTCCCTATCGCGCGTGGTTAACTTTTACGAGTCGGGGGACCTGTTGGCCCCCCCCCCCCCGCCTCGGCCCCGACGCGTTCGGGGGCACACAACCTTTCGCTATTGATCCAGAGTCCAATGTTGCTCTAACAGTTTTGCTTGTGAGATGGCACCCAACAATTGTACCTCTTTGGAAGTCTGAAAGCTCTTTTCCTTGAGACATTCTTACAGCATTCATGCAAGTATCATCTCATAATAGCATACTCTGTTATGTAGTGCTGGGAAGAATGCAAACAGTGAAATTGCAAAGAAATGTCTCATTTTCATGCAAATCGAGGTTGTCCCATAAATTTTGATAGGGTAGTGTAAATGTTCAGTGAGGGTTTTATTGTACGCCATACCTCAGATGTTCAAATTAATGATGAAAAATAGGAAAGAAAATTCCACAAGGAACCTCTGGCTCAGACCGCCAGGTTCAAATCCAGGCTGTGGAATTTTCTTTCATATTTTTCATCATTAACTATAGTTCATCCAGGGAGAGTTGGAGTAGGCGTGGCTTAGTGTTGATATCGATTAATCATGTCAGGCAATCGACGCGCAAGGAACTATGGGGTTTCTTCATTATCTATGCGAGCATCAATCCGTTCACAACGTGCAGTGACCAGCGATCATAATGGCTAGTTCATCTACAACATCTAACACCGTTGGAATTCTTCACAGCCAAGCTAGGGAGATTGTGTGGAATGTATTTTCCTATTTCAAAGATAAGGATCCTGATAAAAAGCACTTCTGTTTTAATAGAAGAAACATCTAAAGCAACACAAGTATCGGCGACATCCATTCGAAGAATCGTTCAGGATGTAACTAGGACTAATTCAGAGACGCAAGCATGCGCGCCAAATCCTTCGCCTTTTTCGATGCCTGGGAAGAAGAGGGTAAGAGAGTCACAAGTTAATTTAAAACTTGTATGAATTTGAACGTTCTGTTGCACGGGCATGTGTTGCTGAAATACACCGAGAAGGAGATTATCCTACAATTACAAATGTTTTCATTAGTTTAAAGAGAGGACTGGATACCGTGGATCAAAATCTTCCTTCGCCGTCATCATGCATAAAAAACTGCGTATGAAATACAGAAAAATCGACAATCGAAAGTTTTATATTGAACGTACAGATGTAGTAGCTCAACAATACCGATATTTACGACAGATACAAGTGCTACGTAGGGATCCATCGCGTACATTTGATGACATTAACGTTCTCTCCCGCAATCTCCCTAGTTTGGATTTTTTTAATAAACAGTCTTTTTCAAGACTAATTCATTAAAAGGCCATTTAGAACGAAAGAGGCCAGAACTTTTGTTTTTAAATTTTTATTAAAATATTTGTAGTAAATAAATATTTAATTGCAATTCATTTTTAATTCTAATTCATTAAAAAAAATAGCAAAAGAAGTGAAAGTTATTAATTAAAGAATAAAAAATTAATGATATATTGACTTCAATTTAATTGCTTCAACTGCTTGCAATTTTAAATAAAATAAAAAATAAAATGCATGACATGAACAAAATAAAAAAAAAAAAAAATTAGTTAAACATATACAATTTATGTTACATGACGAAATAAGTTTTCTTTAAGCGTATTCTTATTTTTTTAAAATTTAAATTGAAGTATAACGTAGTTTCACTAAAAAGTAAAATAATGTTATAAAACGCTTCACAATTAAGACCTGTAAACCAGGAATGACCAGTCGCATGATCAAAGCTTTCTCTGATTGGCCAGTTCAGAACTTCCTGGGCACCGCCCACTCCAACTCTCCCTGGATGAACTATAGTAATAAAGCCCGTCATACGACGGTGCCACAACAGGTGAATCTGTAAATTCGATTTTAATTATAAAATTTCATCTGTGATAGACTGTGATAAGGGGCCATCCATAAATTACGTCACACGAATTTCATGATTTTTGGACTCCCCCCTCCCCTTCCTTGTCACAGTTGGTCACATTTGTGTGACCCCCCCTCCCCTGGTGTGACATCCCTTATTTTGCAATTTCAAATTTAGAATTTATTAAATTAAAACAGCACTTCCAAAATTATTTATATATTTTTATTTAAAATCTTTTTTCATAAAATCAACAATAAATCAAACATTTTACAAAATTTACAAAACATAAATCAAATGAACGATCAAAATTTAATCACCTTGTGTCCATGGACTTTGAACCCATTCCTTTATATTATTTATGACTGGCATAGCAGTCACTTTGTTGTTGATTTAGAAAATGTTAGGAACATTCGATGTATCAACATCTTCTTCATCCAACCATATAGCATTGTCATCGTTTATCAAATAAAGAACTTCCTGGCACATCTAGCTGCAATTTTTTGAGGACAAGTCTTTGTGATGGGCAAAACGTCTTGTTGCCTCTTATGTGATTGCTTGTGTCGATTTTATTTTAAAAAAAATTTGATCTGTGACAGAAATGTGATAATTGACAGGATTGCGATAATTGACAGTTTTTCCAATAGTAAAAAAAGTCGCTGTCAATATGAGAAAGATAATAACAGAATGTATCCTGATACCATGTGACAAAATCACTACTGTCAATTTGACAGTTATAACCTAGCACAAAAACACATCTAAAACTGTTAGATGGAAACTTTGCTCTTCATTGAAAATGGCTCGTTGGTCACTTTTTTACCTCCCTCATTGCTTAATTTCCTTAGCAGACTGTTTTGAAGGCATATTGCACAACCACTATATTTTAAAACTAAAAAGAATAATTTTACACATTTAATGAATATTATAAAATGAGAAAAAATAATGTTATTTGCTTTTCATTTTATTCGATCGTATTCCCCCCCCCCCCCTATTTTATGACTTTTCCTTTTTATTAATTTATTCAACTGAAAAATGATTACTATGCACATTTAACGAATATCATAAAATGTGAAAACTAATGATACCTACTTGTGACTTGAATTGTTTATTTCAAAATTTAATTTGAATGTTATTATTTTTTATTAAAATTAAATAAAAAATTATAAAATAAGAATCGTATACATGTAATGAATTTCATAATTTAGAATAGCTTACTTAGGATTTACCGGTAATTTGATTTATTTATTTATTTATTTATTTATTTTAGTGTGCTATTTTTAAATGTCAATAGATGCATATAGTTAAATCTATGACGACAATATATTTTTGAACCGTAGCCTACGAAAAAGATAAGATTTCTTTAATAGTCTTTTTCGTCAGATGCGATTTTTGGATTTTAACAATCAGTGTTTTTTCATTTGTTGGAAACAATAAAGGTTGTATTGTTGCCCGTCACTATGGAAATGAGCATGGAGCAGGAGGAGTTAGCATTTCATAAACAGTATGTTTCTAAATTATCTCCCGTATTATACATGTTTATTACTCAAAAACTATTACAGATTTTAACGTGATTTGTTTTTTATTCACCAAGAAAAACTCAAAAAGTTTCTTAGCATGCCTTAATAAATTTCAATTTGCCCCCCATTTATGGCGTGAAGGACATCAAAGCGAAACTCGATTATCTCCCATGTTCGGGCTAAAATTTTTGTGTGGCTTAATGCATGATCGAGTAATCGGACCTTTCTTTTTCACTGAAGACATCATTACTGCTGCAACCTACCTAAATATGCTGGAGAACTACCTGATTCCCAGATGGAAGAACTGCAGCCCAGCTTAGTCTACCAACAAGATGGAGCACCTCCTCACTCGGGCCTGCAAGTTAGGCAGTGCCTTCATACAAACTTTCCAGGATGATGGGTTGGAAGGAATGGGCCAATCCTTGGCCCCCTCGCTCACCCGATGCAAACCCTCTGGGTTTTTTCTTCTGGGAATATGTGAAAGACAGAGTGTACAAGACCAACGTTAATGATATTGAAACTCTCAAGAACAGAATGCAGTTGCCGAATAAACAACCTCTGAAATCACCCCCGAAATGCTAGCCCAAACATGGGAGGAAATAGAGTTTTGCTTTGACTTCCTTCACGCCATAAATGGGAGACACATTGAATTTATTAAGGCATGCTAAGAAACTTTTTGAGTTTTTCTTTGTGAATAAAAAAAAATCACGTTAAAATCTGTAATAGTTTTTGAGCAATAAACATGTATAATACAGGAGATAATTTAGTAACATCCCGTATTAGATATTATACAGTAGATACAATATACATTATACTGTATTTATTCACTTTATATTCCACTTATAAATATACTAAAAAGCTATTGTAAAAGCGAATTCGGTGGCTCTCTTCTGTTTTCCATTCATAAAACCAAGGATACCAGGTTTTCTCAGCAACTTTTCAAGATGGCCACAAAGCTGAGATGTCTGCCAGCACAGTGGTTTAGTGACTGTTATTCTGCATGAACTCTGTAATAATAAAGTTCAAAAAGTAAGGCAAATTACTTTGCTATTAACTAGAGCTGACACAATAATAAATGCAACACATGAATGCAACCAGTCGTGATGATATCGATCAAAGAAGTGAGGAGACGCTATTCCGCAGTTTTACCGATGTTGGCTACTAATCGATTTTTATAAATATGTGGAGACAAAACATCTGAATTAGCTATCAAATGGATATCTATTAATTATCCATTGAAAACGATGTGGAGATGGTGTATTTACAGAGAGTACAAGAAAATACAATTTGAATGCTTTTGTAAATGCAGGAATTATCACTCCTGGGGATGATTCATTCGTGAGAATCGAAAATGGGAAGAAGAAGAAACGGTAATTAGGCCTAACAAAGAACTCAGACAGACGATTCCGGCTTTGAAGAACTTTAAATAAATTTATTTCTGATACAATGCAAGTTTAACTGTAATGAATAAATTCTGTTATATACCGTAAATTTCGGTATATAATACGCATATTATGCATAATAAAAGTTAAAAAAATCATTACTGTGTATTATAAAAAAACGGGTGAAATATTCCGGGTTATTTTTTAATAAACCAGGGAAAATACGATGGGGGGGGGGGGGGAGGCATTTCAAACAAAGCTTTATCTAATATTAAGTATACATAACAGAAAATTTTTTCACTTTTTACTCAATTTCCTAAAATTGCATATGATAATCGGATAAAAACAGGACAAATTAGCCTTACTTTTTGAACTTTATTGTAGATTTCACGCAAAATAATAGTTGCTAAAGCATGTGCTCATAGGTATCTCAGCTTGGCGGTCATTTTAAAAGATGCTGGGAAAACCCGGAATCTTAGTGGAAAAGGAAACAAATAGCACAGGTTTTCGTAAGAGAGATTGAAAATATCGTTTGCTTATTAAAATATAAAATTTGTCTTGGTTTTATCGAATTATTATTAAAATTTTAGTAAGCAAACGATATTTTCAATCGCTGTTACGAAAACATGTGCTGTTTGTTTCCCTTTCCACTAAGATTCCGGATTTTCCCGCCATCTTTTAAGATGGCCGCCAAGCTAAGATGCCTGTGAGCACATGGTTTAGCAACTATTATTTGGCGTGAAATCTACAATAATAAAGTTCAAAAAATAAGGCAAATCATTCAATCATTAACTAGAGGTAACAGAGTTATAAATGCAATACATGAATGCTACTAGTCTTAATCATATCAGTCAAGGAATATAGGGGACGCTATTCCGCATTTTTGCTGATGTTTGCTACTAACCGATCTTTATAAAGATGTCAAGACAAAACGTTTGCATTATCTTTCAAATGACTATATTTTGCTTGGCTGAAAATTCAAGAAAATACAATATCAAATGTTTTTGTGAAAGCAGGAATTATCCCTCCTGTAGATGATTCAATCAGGAGAATCAAAGTCGAGGAAGAAACGGTAATTAGGCCTAACAATGAACTGCTTACTGAAATGATGAAATTATTTTGCTCAGACACAGACGTTTTCGATTTTGAAGGATTTTAAATCACAGGGTGCTCATGACCTATTTAAGGATGGTGCCACCGTTCCGCCATCTTGCCACTGGCAAAAGCTTAGTAAGGCTGCATTATCTGTATTGAGCTTTTTTAACATGAAGCTACTTCATAGTTATTTATTCACTTGGAGAACTTGTATTAAATTAAGATATGTATAACATATTAAATACTGTGGCATTATAAGTTCTTACTACTGTTACTCTTATTTAAATAATTATCCTTCAAAAAACACCTTATTTAATTTAGAATCAATCTACTTACTTGGTGAAAACTAATCCACACCGAATTTTAGTCGTTTATTGCGATAATTTTACAAAGTCTTCCACATTTGTGCTCGCTCCTATGTGGCTCCAATGAGTCCAATGCTACTTTCTGCCAGTGGCAAGATGGCTGCTCTGTAACTTCCGGTTTCTTCTCAGTAAGTGACGTTTTCCTATGGCCACGAGCGCTCTAGCCTTACTTACCTCCCCTACTCTGAGATTTTAAATATATCTGCTTCTGATATAATGTAATTTTACATGTAATGAATAAATATCGTTTTATAATAATTAATTTTGAAAAATTCACATTTCTTCATTTTATGGAAATATAAAAAGTCTAAAGCTTTTAAAAATCAGACAACCATAATGCACTGCACGTTTGAACAAATATGGCAGAGCATTCCCTGTTGCTGAATTGCATATCTTAGGTATATAAATTGCGTATGATAAAAGGATGCGTATTTTATAAAGGAAATTTTTCCGAAATTTCGCAAAAACTTAGATGCCTATTATATACGGGTGCATATTATATACCGAAAATTACATTAATCATTTATTTTGAATACTTAGTTCTTCATTTTATGGGAATATAAAAAAAGTCTAAAGCCTTTAAAAATCAGATGACTATAATGCACTGCGCATTTGAACAAATATGGCGGAGCACTCCCAGATGCTGAATCGTTATCTCAGTTATATACAGTACGTATAATATGCGATTGCGTATTATGGGCTGGGAATTTTTTTTAAAACACAAAAGTCAAGGGTGCGTATTATCGGTGAGGGCATATTATACCCTGAAAATTACGGTGTATATATTTTTGGTCCGTGCATAGTGTTGATGAATTGCATGTTGATAGCTATTGTTGCGGAAACTTTGCCTTGCATTGTTGGTCATGAGATACCTCTTATTATGCCCTGCCATCATCATGAATATCAATTTATTATCAATAATTATTATTTTATCGAAATCTGAGACAGTGACCTTCCTCATGCTTTGAAGATCAAGTGTGCAAAATTTCATCAAGATCAGAATAAAACTGTGGATTTAAATAAGAAACAAACACACAAACCCACAAACAAACGTTCTTCTTAATATCTGTGAAGATGTAATATAGAAAATGTATAGACTATTTGGTGATAATTAATTTTAATGTATTAAATAACTGTAAGCCATACTATATAAGGAAATTATTATCATCATTCATTAAATACATGTTCTATTGTTATCCTGCATCCATCGTTTCTTTGCAGTTGTCCCCGCAAAAATGATGAATCGAGGCAATTAAACTAAATAAGATTACCTGTAATTCAGTTTGTTGTCGTTCTCCATTCATCTTAACTGTTTCTAGCATGTCCTCCAATTTCTTTACTTCATCTATTAATTCTTGATGTTGTTGCTCAGCATCTAGACATCTTTGAAATTCTTTACTTCGTAGATCTTGCAAATGAAGAACCTTCATGCTTAGCCGTTTATTTTCTTTGTCTAATTCTAATATCTAAAACAAAAGAACATTTTTAAGGACCAAAATATTCATATTTTATAACAGCAACATTAGTTTGACAATGAGAATGTATAACGGTTTACACATAACCATCATCCCTCCATAAAAAGGTTATGCCTACTTCAGAGTCTTACTAATTTGGAGAATTTCCCAATTTGTAGAATTCAAAAATTGTAGACTCCAAATGGCAAACCCCATCCCTGCTATCTAAAAAAAATTGAAAATAAACTGCGATACAACAGCTTTCTCGCTATTATTTATGGCATAATTTAAAGATTATACAGTTAGAAAATGGAAATTAGCAATTTTGCTAAACCTGGATCTGAAAATGAATTTTGAATTTTATTTCTTCTCTATTCCTAAATTTTGAAGTTTACAGATTGTCAATTAGCAAAAATAGCTACCTTTCAACATAAATTGGTACTTATTATAAAACCTAAGTACTTTATTTATTTATTTATCTTTATTTGTTAAACCTAAAATTTTTATTTCCGTGCTTCTTTATTTCACCTTATTCTGTGACTCCTCTCCCCTCCCCCTCCAGGAAAAAAATAAAATGTTGGATGAAATTTCCCTCCCATGCTTTTCATATTTTAATGTCAGAATATTCGTTCTATTCCAATACACAATAATGTTTAAATTTATTTTAAGCAAATGTCATTGAATTATTCATTAATATATCTGTCCCAAAACGGGAAGGAAGATTGGTTGGCCATTTGAATTGTGACATGATGCCAATTCCATATATATTTTTGTAAGAAATTTTGTACTATCTTTTAAACTTATTAATACTGCTGTTTGAGATTTTTTAAGTTTTGTCTGGCTGGCGCTCACGCACGTACTTTCGACTCGGATATTACCGATGCTCGCAACTCTACCCTTGTTTTTTTTTTTAAAAAAAGAATGCAATAGGGCGTTGGTGCATGAGCACAGCTATTTTGTGCTATCCTAATTCTTATTGTATTATTAGTTTTTTAAGTAATAAATATAGTTTAGTTAGAAGTTAATCATAAAACGTATGTGTTATTCATAAAACCATCAACATTTGGTCAGATAAGGACATGCAAATTACGAATGAATAACACAAATGAAAAACCATCGCATATTCAATGAGGATATAAACATCTATTCAACATAGTCAACTAACAAGAAGTGACAATACCAAACAGACCTGACACGTCGCAGCCACAGCGATACAGCAGTCAACGTTGCCGGATTGGATCACAAAATCAACAGTCAACGCAACATAGAGGCGAGCGGCCAGGCATCGAGATGATTCTTCGGCCAAAACATCAGCGAGGCGACCGGCAAGCGTCACACAGGCAGATGGCGCAGCAGGAAGACATCCCTACACACGACACGGCAAATTCATACGCAACCAGAGCAACTTCACATGAGAGTGTGGGTGCAGAAATCGGAAAACATCTGAATCAGGTGATGGAAATTATTCCTTAAGGCTGGTCACTACTATTGGCCACTACGACTACTACTGCGATTGAGAAGCCCGATTTGATAAGCATCGACACGAGTCGTACTCGATTATCGACAGACGTCCGGTTCCCATAGGCGCGATTTGCAATTACGACTTAACTCTGCGTATGCGTCGAGAGAGAATAAACATGGCATCTTGTTTATCGATACGTAGGCGAGAGTGTTTTCTTACGTTGTATACAGCTTTAAAAAATTGTGTACCCGCTAAAAATTATCAAATAATAAAGAGGAAAATAGTTTTACATTCGTCTGTGATAATTTATTTGACATTCCTCAACATAAAAAGGCAGGAGCATGGAAAACCATGATCGACGATTCGATGAATTTCCCTCCTCCTCCCTTCGCTGGAGCAACACTGACAAAGCCAGTCAAGAGAAACAACGCTGGCTAAGCTCTTGACTGTGCTTTGGCGCTGATAAAATAGAAAATAAAAAATTCATTTATTTCACAAATAGAAAAGAAGTAAGCCTTTTTTAATTAATAAATTTTATATAAAAATGATTGTTTTTATATCTCAACAACTAAAGGGTAATCCAAAATGAATAATTATAATCCAATATTCTACACTGCAAAGAAATACCAAAATAGAAAACATTTTTTCATAAAATAAAATAACATTTAAAATACTTCTATGGAATCAAACAAAGGATTAAAAATAGTGCAAATATTTTCAAATTATATAATTAATTAATCATTAAAATGTGATTCATAATCTAATAATTTAGCAAACTAGCAGAACACCCCTGCGTATAAAAATTTTATTTATTTTTCGATTGTAATTACATGATTTTCAATTTATATTTGAGAGCAAAAATAAATTGAAAGTCATGTAATTACAATCGTAAAATAAATATACATTTGTATACGCTGGAGCGTTTCCCTAGTTTGCTAAATTATTAGATTATGAATCGATATCCACTGACTGTTAAAAGTTTTGTATCATTTAGATTTATTATGAATTAATTTATTTTTGATTAAAACATTTTGATGCAATTTTAAGTAAACATTTTAGTTGCATATTTTAATTATATATTTCAAAAATATTCATTGTTTTCTGATCGAATCCAAATTTTTGTAGAACATTTAGAATATTGAATTTTAAATATTACCGTAATTTTCGGGAGTAACGCCGCGGTGTTTCTGTTATTAAAAGTTAAAAATTCGGCGTGTGCGGCGTATCAGCCACCACGGCGCTACTACCGGAGATTTTACAAAAAAAGATAGATAGATTCTACACATGATTAAAAATTCACTCCGATAACGATCGAGCGTGATCGTTCATCGACAGCGGGTGATTCACTCGATAATAAAGCACTCTTATCATCGACGAATTTATAGTATCGATGGATTTTATCGACGTTTTCATCGAATGACTTTGGAAACATCGATGTTTTCCGCAAATCGCGCAGTGTAATCAGTCATCAACAGGAGATAAATTATTTCAAATAATCCACGCTTTTAGTGTGGCTTTTTGCCCAGAGAGGCCATTTGGCTAATGATCAACTGGTCTAATTTTCGCGTTCGTCAATAGAGGGCAACCAATCAGAATAATCGACGCCTGCTAGAGGTCAACCAATCAGAATAATCGACGCCCGCTAGTATGACACCTGTTGCGATATATAAGGGGTCGCTTTTGGTTTCATGGCAACCAGTATTTGGTTTCAATTTCGACGAGCATAATCTCCCAGTATTTCTCTCTCCAACGACTTTTGACTTTCGACCGTTTATCTTTATTTCATTCCGATTCGGAAACATCGGATTTTGAAGGATTCGACTAATAAAATATATTTTATAAATATTGAATTTTGGTTTGTTTATTGAATTTCTTATAAAACGCGATTATACAAAACGGACCGTGTGTGATGGGAGGGGGGGGGTGCGGCGTATCGGCCGCCACGGCGCTACTCCCGGAGATTTAACATTTTTGTTAAATTTTGGCGTGTGCGGCGTATCAGCCGCCGCGGCGTTACTCCCGAAAATTACGGTAGTATTCCTAAAATAAAGTATTTAAAAATCTCAACTATATTATAAAACAAATGCCACTTTAATGTCTCATTTTTGTTAATTCAATTTTAAATTTATAATTTTGAAAAATGTCTGATCGTTTTGGGGGTAATAAACTTTTTTCATTGTGGTATTTTTTTTTTTTATGTATTAAAACAATCCATTTATATAAATCATACGATTTAAAATTTTCCTCAACATTCATATTTTTAAACCATTTTTTAAATTGATTTTTAACATTTTGCGAGTTACGAAAATCACATTTTTATTGCCGAAATGCGAATGGTGTTATGGAATCCCTTCACATCGATCAACGGGATCGAAATCGTAGGATCGGAGCTTGTAAAAGTTTGAATGGTTCAAACTACTGCGACAACGATTAGTCGCCTCGATTTCAGTCGGAACTGAAAATCGATTTCCATAGGCTCGACTCAGTCGGATGCGATTATCGTAGGATCGACCTGAAATCGGAGCTATGGGAACCAAGCTTTTAACCTATTTTCCTAAAATAAACCCTAGCTCAAAACCTAACCTTTTATCCTTAACGGGAGTCTGAAATTAAATTATTGCGGTCAGTCATTCAGTTTAAAACAACAACAACAAAACTTTCGTATAATTTCATCATAATTTGATTCCATTAAGTTGCCAATATAAAAACCAATATGTCAGAAGAGTTAAGGAAATTAGTTTTAAGAAGAGGAGCCGTCAAAAGGCAATTAACAAACTTTTTCGATTATGTCGCAGAATGCGAAAATGAAAGGACACAATTGAACGAGAGAACAGAAAGAGCACCAGTAATATGGCAAAAATTTGAAGATTCAAATCACGAAATCGAATGCTTACAAGAGGCTACACAAGACAAAGAACATATTAGGGTTTTTAACCAATATGAGAATAATTATTATGCTGCAATGGCAAAGGCACGAGAAATGTTACAACAGGTATCTACTACTCCATCACCCATGCATGCACCAATTCAAGGTCAAGAAGCAGCAGTGAATTTAGCGCAAAATCAACCAATCCAGCCCTTTTCTGGGAATTATGAGCATTGGCTTTCATTCAAAGATGCATTCACCAAAGCAGTTCATAATCAAGAGAACTTGCCTAATATGCAGAAATTTCAAATTCTGAGAGGTTTACTGACCGACAATGCATTAAAGGTAATCTCCGCGCTCGAGGCAACGGGCGCCAATTATACAAAGGCTTGGCAATTACTCGAAAATCGATATGCAAATACAAGAATCATAATAAACACTCATATGAAAGGATTGCTCGGGTTTCCAGCTATATCTAAACCAAATCAGACCAACTTGATATCTCTAGTTGATACAGTTCGAACACATCTTCGTTCTCTCAAATCACTGCAGCAACCAGTTGATGATTGGGACACCATGCTGATCTACTTAATTACAAGCAAACTAGACAAAGTCATGAAAGAAGAATGGGAAAGAGAAGTCAGTGCTACAGAGGATCTACCTACTTTAAGTATGTTTCTCAGATTCCTGGAGAGAAGAAGCCAAATGTATGAAATGGTAGAGAGAGGAAAAGCAAAAATAGATATTTCTCAAACAACTAATTTGTGACATGTCATGTCAGTTGACTGCGCACATATGCCTAGCCAAGTAAATTTTAAGATATAATTGTGTGTTGTTCTTTGTATCTTGTAGTCTTGTCTGGTCAATTTGGTCCGTTTAAGTCTTGTGTTTATTTATTCATTTTAATATATGTTTTTTTTTAAGTATCGTTGTTATAGCGATCGCTGTCGCGCTTTGGTGATGCAGCAGCATTCGCAATTGTTGTAAAGAGCGAGTATTGTCGTCTTAAAGTATGTGTAATACGAGAATATTGTCTCTTAATGAGGCATTGCCGTTATTCGATAAGGTTTTGTTTTTGACAATGTGTAAAAAGTTTTAAGTTTTTTGTTTTTTTTTATGCGAGCGTGTTGATGTTCGGAGTTGTTGGTGGAAGCCGGAGATCATGAGTGGAAGTAGTTTCCCTTTTGTTTGCGCTAATCGAACATTAGCCTCAATGAAACTGCTTATTGGATTATTAATCATTTACTGCATTAGTAGTAAATTGATGTCGAGTTAAAAAGTAAATGAAGAGCTGTTTAATATCAGTGTTGTTGTTTTTTTTTTTGCTGCGTTGCAAGCGAACACTCGTCTTGTGTTTTTGACGGAGCCTCGCGCTCTGCGTTCGGCCGCCATACCTCACCAGCCCCGTCGTTTGCGATCGGCGTCGGCCCGATGATTCTTCACGGTGGTATTGTAATAAATCAAGGACAACAGCCATAAAGATGACATCTTGGTAAGACTGTTTTAATTTGTTAATCGTCTTAAGAGCCATAATGAGGAATAGTGTGTGCGCCGTGTGCCTGGCGAGTGAGTTCGTCCCACAGGGTCGCTCCGGTGTGTAGTGGTGGACGCGTTAAACTTCGGCGAGCGCAAGAACAGTTGTTGAGATTATTGTCTGTTAAAAAAGACCGACTATATCTATGCTTATTTTTTTATAGCTTAAACAACACTATATATATTTATATGTTGTTGTGTAGAGGTGTTGGGCAGCCAATTATTGGAGCAGTGGCTTAAACCCAGCCGAGTGCGCAAGGAGGTGAGGAGTCGAGCATGGGTTAGCGGTGTGGTGCATCATGGGATGTCGCTGCGCGCAAGCGGACACTTTTCCCTCAACCACCCGTTCTCAGAGCAGTTTAGCTCTTTTGGTCCGTCCACGTTAATGTCTATCTCCCCGAAAGGGTTACCGTGGTTCCCCCTTCTGTTTAATAATTAAAGGAATCACAGGGCGTCAGAGTATGCTACTTTTAATGGGATATAGGGAGCAGGCTCTAACTGGAAAGCCTAAATTTTAAGCTCCTCCCACCTAGCGATAAGCAGCTCAGGATGAGCGTATGCAAAGCGCATCAAGCCGCTGTCTTAGCCACACTCAGCTCATATTGGTCACCCACGGTTAAGGATATAATAATGACAGTATTAAGTTTGGAGTACTAATATAGAAGAGAGTAAATGTGTAACAATGGAGTTTTGTGGAAATATGCTAATGATGATGTTTGGAGATATTGTAGAATTTATTATTTATTTTGATCACCAGTGCACTGAGTGTTTTGAACTAGAGTAATAGATTATTTATCTGATTAGTACAGTAATTTTAAGAGAAATAAAAGTTTCATGGGGTGTTATTTAGCTTGCATGTCCGTCTCTGTTCTCCCTAGAATATCCGCCCCGAACTCCTGACTAGCACCCCTCACCATTTAGCTACACAGTAGTGGGGTCCATTATAGGAGGTGGGAGGGGGCAACGTCACAAATTCAACAAGAAAGGAGAAAAGGGTAGCATTAGAAACAACATCATCAGAGGCAATTACAGCAAGATGTATCCTTTGCAACGAATCACACAAGATCTACCAGTGAGAGAGATTTCTAAAACTCACCGTGGAGGCAAGAAACGAAGTCAAAAAACTGAATTTATATGCATGAACTGTTTGAGAAAGGGCATAAATACAAGGATTGCAAATCTTCATCATGTCGACAATGTGGTCGTAAACACAATAGTTTGCTGCATAAGAACGACAACAAGGCAAGCACAAAATCTGTTGAGCGATGATCCATGAATCCATCGAAGAGTCAGCATCAAGTAGTGACTCCCTGCCTACCAAAACTGTTGGGGAAAACTCTTATTTTTTTGTTGTAAAATATGAGGCGCATCCAGAAAGTAAGTTATCCGATGTTTTCCCCTTTAAAGTTAATGTAATTAGCCGTGTCAATTGCACATGCGTAACAGATCTATGACGTATCAATCATATGCCAGCCGGACAGGTCCCGCCTCGTGCCAGTAGCATGGTAGCAATGGTCCGAAATGGAAGCTCTTATTTCTTCTCCCGCCGGCTGCGAGGTTCGGTCGGTGATAAAGTTCTTGAATGCACAAAGCATTGCGCCAATTGAAATTCATCGTCAGCTCTGTTAGGTATATGGGCCGAACATCATGAGTAAGCAGATGGTGCGTCAAAGTGTCCGAAGGCCGTCAAAGTGTCCGTGATGAAGAGCGCAGTGGGCGACCATCCCTCATCAATGATGATCTTGTTTAGCTTGTGCGGCAGCGCGTGATGGAGAACCAGCGATTTTCACGTTTTCTTGCACCTCAAGAAATTCCTGTCCTCCGGTGAGCGTTTTGGTAATGACGAAGAGCTGAAGACGTCTGTCACACGCTGGTTCCATTCACAGGCAGCAGAGTTCTACGACAGGGGGATACAAAAGTTGATCCCACGATACGACAAGTGTCTCAATTCTGGTGGTGGCTATGTTGAAAAATAGCTGAAACATTGCTGTACTTGTTGTCAATAAATATGTTCCTGTAAGTGTGAGTTCTTTTTTTTTTTTTTTAAATAGGGGAACTTACTTTCTGGATGCGCCTCGTAGATATAATGATATTTGATTGTAAATGATTATTCTATTCTTTTATTTAAGTTTTTTTTTAGTTTGCATAAGTGATTGTTGAGTTTGTATTGTTCAAATTATTGTTAATAAAAATCTCCATGTGATAATTGCTGTCTGCTGTAGTTGTCCCTCGCAAATAATTTTCGTGACCACGAGGATGTTGTGTCGCACTATTGTTAGTGTTCTTTTCGTAATGACTTTTTTTTCTTTTTTTCATTCAGACAGACCACTTCCAGCTTCGGACTTGACCAGTCCTACTCCCAAGTCCTACTGACCAAGAGTCTCCACATTTTTACCAGCACAGCCATGGCGTTCAACTTTCATTTCATTCCATAGGCCTTCAGTTGTTTTTTTGGTCCAGTCGATAACTGGCGAAAGGTTCCAATGCCTTGCAAACTGCTCCTATCCTGCCGCTCGATGTTTAGTTCGTTACTATTGACTCAGACAGGTGAAATTCTCACTTTCTCGCGGCATCCATGATTCTCTATCAAGCAGCATTTTGTTTGCGGGTTTATTCGTAACGTAAAAATGAAATTTCTTTCGATACTATTTCAACAATAACACGTATAAGGAACGCCATGCTGCACATTTCAGTTTTTTATTAACAATTAACTATTACTTCATAGTCTTCCTTTAGACATAAATGCAATTTGAAATTTTTTTCTTATTCCTTATAGGGAATTAGTCTGTCTCAATGAATATTTAGACATTTAAACTCAATTCGCACAATGTAGCAATTGATATTCTCATTACAATATTTTGCTGTATCAACGTACATTTAAATATTTTTTTTTATCACCGTATTTTTTCGAATATAGGCCACGGCTCTAAACGCAATAAAATTGAAAATTTTAGGAGTGCAGCCTAAAAAAAATTTTTTTTTGGAAATAACGAATTATCAGTAATAATGAATATTTCAAAAAAAGATCGAATTACTTCGTTTTAGCGTCCCATAGTATTATAAATAGTAATTTAGCTAGTAATTTTATTATTTATATAGCCATCTTCATTACTTTTATATATTTCATGAAATTTTTATAAATTTATTAATTAAATGTGTAAATAATTAGAGTAATCTCATTTTAATGAACGAGCACAACTCCTTGTTTCTTCGGCAGCGGCCATGATTCTATCAACGCACTCTCTGCCGGGTGCTGACCAATAGCGATAGAGAGCATTGTATGACATCATAACATCTTCAATTAATCATAACCGCCAAGTACAGTGAATTCAGGGCTAGCGAATCGCCGACATTAACTTTTTAATACTTGATTTTCTTAATAATTTATGAATGAAAAATTATGTGACTGGTTAATTATTGTTCTGATGTGTTAGAATATTAACTTCAATGTTAGAAAAAGATTGAACAAAGACTCGTTAATTTAAAACCATCAATTCAAAGGCCATCGCGTTTTTATCTGCAGCAGGGAAGTCTGATACTTTTTACTAAAAAAAAAAAAACTATCTGCGATTTACTCTTTCAAAAAGTGTTGCAAAATTTTCTTATAAAAAAGATAATTAGCAAATTTAAAAGAAAATAGGTACGATATATGGATGTACTGGCAATCAATCCAAAATCATTACGTGAACGACGCTACTCATCGAAGAAGAAAGAAAGAAATTCCTGTAATTTTTGGGGTATAATGGTAAGACTAAGGTTATTACCTTTACTAAGAAAATTAAACCTATTTTATTTTCTTATACAGTCCAGGCTGTCTAAGACGGTCTTCTAAGGGCAACATGAATAGGGTCCTGTATAAAATTAGTCCTTTTTGGGAATAACGGTCTTGACTGTTATAAATTATAACGGTCTTGACTGTTATAACGTATATCAGTCAAGACTGTTATAAATAATCACGAGCTATTGACACTTGTAAGGAATGGTAAATCCCCGATAGGGAATCTCCAACATAAATAAAATGATCTTTAATATTTTTTCCATTTAAATTAAAACTTTAAATTCTTGAATGATAATTAATTTAAATTTAAAGATTACAATAAATAGCAGTGCTTGCTTTTATAATACATGGCTACTACTAAATGTTTTCGAAGAAGAAAAAAAGGATAATTGCAATACCGCCACTGGTTACGAGAATAAAATTGCAGATACTGAAAAATGAGTTTATTTAAAAAAAAAAACAAAAAAAAAAAAACATTTTTATATTAAATTGTGGATTAAGTTAAATTTATAACATAATCCAAAATTTAATATAAAAATACCTTTAAAATTTCAGTACGAAAAGAAAAAATTATATGTAAAAATCGTTCATTAATGAGCAGTGATGCCTTGATCGAGGGTATGTTACTCACGAACAAGTTCCATTAACGAACGTAAAGTCCGTTAAGGAGATTACCGTGCTGTCCTTGGACCACATTTTTTGGTCCTTTATAAGGTTGTGACTATTATAAGGAGTCTGTTATAGACATACAATTTAACATGGGAAAGCCTATTCCCAAATCCGGGCGACAATTTTCGACCGTTATAATTTTAGTCCGTCTTGGAGGAGGAGACAGTCTTAGACAGCCTAGACTGTACTGTCAATGAGACTTTGATTGAAAGGGTTGAAAGTATTCGAGATTTGGGGGTATTCCTTGACTGTAAGCTAATCTTTGGTGACCATGTGGACAGATTGTGCAAGAACGCAATATTTAAATTAGGCGTGATTCGTAACCTGACCTCACGCTTTAAGTGTGGCAATTTTTTTATTAAATTATTTATTACCATTATTATACCGATCATTCGGTATGGAATAGTAATTTGAGGGTTTGCATCAAACTATGTCAAGAATAGACTTCATAGAGTGTATAGTCTATTCGCAAACCTTTATTTTTACCGCTATATTAGAATTGGTATTTACTCCTTTTCTCAGATCATGCAAGATTTGAACATTTGTGATTGTGTTGACATCTTTCATGCGGAGATTTTAAAATTTGTTGTTAATATCATTAATGGAAAGATCGATAGTCCTTTTCGTTTGGCTTACTTAAACTTTAATTGTAATACACGGTTTAGAGATCGAAAATTGTTTTATATTCCTTGCTTTAATTTTAATTTATTATTCAAAATTTTATCTTGTTTTAATCAACTGCATAATGCTACGAGTAATTTTGATTGTTTTTTATAATATTGTCTTTTATATAATTATATAATTTTATTATCAATAACTTCATTAATATATCCTTATTGTTTTTTTTTTGTTTTTTTTTTTATTTGTCTTTTTGTCTTTGTTCTCGGTGCCTTGGTGGGGATTTCTGTGTGGCACCGAGCTACCTTTATCCTTTTCTTTGGTAGCAATAACTCAATCAATTTCAATTTCAATAATGCGCGCATTATGCGTGAAAAAAGTTTAAAAAAAATCATTGCTGCACATTATGGACGATGCGCATAATAGGCCGATAATAAAAACTGGAGAAGAAGAAGTTGGGGGGGGCGTCAAAATAACTTGGTGCTGACAAACTTTTATATTACCTTTGGTTTTTATTATACAATATTATACAGTAAATACAATATACATTATATTTATTCACTTTATATTCCACATATAAATATACTTCACGTTTATTTAATGCAAAAGCGAATTCGGTGGCTCTCTTCTGTTTTCCATTCATAAAACCAAGGATACCAGGTTTCCTCAGCAACCTTTAAGATGGCTGCCTGAAGATGAGATGTCTGTTAGCCAGCCAGTGTTCTAGTGATTGTTATTCTGTGTGAAGTCTATAATAATAAAGTTCAATAGTAAGGCAAATTACTTTGCCATTAACTAGAACTGACACAATAAAAAATGCAATACATGAATGCAACCAGTCTTGATGATATCAATCAAAGAAGTCAGGGGACGCTATTCCGTAGTTTTACCAATGTTGCTACTATAATTGATCTTCATAAAGATGTGGGGACAAAACGTTTGAAATTATTTATCAAATGGATATCTATCAATCATTCATTTGCATGACAGAGATTACAAGAAAATACAATTTGAATGCTTTTGTGAAAGCAGGAATTACCTCTCCTGTGGATGATTCAATCAGGAAGAAGAAACGGTAATTAGGCCTAACAAAGAACTCAGACAGACGATTCCGATTTTGAAAGAAATTAAATACATTTATTTCAGATAAAATGTAAGTTTAACTGTAATGAATAAATTCTTTTATATGATCGTTTATTTTGAAAATTTAATTTCTTCATTTTATGGGAATATAAAGTCTAAAGCTTTTAAAAATCAGACGACCATAATGCACTCCCTGATGTTGAATCGCTGTCTTAGGTACATAAAATACATATAATATGCACATAAAATGCATATAATACGCGATGCGCATTATGCACTGAGATTTTTTTTCCAAAAACGCGAAAAAATATGGCTGCACATTATGGACGGGGGCGTATTATACCCCAAAAATTACGGTAATCAGACTTTATTTATCGTATTTACTTATGAAACAACCAGATTTAAAGGAGCAATACACAGTTTTTGGTTGAATATGAAGCATCTGGTCACATGTCGCAACAATAGAAAAGGAACAAAAACGTGATCACTATTGTATACCACATCAGCCTCTGATAAGAGAATCTAGTTTGACAACGAAATTACGCGTTGTCTTCGACGCTTCTGCTAAAACATCTCTAGGCACTTCGTTAAATGATAGGTTGTTACCAGGACCAAATCAGCAGAATGACATCGTCAACATCTTACTGCACTTTAGAATTCACGAATACGTTATGACAGCAGATATAGAGCAGATGTTCCTTCAAATTCAAATCGCCGAAAAGGATCGCAGCTTGCAGCAGATTTTATGGCGAACAGATCACAAACAGCTGGTCAAAGTGAATACTTTGAACACCGTGACTTATGATACAACTTGTGCCCCTTTCCTTGCTATATGATGCTTGCGAGAATTGGCATTTCAAGGAAAAGAAGTATTTCCCGAAGCAGCAAAGGCGCTTCATGATGAGTTTTACATGGACGATTTTATTATCGGAACCTCAAAGCCAGAAGAAGCTACCATCTTGCAAGAGCAATTAGTTGCGCTTGCTGTCTGTAATATTGAATTCGATTTATTGCGAAGATACTCAAAGTTTTCAAAATTGCAGAGAGTTGTCGCTTGTTGTTACAGATTTTGCCACAACTTGAAACAGAAAAGACTAAATAAACCATTGAAGATGGAACTCGATAGATGAACTCGAGACAGCTCGGAAAAGGATAATTCTATGGGCACAAGCCGAAGCCTTTGCACAAGAAGTTGCAACCCTCAAGGCTGGGAAGCCTTTGAGTAGTGGGAGTTCGCTTCTTAGATTGAAACCTTTCATGGATCAAGACAGAATAATTAGAGTCGGCAGACACCTTCGAAATGCAACGATACTGGAAGAGCAGAAACATCAAGAAATTCTACCCTCGAAACATCATGTTACGAGTATAATTCTACAGGACGAACATATCAGACTAATGCACTGCGGACCTCATCAATTATTACATTCAGTGCGTGAAAAATATTGGTCATTGGCATGAGGTCGTGAAGCACGAAAAGTAACAAGAAATTGCATGCCTTGCTTCAAGTACAGATCCAAGATGCCTCAGATTATTATGGGCGATTTACCTGAGCAAAGAGTAAACGTTCCTATTCATCCTTTCAAAATCACAGGAATTGACTATGCTGGACCCTTACAAATACGTGAGAGTAGAAGACGCGGCAGAGTGCACCAATCGAAAGGATACATAGCGGTTTTCACTTGTTTTTCGACAAAACCCATTCACTTAGAGTTGGTTACAGACATTACAACAGAAACCTTTCTGGCAACTTTGAGGTGTTTTACAGCCCGAAGAGGATTTTGTTCGCATATATATTCTGATAGCGCCACTAATTTTGTGGAAGCTGCTCAAGAATTAAAGGAGTTATACGACTTTTTGAATGCGAACAAAAACGAAATCAAAACTGATTTAGCTAATCGAGGTATCAGATGGACTTTCATTTCCCCTCGATCCCCTCATTTCGGTGGGTTATGGGAGTCAGCCATTAGGTTGGTTAAAAAAAACACTTATACACAGTAACAAAAAGTTTGATGTACACTTTTAAAGAATATTACACTCTCTTAACGGAAATAGAAGCTATTTTGAATTCCAGACCTCTAATTCCCATTTTTTCTGATCCCAATGACTTATCTGTCCTCACCCCCAATCATTTCCTCATAGGATCCACTTGGCTACAACCTGTATCAGAATGTTACTTCGATGTAGGGGATAACCACCTCTCAAGATGGCAGCACATCCAGAAATTGAAACATTTCTGGAAGAGATGGCAGACTGAATATCTACATCAGTAAAGCGTGGTTCCCACTGGCAGAAAACAAGAGAGCAGAAACCAGGGCGTATTTTTTTCTGCCTTTTTACTTTCTGCTCCTGCAGGTGTCCCACATGGCAGAAACTCAAAAGGATAAGATAGCAGAAGTTTTGTCCAACACAAATGTACTGCACCGAAGCCGTCGATCGATCTAAACGGTCGGCTTCAACTGCACACAGAACGTACACAGTTCGTTCAATCCTCATCAATCATCACATCGAATTTTTGCATTCAATTTAATTTGATTAATTAATTAATAAATATATATTTCGCACCTCTTCTATTAGCGCTTCTACATCAATTTTCTTTCTCGGCCTCTTCACCTTTATGAGCTGAGTGTCCGACATTTTTATTTTGTGAGAGAGAGAGAGAGAACGTCACTGTGACGTCACTGCAGAGATCGTTTTCTATTGGCTGAGCAATCGTTTCTGCCCTGCTTGTGCCACAAAAGTTGAACTCAACCCAACTCTAAAAAGCAGAAATTTTCAGTCGGGCAGAAGAGACGAAAACGGGAAATGACATCATAAAATTTTTCTGCTTTGTGGTTTCTGCCGTTGTTTTTACGCATGTGGGAACCATGCTTTACAGAGTCGGACAAGATGGAGATCCGGCACCAGCCCTAATAAAGTTGGAGCTATGGTATTGCTTATATATGACAACCAACTTCCCCTTAGTTGGCCACTGGGACGTGTGATCAAGGTAGCTCCAGGAAGAGATGGAGTCATCAGAGTTGCTGACATTAAAACTGCTAATGCAATTTTTAATTATCTAGAAGTTAAAATATAATCATACAGTCCACTTTCCTTTATTATGTTAAAAGAAACAAACGATTTATTCTTGAAATTGTTATTTCAAGGGGGCAGAGGATGTTTGAGATTTTTTAAGTTTTGTCTGGCTGGCGCTCACGTGCGAACTTTGGACTCGGAGATTGTCGATGCTCACAACTCTCCCCTTGTTTATTTTTTTTTAAAAGAAGAATGCAATAGGATGTTGGCGCTTGAGCACAGCTATTTTGTGCTATCCTAATTCTTATTGCATTATTAGTTTAAGTAATAAATATAGTTCAGTTAGAGGTTAGTCATAAAACGTGTGTGTTATTCATTAAACCATCAACAACTGTCATTCATCAGTGTTGTTTTCTATTGAAATTCTTCGAATTTACTTGTAAGTTGTTCTTTGTTGAAAGTGTTTATTTGATTTGACCTCTGCATGAGCAACCTCTAGGGAATTTCTGTCTCAGACTCTGCGTGGAAGGGGATTGAAGATATCGCTTGGAGCGTCATTGTGTGCCAATTTCTCTTTGTTGCCGAAAGAATATAGCACGATGGGAAGAGAGCGGAAGCATCCTGGGAACTCGAGAGGCGGGAGACACATGCGTAGTGGAGCGAATGAGCGAAGACTTGTAATTGCGGAGGAGAAAATCAAATCAACAGCCACGTGGAGGTGTCGGCCCAACCGAAACTCGAGATGCCATCGAGAAGGTCAAAGCGTGCCCATGGTAGACGTATGGACTGTTAAAAAACTGTGACTGAATCATCTGTGAGGTGAGAGCATCGTTTTATTTTTTCATTTCCCCTTCATGCAGAGGTCTGGGTGGTTAGAATTGCTAAATGACTGTTTAAAATGAACTGGTGAATGTAGAACATTGGAAGGAATTAAATGAAATTTTGTGGAAGAGAATTTTGTGTAAAGAAAGTAGGAGAATATGGAATTTTAGAATTTTGAGATCTTGAAAACTGTGTGATAGGCCTAAATTTTTGTTTTCTTAGATTTAAACCTTTTCATTCATTCAATCATTGTAAATATCATCTTTATATCTTAAACTTAAAATTCTTTTTAGCTAGCAATTAAATCTTATATATAATAAAAATTTCATGCCTCTTTTTTTTAACCACGTGCACAATGATTTTGAAGGAACCTTTCTATGGATACGCAATCCCATATTCGTCTCACAATTGAAGACTTTATTGGATATGATCTATTATTAACGAGACTCCAATTAGATCATGTTCCAATTGGTGGGATATGATCTATAATTTATGAGACTCCACATAAAAAAAAAAATTGGCAACATTCACTTTAATATAATTAAAGAAGCTTGCTGCACACTCCATTGCCATACAATGTTGTTAATATAGAGTTTCACAGTATGATGTCAGATTCAGTTGCATTGAAAATATGTTACATACCAACAACATTAAAGGCTAATTGAAGTGCTTATTATCAATTTAATATTATGTTATAAAGTAAAATTAAATTATTAACTAGAGGGCGTTTTAAATAAGTACCAGTAATCAAGTTAACATTAACTACAGGGTGAATCAAAAGTTACTGGACTTACACAATATATGTGGTTAACCGAGCCTTCGTTATCTGAGGCTCTGGGTTAACCGAGCAGATGCGTGCAATCAATCTAAAAAAAAAAAATGATAAAAAAACTTTTATAGTAACAAATTAATTTAAAATCTTTTGTTTATCTGACTTATGTAATTACATACATTATGTATTGCTTTGTAATGTACGTATTATATGAATACTGTTTTATATTAATGCAATTAGTTATCATCAAAACATTTGAGCTCTTCTTGATAATATGTTGATTTTATTGGAGTGCTTACTTGATTGTGTATCATAAAATCTGAGGAATTTTAAAGTTTATTATTTTCTGCAGTAAATACGAGGCGCATCCAGAAAGTAAGTTTCCCGATGTTTTCCCCTTTAAAGTAAACGTAATTAGCAGTGTCAATTGCGCATGCGTAACAGATCTATGACGTATCAATCATATGCCAGCCGGACAGGTCCCGCCTCGTGCCAGTAGCGTGGTAGCAATGGTCCGAAATGGAAGCTCTTATTTCTTCTCCCACCGCCTGCGAGGTTCGGTCGGTGATAAAGTTCTTGAATGCACAAAGCATTGCGCCAATTGAAATTCATCGTCAGCTCTGTCAGGTCTATGGGCCGAACATCATGAGTAAGCAGATGGTGCGTCGCTGGTGTAGGCAGTTTTCCAAAGGTCGTCAAAGTGTCCATGATGAAGAGCGCAGTGGGCGACCATCCCTCATCAGTGATCTTGTTGAGCCGTTTTGGAGTCATCAATGATGATCTTGTTGAGCTCCCAGCGATTTTCACGTTTTCTTGCACCTCAAGAAATTCCTGTCCTCCGGTGAACGTTTTGGCAACGACGAAGAGCTGAAGACGTCTGTCACACGCTGGTTCCATTCACAGGCAGCAGAGTTCTACGATAGGGGGATACAAAAGTTGATCCCACGATACGACAAGTGTCTCAATTCTGGTGGTGGCTATGTTGAAAAATAGCTGAAACATTGCTGTACTTGTTGCCAATAAATATGTTCCTGTAAGTGTGAGTTCTTTTTTTTTTTTTTAAATAGGGAAACTTACTTTCTGGATGCGCCTCGTACATAAAAGGTCTGACATATTTTATCTGTGTATTATCAAAGTACTAATAAACAGAAACGGATTTCAATATATGAAACTGTAACTGAAAAAGTTTTATTGTGTTTCACAATTTCGCTGCTAGAGTGTGGGAACTGTACATCCGGGATATATAAACAAACGATGGCTACACCACAGGAGAGAGATGGACAGTGTATTGGTTTATCAAAACTAAATCGGTGACTCAAACACAGAGAAATTTTTGAAGATAAATTAATAAGGATTCACCATGTCGAAACAGCATTTTGGATTGGGAGAAGAGGTTTTTTGGAAACAGGCAACATGCTATGCAAAAAAAGTTCAAGTTGCCCAAGATTAGCAGATGAGGATGTGGAAAGAATTAGAAAGGAGTTTGATCGGATCCCTAGGAAATCGATGAGGACAGCTTCCAGAGAACTGGGGCCGCCTAAATCCACGGTACACAAAATCATACGTAAGACGTTACAATTGTATTCAAACAAGATTCAGCTTGTACAAGCTCTCCAACCAGATGATAAACAGAAATGTACGAAGTTTGCTGTTTACATGTTAAACAGGATTGAAGACGAAGATTTTCTTCAGCGTATTGCGTTTTCCGACATGGTGACATTCCGCTTTGGACGAAAAATTTCCATGAAGTTGGATAGGAAGACATGGACCTATCTCTTGGCCCCCTTGATCACCCGACATTACGCCACTGGACTTTTTCTTGTGGGGGTTTGCGAAGGACCGGGTGTTCAAGAAAAAGTTAAGGACTTTATGGATTTGAAACGCCGAATCACGGTTGCTATTAACAAGGTGGATGTCGATATGCTCAAAAGAACATGACAAGAAATTGATTATCAGCTGGATATCCTCCATGTGATCCAAGGAGCACACGTTGGGGTCTACTAACTTGGTTTAATAAAACCTTTTCAGTTACAGTTTCATATACTGAAATCAGTTTCTGTTTATCTTTATTAGTTTTTTGGTAATACACAGATAAAATGTGTCAGACCTTTTATGGACACCCTGTATTATCAAATGGCTTCTTGTTCAGCATATGGATGTACTAACAGGCTGCCTTAAAAAAATCCCAAAAATTCCTTTTCACAGGTAAATGAAATATGTTGATGTTGAGTAGGGAGTTGTTGAACACTAAACTTACATCATAAAATCATCTTTACTAAAACAAGTGAATTGAGAGAAAACCGAAAATTTAATTTTAAATTGAACTAATGTAGATTCCTATCAGTTATATATTTTTCATGAAAAATTAACTTAGGAAACAATAGGCTACCAGCATTAAAGAGAAAATTTTTTTCGCTATCCAAGTGTGCTATTTTATGCTCAGAGGACTTCAAGAAGGATTGTTTCGATCAATCTTCGGCGATTCTTGTTTGATTGAAAGAAAATTTAGTACCCTCAATTTTTAAAGACTTTCCAAAACATCAGCAAAAAGAGAGTTATTTTAGAAAACTAATTTTCTGCTCTTTTCATGAGAACTGACAAATGAGTAAAGAAAGTATTTTTTATTTATTGACTCATATTTTCATTAATAATAGTCTTCTGAATTTTTTAAGGTTAAAAATTGGAAAGAAATTTAAAAGTAGTGGCTTATTAAACCAGTGCATTAAAAAATGTTATTTTAATGAGAAAATTGTCTTAAATCATTTTACATAATTTTCAAAGTCATTTTTCAATCTATATACAGGGTTTTTCAAATAAAATGTAACAGCCAAATATCCTAAAAACCGTTACTCCAATTAAAGGAGTGTTAGTGCAGTTATATAGTAACTGACACGTGCTGAATTTCATGTAGTGTTAAAATTGATGTTCGATGCCATTTTAGGGGAGTCGCTCCTGTGCAGGCAGATTTTTTTTTAAATTATAATAACTTTTCTAAACAGGTGGTGGCCTTACAGTATAACAGAGGGACATCAGGAGTT